>JAEVFL010000007.1:1800000-2362742 GCA_021018615.1 Phlebopus sp. FC_14
CCATGGCCTGACTAAGTTGCTGCATGTCTTTGCGATCTTTTTCGATGTAGCGCGCGAGGAAGAAGTCTGCTAGACTGGGTTTGGGCTTGGAAGTGTTGCGAGGTGGAGAAAAGGGGCGCATGGTGGGTAGTGGGTTGATAGTACGGAGGTGGATCGTGGTATGATGCAGGACGAGCAGCTCGACGGAGAGGGTGTAGGCTCAGTGGTGGAAAGATAGCACTATTTAAGCATCCGTCGACTGAATGGCGGAAAGAAAGATGACGTTTGTGAGTTGAGACGGATCAAGGGGGGCTCGGAAGTGTCGACTCTGATGATGGAGTCCATTCGATCATCGATCCTTGAATTTAGTTTTCTTGCTGAATAGACGGCACCTACATTTCTATAAGCCACCACTATGACCAATTTGAGTCCGTCGCCCTCGTCTGACGCTTTCCTTGGGGTTCTCTCCTTCCATAGGTAACCGTCATGTGTGTTTCGAACGATGAGCACGACTACACGCTAGGCGAGATGGTCGGCTTAAACCAAATGGGAGTTAAACTCATAAATGATCGATCGATCGATACGCTCCATTAGGAAAATGTCACGTGATACAGTTGCTTGGGCCCACAGATGGATCTTTTTGACCTTTCGTCGTCGTCCAGTACCAGTCGGTCTTATCACTAGGCCTGTCTTTATTATCCCATTAAACAACAAAAGGGCATATCTATCTCTCCGTTTCTGATTATTCGATGCGTGGGCCATTAAATAACCCAAGGTGTCTCGATCATGCGACGGAATGATCGACAATTTCGAGTCCCCGTGATCCGTTTCCTCCGATTCTACAACGTCATTTCTCCAACGTTCCGAACCGTCATGCAGTCGCAATGCTCGCACTGTTGGCTAACTGGCACGAGACCTTTGAAGTCGGCAGAGTTTCGATGACGGACGTAAGATATGCTCGAGTACAATTCACTGCGTCCTCGACTACTATTTCGAGGGCAGCCTCTCCCCCTTTTCCTTCCCTTCTTGCGACGCTTCCAAGCTGCATAGTAAACCGAAAGTCCCTTTGTCAACCCTGGCTTTTTCTGTTGCCAGTCCAGCAGAGACTTTGCAAGAATCGGCCGAATGGGCTGGCTAGTCGACAGGGTGATCAGATCGACATCATTCCGTAAAACGGAAGAAACAAGGAACGCACGATTCGACCGGGTCAACCACTTGTGAGGACCCTTTGTACCCGATACTTCGACAAGCTTTTGCAGGAATTCATTTACAGACTCGGTATTTGTATTCGCAGGAACCTCCAAGGATCGGTGCCTTTTCCACCACCCTCAAATACACGTCCGCAAGGTCGTCGGGGTGAATGAGCGCAAATCGGGTCCCTGGCTTGCCCTATTACCACCCGTCGCTGCGGCCTCGAAGAACGGTTCCAACAGCGACGCACTTTCGCCTTATAACAGCACTGGTCTGATGACGATCCCGCTGACTCCTTCGTGTTTCAACACTGCCTGTTCGTGGCGGAACGCCAAGCCGCGAGTGGGTCGGGATTTGTGATCGGGGTTAGGTCGCTGACGAACTCGGTAGGGCTGGAGCCATGTACCCATGTCCCGGACGTGTAAATGTATGTGACTTTGGGTCCAGAAAGAGGGCGGGAAGACAGGCCGGCGGTTGAAATAGTGGACAGGAGGGACAAGGAAAGAGTGGGGTGATCTGCGGTTCCACAGAGAGCTTCGATGACAACGTCGAGTGCCGCATGAGGGGCTGGAGCCATTGATCGGGAGAGGAAGGTTCACCGACGATAGGAATGACTGGCAGGGACGAATTCCCCGGCCAGCTATTTGGCTTTGGTTGTCGAGCGGGTGAGACCGTAGACGGTATGACCTGCCCTGTTGAGCGCTTGGGCAGCCGGAAACCCATTCGAACCTGATGCTCTGGTATATGACAGAATATCAACGATGTAGAGGTATCTTCTCAATGGACACTCACCCGACGACCAGAACTTTCATGTCGAGACCGCAAGACGGTGCTTATGACTTGAGTGATCAAGGGAGTTCCACACATGTCGGTTTTATATGTCGCTGTTTCGGTCTTCCGCTCCATTCTTCTTGTATCCTACATATCACTCAGAACCAGCGGGAGGGCACAGTTGCTAGTATCTCCCAAGAGCATCGATTATATATCTCGGTCGCTCCTGCCGCGAATACCATCGATAATTCTTCGTGGGTAACGGGAACGAGGACGAGCGAATGTCAAAGCCAAAGGGTAGCTTGGAATCTATAGTCGAGACTAGTTCCCTCAGGGACTGGGCAGACCAATAGTATGATGGAAGACGGCATTGGCAAGATTTGATCATTTTGGTCAAGTCAGTGGTCCTCACGTGATCGCTACGCGTGAAGTTCGAGCGCGTCGCGGCGAATTCCCAGGGTTGACTTGAACACCACCCACAGGATTATCGTCGCCGTCGACGTTGGAAGCAGCGGCAAGCCACGACTACGACTACAGCAAGCAACGACGGTGGACAGGCGACGTACTCACAACGATGACCACCACCACCCATACCGCCTCAACATCCAAACTCGCTCGCTCGATACCATTCACGCCCAAACGACCGCTTTCCTCGTCGTCCAGCAGCGACCTTCCGCGCGCGACAACGCCTTCGATACTCAATACCGCCAAGAAGTACAAGGCGGCTCTTTCGTCCGAGTCGCGAATACGTGCAACGAAAGGACTACCCCCGCCGGCCTCCCTCGCTCCCGTCCCTGGCACGCCTACCAAATCTTTCGATGGGACGCGACCAAAGACGCCCTCTACTCCGCGAGGACAAAGCCCAAATCCGGGCATCTTTATGGGTCCTGGAGACATGTCTATGGACGTGAGTAGGGTCGATCCGGAAGAAGCACTTGTCGATTATCAGACGCTCGATGCGGGAGATGTATCCGGTGAGATTGACGAGAGTCAGATACCGATTCCAGAGTACGGGAAAGAAGACAAGGTCCTTGTCTCCATTCGGTGCGTCCCTCCGTATGTGTGGCATACCGTATTGTGAGACAATGTTTATTAGTATCCGTCCCACTACTGGGCACACCGCTTGGGATGCTTCCGTTCCCCATACAATAAAGCTCCTTCCACAACACGCCAAGACTACGCTCACCCCTGCACCCGGGTTCTCCTTTGATGAAGTCCTCACAGGCTCAGAGAACAAACCTGTTTACAACGCCGTCGCAAGGAGCCATGTCTGGGCAGCCATGGAGGGATACAATGCTGTCATCTTCGCGTACGGACAAACAGCGAGTGGAAAGACATTTACACTCGTGAGTGTTTTTCTATTGCTAGTCCCCCTCTGGTTGTAGCTGGCCTCACCTACTTCCACGCGCACTTGTAGTCCGGAAACGAAGAACAGCCTGGTATAATCCCTCGTGCTATGAAGGATGTCTTCTCTCACATCCGCCGAACACCCACACGTGAATACCTCCTCCGTTGTTCCTATCTTGAGATATACAATGAAACGATATACGACCTCCTCTCCCCACCGTCCCTCTCAACCACGCAGCCTGTGCAGATTATCGGACAGGGCGTACTTGCTCCCTTGAGAGAGGAGGTTGTCACGAGCCTCAAGGGTGTAAAGGAAGTGATGGAACGGGGAGAAAGACATCGAAGGACGGCCAGTACGGACTGGAACGAGAGAAGTAGTAGGAGTCACAGTGTCTTTAGGCTTGTGATTGAGAGTAGGGAGAGGGGAGAAGGGAAGGTCGAAGCAAGTGGAAGGCAAACACCGGGTTTGAGGCCGCCAACGCCAGGAGGACCGAAATTGCAAACGATTGGGGGAAGAAGTGTACAAACGTCTGTCCTGGTAAGCATTACTCACCTGTCTGTTCCTGATGACCCACCCATTATTGGGTAACAGAGCTTGATCGATCTCGCTGGCTCGGAGAAAGCCACTTCGGATAAGGAGAGGACGAGGGAGGGCAAGTACATCAACACGAGGTAGGTTCCGAACTTGCCGTTCCTTTGGCATGCCTCTGACCAGCAGTATTGTAGTCTCCTTACTCTTGGGAGCGTCATTGGGACACTAGCAGAAAATGCTGCCAAGAACAAAAAGTGTGTCTCCCCCCTGCCATTCTCGTCACTCATATTGAGTTCCTTGTCCGCATCAGTGACCATATTCCTTACCGTAATTCTAAGCTTACACGACTCCTCCAACCCTCTTTATCCGGAGATGCCCGAATTTCGGTTGTGTGTACGATCAATCCTGATGCCTCAGCAGTCACTGAGAGCACGAGCACACTCGGATTCGCTAGTCGGATCAAGCGCGTGCAGCTGAATGCAAAGAAGAAAGAAGTCGTCGACACAGATGCACTCATCGAGAGATACAGAAAGGAGATTGAGGAGCTGAAGAAGAAATTGGAGGAGAGGGAAGCGGACGCGCCGGTCAGAAATCGGAGGTTGAGTGCGCGCGAGGTAAGCCTTATTGCCGGAACCCAAGCCTTGGCCATTTGACATACTTACGTTCCGTGCAGCAAATGGACGAATCAAAGGCGATGAAGGATCTTAACGCGAGGATACAACAGCTTACGAAGCTGATTCTTACCAGCCAGACGGTTGATGAGAGCAAGGGGGATGAATCGCGCCCTGCCAGTCCGTCCAAGGTCGATTTCGACATGTCCCCTTATCAGGTGGGTCGTAGTCCCTGTTGTCACTCATCTCATCGTTTTTTTTTACCTCGCCACACTCACTTACCTGGCATAAACTGACATACAAACATAAAACAGCTTCAGCAAGAACTGCTCGCTGCGCGCCGCCAAATCGAATCCCAGTCCACCCAAATCCTTTCCCTCGAAGCTGCCCTCCTTGCTCGCCCAGAGCTCCCTCCAGACGCACCCGAAACTGAAAAGGACAAGCTCATCGCCGAGCAACAAAAAACGATTCGCGAGCTCGAGATCGTCGTTCGTGGATACGAAGACAACCTTGGTGAACCTCTTCGCCAAGTCCGTGAGGACGTCGAGCACGAATGGGAGGGACGACTTGCTGAGGAGGTAAAGCGACGGGAAGAAAAGGAAGCATGGGCGGCAGAGCTTGTGAGGCAGCTTGAGAAGGAAAAGAAGGTGCGGATGAAGTTGGAGGAAGAAAGGAGGGCGTTGGCCGCGTTTGTGAGCAAGTTTGATGCGCTAGGGTTGGGGAGCGGAGGGAGTATGCTTTCGACGACGACGACGTCATCGTCGTCGTTGTCGAGGACAAAGACTGTCAATGCGAAGCCGACATTTGGAAGTGGGATAGCGGCGAGCAGGATTGCAAATCTTGGAGTCGTGGCCGAAGAATCACCGAATGGCGTTGCGGAGGAGTCTCCGATGCGGATAGATTTGAGGAATCAGCCGAGTTTGTTGGAGCAGATGCCAGAGGAAGAGTGGAGCATGATGGATGATGTGAGTTTTGAGATGGAGGCTGGGCAGCATGCAAAGGCCGTGCCAGTGGGAGCTGTTGCGAAGAGAGCTGAGAGTCCGTTGAAGGAGGTGTTCGCGAGCAAGGAGAATATACCGTTGTAGGAGATGTCATCGGTGGAAGATTTAGGGGGACTAGGATGACTGCGTTTCTTTTTATTATTATGGCGGCATGTTGTTTCTGTTTCCTTTCTCGTCATTTTTCTTTTGTATCTTTCTCGTGGATTTAAAATACAACCCACTTCCCCATCATCTTTAGGGGGCCAGTGCAGAATGGATGGACCCAAACACCATCCAACCACCCTCGGGTATATAACCCCTCACACTACATAACAAGGTACCAAGATTTTTTGTACTCAGCACCTCGTCATCTATAACTCGAGTTCTTTTGGGTGATGCTAAGTACAAGAAATACAAGGTGAGTAAAGGGGATTAACCCGTTACCACTCCTTTACACTTAGGACAGTGACCGAGTCCAGTCCATTGACTAACCTTATCACCATCCCTCACGTCCTACTATCACCCTCCCAGTAGACCCTCCTCACCCACCGCCTCCTTCTTGTCACCCATCCATCCCCAGGCCGTGCACTCGATCGTGGTTGGGACCATGTGTCAGTCGAATACGTCCAACCGTCTTGAAAAAGTGTCCGCCCGACGGAAGCGGATGAGTGGGGGAAATGGAAACAAGACACGATTAGATGCACGAACAATGAAAGCACGTTCTCTTAAATAACTTCATCCGCAAGGAAGTGTGCCTACTTACCTTTGTCCGTCCCACATCTCCATCTTGGCTCTTCATGCTCACCTGTGCCCTCCACGCCCTCGTTTTCATACACCCATCGACCTTCTAGATCTGGCCTCCATCCTTCTGTCTCAACAAACGCCCATCCAGGCGCAAGTGAGAACGTGAGGTTACTGCTGCGCAGAGCGAAACGTCAGTAATAGTTCATTACACGGCTCGAATAGCGGGATATTAAAAAAAATATTAACCCACCTAACTTCCCCACCAACACCGCTCCACCCATCCCTCCCCCTCGTCCACGGTGCCCGCTCAGAGGGGCGTAAATTCAACTTACTCCACGTCCCTTGTGGCTGCGGCTGCGGTTGCGTCTGAGCCTGCACCGTCGACGACGTCAACTGTAACTGTTCTACCACTGCCGACGCCGACGACTGTTGCTGCGCGAATGAACTCGAACTCGCAATCGGCGTGAGGACATAACTCTCGTCTTCCTCTTCTACATCCCGGCCTCGTTCGTGTTCATGAGATTTGCTCCTTCCGATGATGGACGTTCGTCTGCCACTCGTACTGCTGCTAGTGCCGCCGCCGCTCTTGGCATCTTCTATCCAGCGCTCGTTCTCCCATAGTTCGACGGTGCACATGGGAGCTGCCCATGCATAGTCCGAAAGCCTATCGTTGTCTATGATGCGCCGTAGAGTGGTTTTTATTTGTGCGGGGGTGAGCGTGTGCGTGAGGATGTTTTGGACGTGACGCGGGGATAAAAAGACGAGAGAGCCAAGTTTGGACGGGATCAGGGTAACGTGTATAGATGGAAGACACCGTGTATAGGGTAATGAGAATCTGCGTCTACTTGGACGAGGTGTCGCTGTGAACGTTGGATGTGTCGACGCGTCCAACTGGTTCTTGAGAATGGACTGAGCGCGCATCCTCATCCTCGCTGCTGATGCCGAGCCTGTCCAGGAAAGAAACAAGGAAGACATGATGCCATAAATACCTTCTGCGTTCTTCCACCGCCACATTTCGCCAATCCACGCCCTCACCAGGGGGTGTCCACATCCGACGATTCCTGCACCGGCGAGAAAGAAAAGGAGGCGAAGAGGGAGGATGTCGGCCATGAGTACAGCTAAAAGGACGAGGAATGAGAGCAGCGTTAAGATCAGGGGTGTGTGGTGTGGTGTGGAGAGAACATGTGCTTGATGACCTGGTTGGGAGAATGAGGAGGATAAAGGTGGTCCTGGCGTGAGCGTAGAAGGTGTAGTTGACGTAGATATGGATGCAGATGAAGGAGTCACTTTCGACGTAGACGAAGATGTCAAAGGATCTCGGAGATGCGAAGGTGTGAGTGAGGTAGGTATCGTAAATGATGACCGGCGCGCTGATGCTCCCGTCGCAGATGTAGAACCGGATAGGGGCGGAGATGCACAGGAGGCTGGAGGCACGAGTAAAGGAAGAAGAGGAAAGATTGCGTCATGCACATCTGAGCTGTCGTACTATCATGTTTCAAGAGTTTGAGAGCAAAGTGACACCGCTCACAATGCGCCCATCAAATTCTGGATGGCCTGTATATTTGCTTGCCAATCGACGGTTCCTTCGCCTACATTGAGAGGGACTGACTGTGCACCTGGATTTGGGTAGTACGCGAGCATCACGCCGAGGAGGAGAATATGTGGGATGAGAAGGATCATTCGGGGGAAATAACCTGGACGCCATTGCGTATTCAGCGCGCTGCATGATACGTACGAGATGAAACAAAGTCAACTCACATAGAAACGCATACGCCGTCAACCAAACAACAGTCCTCCTCCACCCCTTCTTCCAAAGAATGACTTCCTCTATTCTATCCTGGAGCCAAAACACTGGTCCGACCCTTGCCACGAATCTGCGAAAATTAGATGTCATAATAGGAAGAGACAGCGGGTCGCGGGTGCTGATGAGGGTGTGCGGTGGTGCTTTTGGATTTGGCGTGAAATTAGACATGGTATTGGGAACGGTTGTGGAAGCAGGGGTTGAGGTAGGGACTGAACCAGGCAAAGACGAAGAAAGGAGAAGGTGGGGAACGAGCGAGAGCGCGGCTTTCGTCGGCGACTGCATGAAAGCACCCGCCCCCGTACTCACACTCATACCTCCCGCACTTGGGCCGACACCGTCGAACTGGACGCGTCGTGACTGCGCACTTGTCCCCGTCTCTGGAAGTGAGGTGACGATCTTTCTTGCTGGTTTGATTAGGTGTGCAAGTGAATCCTCTGGGATCGCTTCGAGGCGAATTACGTCGATGGGGATGTCGACGTACTCAAAGGTCGCCATCGTCGATACTGAATGAATGAGACATGGAGTAAATCACATGTAACGTGTCTGAGCGACTTACGGCGACTAATTGAAACGCGAAAAGAGAACTCGAACACCACTATACAAACACGCCAGATGCACAGAGCCAAGAAATCGCTGGAAAGACCGATGAGCTCGACGACGCGGAGGGCAACTTGAAGCGGATATGTCTTCACTGAAGATGATGACGTAAGCCTTATTGGTTCCTATGTTTGTTGTGGTGTGCTTTGGCGTAGTTGGCAAAGGCTTTAGATCCAAACAACCGCCAGCCTTGACAGCGGATCAGAAATCGTTTGGGAGACGAGGGCATGCAGCTTGCCAAGGTTTGGGATGTTCGACCGAGTGGTCGGTTGATATCTGACTTGTTGATTGATTTCTGTGGTGCATTACACGAGGAAATGAAGATTAGCATCCTTCCAAGGTACCCTCCATAGAGTGCAGACGTGGCGGACCAACAAAAAAGAGCTGAATGTGCACCAGGTCGTCGTCGTCGACGGCGTTGAGGAAGAAGCCAACTTGGTCTTGCTAGTTGCTTATGTCATATTCATACCTTCTTGCCACCCGCCAGTACGAGCAGGCGATGTCGCATCCACCGCGCCCGCTCCCGTCGACGCTTCTTCCTTCTCTCAACGCTCTCCTCGCCGCCCTCGACCTTCCATTCACCCTCGACACCCCGACAGACCTCACGCCGTCGCTCCTGCTCGCCATCCTGGAGAGTCTTATCAATGCCAGACTACCTATCCCAGCCACGATCCGCGCTTCAAGGACAAGAGATGCACGAGCACGAGCCATGCTCGTGTTACTCGGCGTGCTCGAATGCGACGTGCTGCGCGGTGGTGTGGACGCAGCAGACATCAGCCAAGGTCCAGGTAGCGTCAGCGTAGACGGATGGGCGGACAACATCGGCCTTGGAGGGGTCGATCCTGAGAAGCTCGCAGATGGCGGGTGGGACGAGACCGTTTTTGTCGGTGAGCTCATGTGTTGGCTGGCGAGAAGGAAGGGCATTTTACCACGTCAGTCGAGTGTGAGGTCTCAGCATAATGCTAGCATGCGATCGGTGTACCCGCATCCTCACTCGTACACGTCCGAGGGTGACCCCTCGCACGAGGATTTCTCGACTTCACTGTTGCTTCGACCCTCTCATATACACCACTCGCCCCTGGCACCGGACGATGTCGATGTCGATGTCGAAGACACTTCGGCGCTCTCTCATGTAACAGATGTCCCCCGCCACCCACTCGTCCATTCACCCGAGCATTCGCTGTCCGAAACTACTGCCACAGATCTCTCGATTAGAATACCCAGCTCGTCGTCTCGCACAAGCGTCTCACATGGGTATGAAGATACGAGTTTGACGTCCGACGGGACCGCTCACCCGTACTCCTACTACCCTGACCCTGACCGTCACGGGGAGGACAGCATAGACGAAGAAGACGACGAACCACCCATATTCCGCCCGCGATGTATCCACGAACTCGATGACCCTTCCTACATCCGTGCTCTCGGTAACGGCCCACCGTCCTCTGCTTCACTCGACGCCTCTCACTCCACCAACTCTGATGAACAAGTTGATGGCGATGATCCTCCCCATGACACGCCACCCTACTCGGATGAGGAGGAAGATGTGCAAGACCAAGAAGAAGACTTGCACGACCCCCACCCTTACGTACCTCCAACTCCAACTCCTCGACGTGTCCGACTGACAGGATGGATCGACGAAGTAGATACCAAGCTGGAGTTGAACGCATTCATGGCAAGTCGGTCAAAGGAGGGTTCTAGGAGCCTGGGTTCGTCGGGTACGTCCATGAAGGATACGACCAAGAACCCCAGGAACGGGGCGTCGGCGTCACTGTCGCGTTCAGGCTCGCAGGTGATCAGTTCGGGCAGCGCAAAATCCCGTCAAGACGCGGTCGTTTCTCCAATACGCACTTTAGCACATGTGTACGCAACTCCCACCGGTGATCCTACCACGCTATCCACACCTAGACCTGCGTCAAAGTCCATCCTCAAGACGCCATCCTCCTCATCACTACAAAAGCAGCCCAAAACTGCTACTTTTTCATCTTCCTCCTCGTCCAGGCCCGTCCGCATGTCCGAAGAAAACAACGACGATCCGTCCTTCGACATCTCATTCTCAGCACTCCTGAACACAAGCACACCAGCTAAACCTAAACCACAAAAAGCCCGCGTTCGAATAGAGCCACATTCGAACGCGCAAGAATGGAGACGACGATCACCGTCTTATACACCCTCTCCACCTTCATTCTCTTCCAACTCAAAGACGCCTGCAGCACCTCACTCGAGCTCTCATTCTCGCCAATACCCGAATAATATCGATACCAAGTACACGACTATCGCCGGTTCGGACGCCAACGCCCCCGCTCTGTCCACTCGCACTCCCTCATCCACAAAACAGAGAGACTCGACGTATCGCGCACCCCCGGGTCGGACTCTATCCTCCTCCTCCTCGCATGGCTACGGATCTACGACGACAACGACGTCTTCGTTGCTGAACGAGCGTGCGCGTCTCCTCACTGAACTTGCCGCTTTGAAACGTGCGAGGGCGGCGAGTGGTGGAAGTGTCGTTGGTGTATGAGGGTTTGCGGGAATGGGACATACATTGGACGCGCTATTGGGTTATAACACGTGCGCTTTTTGACGTTGTACTACTTAATAGGTGCATCTTGTACGATGAAATATTTCATTCGTTGAATCGTAATCGACTACAGGCAAGCGTCAAGTCATGTCGCTACAGTACAGAACCAGTAACTTTGTTTCATACACGACTGCTAATTCATCCAATAGTAGCGTTCGCTGGCTCTTAGAAGCTCCACCGCGCAGCCAGTCCGTGAACAACGCACGCACAGGGAGCCGTCGATTGACTGCCGGATACATTCCAAGGGCTGCCGGTCAACGACGGCAGAATGTAAGCAAAACGACTTGGTCTCGTCGATTGCTATCCTGCATTCATGCCCTTTCAGGTCAGTAATAGTGTCGTAACAGTGTCATTCGAGAACTTGCCATATCACAGGCACGACAATACATTGGTCGAGCCACAATCAATCATAGAAGAAAAAGAAAAAAAACTAGTCATCGGCCGCGTATCTCCTCGAACGATCTATGCCGCCCCGGTTACCCGGTACGTTACGATTCCTGCAATGATTGGCATAGTGGCCTTTTTCTCCGCACTGCGGAAAAAAAAAAACTCGTGAGCTAATTAATGGTGTAAGTGAATAACTTGGACTTGCCTTGAAACAAAGTACGTCGTCCAGGTTCCTGCGAGGCCCGTTGGATGCTACCCCCGTATTTCCTTGGTTCACGGCAGATGCGTTGAATGATGATCGGTCATAGTCTGCGTATCGACCGTACCCTGGTGGAGGGGGACCGAGGTCACGATTGGATGGCGGGGACGGTGGTTCGTATGCGCTTGGAGGAGGTATGCCTGGTTTGGGGCTATAAGTGAGGGTCAGAAAACATCGATATACAGTGTATCATATCACGTACTGCCCACGGGGACATTCCGGGCCCAAAGGACAGAATCCCGTGAGATAAAGTTGACAAGCTACTCTTCGGACGTGTTTCCGCGGGCAAGCAGGTCCTAGAAAGGAGTGGTCAGAAATGAGAAGATTTATCTATAACGTCAGAAAATACCCAGTCTTACGCACCGAGTTTACAAAAGCCTCGTTTGTAATCGGGACATTCCACGCGGCGTTCTTTCGGGTGAGCATACAGACACTCGTCCCCAGCAGAGCAATAGCCGTATTTTGCGTACCACCAACACTCGGGCATGCGCCTGAGGTTGTACTCGTGCAAGAACTCACAAGCATCGCCCTTCTTACATAGCCCGCGTAGCCAATGCTTACACACGGTAGCTAAGCGTTCGCGGTCGCGGGGGTGAGTCGGGGGTTGCTTTGGAGGCTGGAAATTCTGCGTCGAAGGTGTAGTGTGCCTCAGTGGACAGTGCAACGGTCCAAGCGGACACCCTGTAGGTGTCAGAGAAAGACGACAGATCTGGTCATCTTGAAAAAGTGCTTGAGGACGGATACGATCGTGTAAATGTAGGATTACTGACCTTTGTCGAGCTTCAGACCGAGCTCGTTCTTGACAAAAAGCTCCTCAGGAAAGTTGTTCTGGTGAAACTGAGGATTAACGATGTCTCTGAGCGCAGACGCGCCTGCCAAAGGACTGGTCATCGTCGTTAACAGTTAACTTGAAACCGGATGAATGGGCTGACTAAGTAGCGCTCATGTTCAAACACAAGTAAATACAGTAACGGCGTCCATGTCCTGCAGACGGTCGCGGGCCCAAATCCATCGTACTGCGCAGTCATGGGGTCGGGCGGTGGTCACTGGGTTTCGATTATGAAGAGATTAGAGTATACAAGGTCGTAGGGAATCATAAAATTATCATACATCAACTTGTCATTTCAAACCATCAATTTCGTACACAGAAAGCTGCGTCGGATCGTCGTCGTCGTCTTCTTTAAAAAATGAAAAGAACTTCATGAAGAATTACGTCGTGAACAAGAATATCGTGGCACCAGATTAAAATATGGCGGAGTGCTGGTGAAAATCATTAGGGAGGATACGAGTATCGCGGCGGGGAAAGAAATTTCGTTTTAAAAAATGATGTCGCACGGTCATTGCTACCAATTGCGAGTTAATGGGAAGATAGGGGTGGTGAACGAACCGCGCGATGTTTTTCTAGGTGACGACAGACATAAATCGTGTCTCGCGATTCCCGTATTCATCGGCTGCGGTATCGATGAACGGACTGTGCTCACATGACCGCCGGTGAGTTTATGTGGCTGGATTACCTCGTCCGAGGTTCGAGGTGTAGACGGTGGAGGGGTTCGGGCCTTTACTGAACGTGAGATGATCGCCGGAGGAAGAGTGAGTTCGGGATCTGTGGAAGAATTGGAAAGAGTTCTGTTCGAGATGGACTTCGGCATCTTAGAATTTGGCGTGGGACCCGATGGAGGGATGGGTCTGCGCGAAAAGCTTTCAGCCCTCGATGGGCGTCCGCGAAGATCAGACCCCGAAGCATAGATGACAGGAGCAGTAGGACGAAGATCGTTAGAAGCAGCTCGGCGATTAACGTTTCCTCTGCGAATTTCGATGTTTTTGTGATCGATGTTGCTAATAGGGCTACGCTGTAAGACCCCGCCTGCGGAACCTCTGTGAGATGATGCTGCCGAAGCAACAGAGGTCGCAGCTGCGACTGGCGCGTTTGCCAAGGGTACAGTCCGACGTGGAAACACGACTCCTGGTTTCGCGTTTGTTGGACTCCGAACAGGTGGTTCGTTCTCGTCGATTTCTCTTTTGCGTGGGACCAACGTAGGTATCTTGGATACCTTGACTTTCGCCCGCTTTTGAGGGGTGGGTTTTGGCTTTGACGGGACACTCCGAGGCGTAACCACATGTTCGTCGCATGTGGAGTCACAAGACGCAGAATTCATTGGCAGAAGTGGTGTTGGGGGAGTCGAGGGAAGAGAGACACGGGGTTGACGACAAGCGGAACATCCGCTACGAAATCCAACCGTTGGATCATCCTGTGTGACCTCAGCGCCTGCAGAATGCGCAACGCACAGCAAACCCCTTCTTGATACATTGTGCACTGTCCCTCCGACGTGCAACTCTCTCGATTCCAGCTGTCCACTTTTAAGCGCCGGGTTTGGAAGCGCCGTGCGAAATTCAAAGGAAGACCGGTCACCCTCGTAACTCGATGCCGCAGAGAGACCAGCACCAGCCCATTTGATTCTGAGACGGGCAGGTCGAGAGGGAGATTGATCGCCGCCATCCGACGTTTGAAACGAGAAGTCAGGCCTCGATATCTCAGCCAGGTCTATAGCCAGCTTCTGAAGTGTCTCGAAGCTATGTCGAAGGGGCCGATCCAGAAGCCTCCAGCTTCGCAGCTTACTAAGAACATTGGGTAGCAAAAGCACGTCTCTGGAGTCCCCCGGGAGAGGTGCGAGGTCTTGTCGCAACAGCTCACGGATGGCGAAGAGGAGAGCAGGCGGGAAGGACGCCGTATACGACTTTGGTTCAGAACCAAGATTGGAGTATAGCAGCTCGAAGAGGCGCCCGGCGGTTCGCTCGTTCGAAACTCGATGTGGAAGGCCTAGGTCACCGTAAGTGACGTCCTTGAGAGAGACTTCTCCCCAAGGTGGGATATTCAAAGGAGAACCGTATGAGCCCACCATGATCTGGGTCGAGTATACCGTATGGGGACGAGCACAAGAGTCGTCGACGTTTATCCCGTAACCTATTCACCTGGATAGTCTGGACGAGATCGTGATGGCAAAGAGGAGACGTAAGTATCAGTTTCAACCAAGTATGAAGCACTGCCGGCAATCAGCGAACGCAGACACTTACCTCGACGTCGAGGACTGTAAGATTTTCCGTTTCACGGTGAGCTCGTCGCCTTTCGGTGGTACAGGATTCTGCATGCAAAATGAATCAGACACCCTGCACTGAATAACAGCCCAGCCCACCCGAAAAAATTTGACCGGGCTTTCGTCGAAGTTGATCCTGTCAACCATTTCAGCGCTTCAACAACAAAAAAAGCTTGTGGATCGTCGTACTGGGTCACAAACACAGTGCCCGCATCCCTTCGTAGCGGGACGGGTTTAACCGTCAGTCAAGGTTTGGAATAAAAGCACTCCTGCGAGCGCTCGGCGCTCAACTTACAGGCTAGCCCCTTCTGCATTAGCGAGTGACGGCAGCGGAGGACATACCAATTTCGTCATACCGCTTTCTTTCGGAACGCGTACGTGCATTTCTCTCTCTTCTTTTCGTTTTGTTTTCGACGCTCTGACAAGACTGATCCAGGGATCAGCTGACGGGTGCTTTGGTGTACATATTTTAGCGCACTACAAGTCCTAGAAGAAAGTCACGGGCCGCTTCTAAGTATTGATATTAGGCGGATCATGCCTTCAACGCATCGTCCTCCGTACACTGCACTAGCCCTGATGCAAAGGGCGAAGCAACTCACCTTTGGAAGATGGGGACCGTGACTTGCCACTCACATTATATATGCAGGTCTCCTCGACCAATGCGTCCATTGGAGAACGACCGAGCGAAGGTGATTTTCGTGGTGGGTGTCTTCCTTGGGTTTCCACTGGGGTGACTAAACTTTTGAGGTAAAAACAAAAGTACTTCGAAATTGCTAGCCAACGTGTTCCTCGCACGCTGTCAAGTGAGTTGGCTACAGCTATTGTTAAGCTCAGATCGACATTCACAACACCAATATTCAGCAGGACTGTCTTCTGGAAACATATGGTTTGCCTAGACTGCGACGGACATAAAAACTAACCTTTTCATCATTCAGCCTCTACTATCCTGTCTGGTTGGCCGGTGCAGCGGAGTTGCTCGGAGAGGTTTCCTTTACACTGTCCAGTTCGTCAGGAGAAATATTTCCGAGCCAATAACCAGCCACACCCAAATATTGATACAGCAGCTTCTTAACTTCTACCACATGATTGCTAAAATACGCGTGCTTCGCATTCATAAAGAGGGTAATCCCATGCTGCGAGCTTGAGCATTCTACTGGAATCATACAGCCATGATTAAATCTAAGTTAGTGTCGGTAATATCAAAGTACGGTCTGTTTGGGGTCTCAGCGGTATTCGGGGTCAAGGCGATGGCTCTTTCACTCACCCAAATAACGAAGCAAGACTTTCGGTGCACAACGAAAACAGTACATCTAGGTGAGGATCCAATACAACAAAGGTCTCAAGCTGACAGAGTAACCTATGAAGTGACTGCGACCTTTGCGTTGTGATTTGTTACGAAGCATAGAGCCGGTGCCGACTAAGTATTGATGTTGATGCAGGTAGTTGATCGACTTACCTACGAATGCTGTCCTTTTCATTTCTGATGATATCCGGGTTATAGGAATTACCGGAAGAATTATCTTTACGATGCAGCTCCAAAGGTGTGTCTTGTGGCTCGATTGCGAATGGTTGAACGTAATACCGGGCTAACCAATAGCTGTCTTGGGTGGTGAGCCTGAAATATCTGCTAGGAAATTAACCCGTTAACCCGGCGGGATCCCTACAACTAGGCTCCATGGTCGACGAGGGCCTCTAGGGAAATAGAAGGTCTCGCCTTCTCGAGGACATTTCGCAGGCTAATCTAGATGGGACACGAAGCAGGAACCATCGTGAAACATGGCAGGTCCTGTCCGGTCTCTCGCGCCTTCAGCATTTTCTTTGCCCCAAGTTGATGGCCATCAGCTGCGCCATGTCGGACTCCGCGTTTTGTCGATTCACGGCCTGCGCCTTGGCGATGTCCGATGACGAACAGTGATCCTTACCTGTCAAATGGGCCATCTTTGATTGCTAACTCGGTCTTGCATGGCCGCTATGACTACAGTATTATGGGATGAGCGTAGCCTTCGCGTCTTCGGTCGTCTGTATTATGGAGCGGAAGCACAGTCGCTGCAGTTGTAATAGTGCACTGTCTTCGGAGGTTTATGTAACTGTGCTCTTACTACGAAAGCCCGTCGTAGAAGTGACAGAAGAGACGAGAAGCAGAAAGTCAGTGTCTTCCCTCGACTTTGGAAATGGTGACATGATCAGGGGTGCTGAGTCTTCACTACCAGTATAACTTATAGGCCGTCGAGTCGCGCTCACAAAAACTCGCTCCCCATCCATTACGTCTCCTCTCAAGCCATCGATATTTCCCGACGCGTGTACTACATCGAGGTACGTGCCCTCGAAATCCGAATCAATGTAGTTGGGAGGACTGAGCACGCGAGTGGCCTTTTGGCGGTCGTAGTCCAGGTCTCAATCGAGCTGCGTCGCTGATGAGTATTTAACTTGACAGGTTTCATCGTGGACGCGGGCATATGGATCGCATGCATACCCCTAACTTCCACGGGCCCACCGTCCCAGTGTTCTCAGGTCAGGGTTCCGGAAAGACGAGCTTACGACAAGCACACGATCAAGCCGTACGCGACGCATCATCCGATCTCGGCTTGCTGCTGGCCACGTCTTGTCTGGACGCCTTTTTCGCGGAACTGTCATCGCTGTCTCCTGAAGAGCTCAGTCAGACTGGGATCTGCGTATCTGACTTCGAAAACCCACAGTCGCTGATTTCCCCCCCACCGAAGTACACGAAAAATCAGATCGTTTCCGGAACTTCACTCTTTCTAGCACAAACCTTGCGTTACCAGTCTTATGTTCAATCTACTTTTGGCTTCCCCCATTGTTTTCGTGACATTTTACATCCGAATTCCTACCACGGAGTCGGTGTTCTTGGGCTTTCCTCGGGTATTTTCCCTGCATGTGTGGTCGCTGCATCTCACAATATGCTCATGTACATCTCTATTGCTGTTCAAGTCTTTCGTTTGGTATTTTGGATTGGATTCCGGGCTTTACAATTCACAAGAAAAATCCTTGCGGACATTGTCCGTGGACCCTAAGCTCCCTTGGAGCATCGTTTGCATGGGTTTGAGCCATGCCGACGTACAAAGACATATTGTCGCACTTTGAAAAACAGGTGTGATATGCTTTCCTTGTTCCGTCTGGCTGCTGATTTTTTTATACAGTACCCTTCCTTGCCTTCCTGTTTGCGTGACGACGATCCTTGACGATCGGTGCTCTACCGTATCCGGTCGTCCAGACGTGTTACAAAGGTTATCGACCTCGATCTCACAATTCTGCACCGTACATCCAACGACAGTCAACGCGCTTTATCACTCGCCCCTTCACCTCAAGGACACTCGAGAACACGTGCTGGCAGATATAGCCAGACGACAGATAATCTTTCCTGACTACCACCAGCTCCACTGCCCGCTGCGCTCGACCATCTCTGGAACCTTGGCTCAAGCCAGCGACAGACATCCTTCGTTGGCCCATCTCGTCGTCGACATGGTCCTCGTGGAGAGAGTAAACTGGGATCTTGTCGTCAAAGAGGTATCTTCCTGCGTACCTGCAGATGTCAGCCTGCAGATCATCAACGTCGGTCCTAGTTCAGCAGTCGTTCGGACGTTGGAGAAAGCATTGTCCGGTCGGGCCATAATTTGTGCCGATGCGCCCGCGTACTCGGATCAAGAGCCACGTGTGCAGTCGGCTCCGAAGCAGGAGCCCGTCGCGATCGTCGGCATGGCAGTCCGCGCGCCCGGAGCCTCCAATGCAGATGAGCTTTGGGAGATACTAGAAAGTGGCATCAGCACACTGTCGGCTGTCGGTGATCTCGCACGCTGACCGTTGGCGTACCCGCTGATGCATCATCATCTAGATCCCGCAAGATCGTTTCAATTTGTCCATGCAGGTCGATCACGATAATGTGGGCGATCATGGGCTAAAAGTGCAGACAGGCAACTTCATAAGCGGTCACGACGAATTCGACCATAAATTCTTCAAAGTTTCGCCGCGGGAAGCAAGAAGCATGGACCCTCAACAGAGAGTGCTTTTACACACAGCGTACGAAGCACTAGAAAACGCAGGGTATGTCCCGGATGCTACGCCATCTTTTCGGCGTGACACTTTTGGCTGCTACATTGGTGCTGCCACCCAAGATTACGTTGATAACTTGCGGGATGAGATCGATATCCATTATAGCACCGGTATGTCTACGGACGTATTTCGCGAATTCTGCTCATTACATTTTGTAGGCACTCTCAGAGCGTTTTTAAGCGGTCGCATATCCTACTACATGCAGTTCGGGGGTCCTTCTATCGTTGTCGACACCGCGTGTTCGTCCTCGATCGTGGCCATCTATCAAGCCTGTCGAGCTTTGACCAACAGGGATTGCAATGCAGCTCTCGCCGGTGGTGTCAACATCATGTCTAGCGCAGATGTGAGTCATTCAAACTACCCTGCTTTCGTCACAGTTTGTTCAAGGACCCCTTAGATGTTCGTTGGTCTAGAACGTGGTCATTTCCTAAGCCCTTCTGGCGAGTGCAAAGCTTTCGATGGGACGGCAGACGGTTATTCTCGAGGGGAAGGTTGCTGCTTGTTCGTGCTGAAGCGCCTATCTGACGCAGTTGCCGAAAATGACAACATCATCGGCGTTATTCGAGGGGTCGAAGTCAACCAGAGCGGCCTCGCGCATTCGATCACGCATCCGCACAGCCCTACCCAGGCTACTCTCTTGACGCAACTTCTTGCCTCTTCGGGCGTCGAGGCGTCGAGCGTGAGCGTTGTAGAAGCCCATGGCACAGGTACACAAGCAGGTGACTCGTGCGAACTCGAGAGCATTCGATCCGTACTTGCTCAAGGTCGAAAGCGCGATAACCCCTTGCATGTCACATCAATCAAAGCAAACATTGGCCATCTCGAAGCCGCTTCAGGCGCCGCAGGGCTTTGCAAGCTTATCCTTATGCTTCAACAAAATCTTATACCGGCGCAGATATCTTTGAAAACACTCAATCCGCGCATTGCCCCCCTTGAGAGCGACAATACCGTAATCGACACATCGCCTGCAACGTGGACAAGTGGATCGTCTCCTCGTATCGCTATCCTTAATAACTTTGGTGCGGCTGGCTCTAATGGCGCACTACTGCTTGAAGAATACGTTGCACCTCGTCATTCCAACTCTCAAGCTGTATCTGTTGTCTTTGGCATCTCTGCCAAGTCTGCAGGCGCGCTAGATAAGATGCGTATGCAATACATTCGATGGCTTCGCGACGCTCGAAATCACAAAGTATCATTGTGCGACATCGCATATACCGCTACCGCTCGCAAACAGCTTTATCCCTTTCGAATTTCAGTCACCGCGGACAGCAAAGAGCAACTCATCCGTGCACTTGGTGCCGCTTCTCCTACTCATGTCGAACGTCACGGGTACCAACTTGTCTTCGTGTTCTCTGGTCAAGGGTGCCAGTATCTTGGCATGGGTGCTTCCCTCTATGCTGCTTCACCGGTCTTCAGAAGCTGCATCGACAGATGTCACGCCTACCTTTTAACACTCGGATACTCGGGCGTACTCCCGATCGTTGTTCCTCACGCCACTTGCGATGTCCTATCACCAGACGCAGAATTTGAGGCGAACCAGTGCGCTGTGTTGGCACTCGAGTTTGCTCTTGCCAGTCTTTGGCAACACTGGGGTCTTGTACCTTCGGGCGTCATTGGTCACAGGTATGCTGCAAGTTCTCTTTTGGGTCTGTTCCTTTTCGCTAATCACGTAAAATCAGCCTTGGTGAGTACGCGGCGATGGTCATCGCAGAAGTTTTGACCATCGAAACCGCACTGTCCATCGTGGCTAAAAGAGCTCGGCTTATGGTACAGGTCTGTGCCCTCGGTAACACGGGAATGCTCGCCGTTGGTATTGGCTCCGATCAGGCGCAAACAGTTTTAGCAAAATGCGAGTCGGTCAGCGATGTATCCGTTTCGTGCATCAATACCGACTCTTCCTGCGTTCTTTCTGGGCCGCTGACACAGCTGCGCACGCTATCAACCTATCTGAGTGGTGTTTGCGACTGCAAGACCGTACTACTGGATGTTCCGTTGGGGTACCATTCCGCCGCGATGGACCCCATTTTGGATGAGCTCACGGAACATGTAGCGATGTTGCCACTCAACCCGCCGTCTATCCCGGTTGCGTCGAACGTGTATGGAACCGTGGTTCTTCCTGGTGATTGGACGACTTTCCGTCACGATTACTTTGCACAACATTGCCGCCAACCTGTCCTTTTCGCAAATGGTCTACGGATGCTCAATCAGCACTTGAGCCCTGATAATATCGGGGCCTGGATTGAAGTTGGACCTCATACGCCATGTTTGCCGATGGTCGAGTCGACGCTGCGACTTGGCGATCACACGTTACTCCTGCCGACGTTGCGAAAGTCCATGGACTCGTGGAACACCATCTCAAGTAGTCTATCGCGCTTGTACAATACCGCCTTTCATGTGGATTGGAGGAAAGTATTTGCAGAGCTCTGTCCAACCACCTGTGTCGATTTGCCATCGTATCCATTCGGGGTACAGAGGTTCTGGGTACCTCACCGCGATCGCCCCAACTCTACTACGACCGAACTGCAACCGCCTTTCCCGGAACCCACCAACCATCCCATGCTCTCTTCGTGGTCACAAATTCCGTCCTATCACAACGGCAATGTTGCGATCTTCGATACCCCTATCAGAGTTCTCGCCCAGTACATCGAAGGTCATAAGGTCGGTGGACATGCACTATGTCCTGCATCTGTCTATTTGGAGCAAGCTCTCGCGGGTGCGGCACTCGCTCAACGTCACCTGTCGTTTGACTTTGGAAGATGCATGCCCATTCTACGCGGGGTGCGATTTTCCCGTCCATTGGTCTATCGCACGGATGTTCCTCGCATCGTTAGAATTTACATCACCATCCACGAAGACGGCACAGGGACGTTCAGTGTGTCATCAAGGTTGGTCTCTTCGCGAGAGGAGTCAGTGCATGTCCATGGAGAAATTCGGTTTTCGTCCATTCGGGAGACAACTACGAACCTTGCGCTTGAATTGCCGGCCATTGCCCGTGTTGCGCAGGCTGTCACCAACTCTCGTGCTGTTGGACATGCCGAGACGTTCTCGACGAGAACCGCGTATGATGTCGTGTTGCCCCGTGTCGTGGAGTACTCCAAAGATTATCATACTATTCAATCGCTTACTGTCAATGGCGACGAAGTGACAGGTGTTGCCCAAATCAGCTTGCCGACGGCTCCCTCGTCACGCATATTCGTCGCGCAAGCGTTGTTCATCGACACACTACTCCACGTCGCAGGTTTTATGGCGAACATGCAAGGGGACATATCGGATGCGTACATTTGCAGCGAAGTGGGGTCTATGAAAATACTCCACGGTCTCATCGACAGCAAACAGTCATACGGAGTCTATTGTTCCAACACGAAGATCTCCCTCGAGAGTCTGGTATTTTCGGACATATGTGCCGTCCGAGACTCCGAGCCACAGGTCGTCGTTGCGCACCTTCAAGATGTACAGTTTCGCCGTGTCCGGTTAGCAAGTCTCAGTCGCGGTCTCTCCCTTGCTGCGGATACAACGAGCGCAAAAACTCGCCCGCGCACCGACTCAAACGCCATCATGACTCCGGTTTCCCCTCGAAGCGTCATTTTTTCTCG
This sequence comes from Phlebopus sp. FC_14, assembly GCA_021018615.1. Taxonomy (NCBI): domain Eukaryota; kingdom Fungi; phylum Basidiomycota; class Agaricomycetes; order Boletales; family Boletinellaceae; genus Phlebopus; species Phlebopus sp. FC_14. The sequence goes on from JAEVFL010000007.1 coordinate 1,822,531, forward strand.
TTCTCGATCGAACACTCAAAGTGACCTCTTTCGTGGGACCAACACCACCGGACATGATGTGCACAGCCATACGGGAGGCTACTCTTCACCGAGCACGCCACTGTCTCCGACCACATTAGTTTCGGATCATGGTGCGGCCGATGATGGCAACGCGGACGCTGACGATGTAGATCGGATCCGCATGATCATGGCTGAGGTTCTCGGCATCTCCGCATGCCAGGAAATCGAAGACGACTCGGATTTCAAATCACTTGGCCTTGATTCTCTAGGATCCATCGAGGCACAGCAGGCTTTAAAGGAGGGGCTGAAGACGAACGTTCCGCATGACATATTCTCTATCTGTCCTACGTTCATGTCGCTCTGCGAGTTTTTCACGACGAGGACCACGAAAAATGGTTTCGATGCCCCTGTGGAAATCAATGATGCACTATCCGACGAGGTGCAGCGGGACATTGACACTCATGTTGATACCTCGGTGGTTGAGTTTCAGAAGGGTGCCGATGAGCGGCATATCCCCACTTTTTCTCATACACGATGGCAGCGGTCTTGTGACATACTATGGTCGTCTTTCATCATTAAACCGCAATGTGTGGGGTCTCAGCGATCCACGATTTTTTCTCAAAGATCATTGGAAGAGTGTTGACGAGATGGCCAACGCGTATACACAAATCATTGAGAAGTACGCGGGCGATGCGTTGATTCTTGGAGGTTTGCCGACGCGCTGTCTTCCCCTGTCTTCTAACTGACGTATGCATTGCTTTTTTTTTTTACACAGGCTGGTCATTCGGGGGAGTAGTTGCCTTCGAGGTTGCTCAAAGACTGGCAGCGCGTGGACTCGAAGTCAAGGGCGTGATCCTGATCGATTCTCCTGCTCCCTCAACGCCAGTCCCGCTTTCCGATCCAATCATCAATTTTATTACTCGATACGAGGAACGCAACACAAACTCCCTGATCGCACCGCTTATCAGAGAACATTTCAGAAGAAACTCACAGATCTTGCGGACCTTCAGACCCACAAAACGATCGAATGTCACACTCGCTTTCTTGCGCTCCAGGAAAGGGTTTTCTGCCGCAGAAACTATCGACGACGTTGCGGCGTGGTTCAAGGAGCGTGACGACCCTGATGCTGCGGTGGGCCCTTGGAAGACATTCGTTGTTGGCCCTATCAAGGTTTGGGACATTCCTGGACATCACTTTGAACCGTTCTCTCCTGAGAATGTAAGCGGTTTTCTTATGTTTACTTTGACGTTCTGGAAGCTTATTGGGGTATGTCCTTTCAGGTCCAGCAGACGTCTGCACAACTTGATAACGCTTGTCGTTACTTGGACGGGTTGTCCCTCAAGCTGGACATATAGAGACATTAAATGAGAAGGAACGACTGCCGCCCTTAGATATTTTAGAATGGAGAAATTATCACGACGTCTCAAACGTACTAGTCATCGTTTGAGATGTCCAATACCCTCGTTTTTAACGCCGTCAGATACCGTTAGGTTTCTTTTCGCCCTCTACACCCTAGGAAACGGTTCTTTCTTTGCACATACCATCATGGTGTCATTGTCACTGTATATTCATTCGAGCTTTCATGTTGCATACGGGAATACAATTTAGTTGACAAGTTGATTATTTGGTCATTAGTGCTAGTAGTACTCCAGTACTACTAGTCACGTTCTCAGGCGCATGCTCATGCAACACCCTGACGCATCTACCAGCCTTCCTTCTAGTGTCTTCCCTTTCGATGCGGACATCGTTGACTGTCTCCTCACTACTTTACCAGATATCCACTCCTTGGAAAGTTTCGTTCTATCGTCAAAGTTTGTTTACGATGTCTTTCAATCTCACCGGACTTGCGTTCTCAAAGCTGTCGTGTCAAATCACCTGGGACCTGTCGTACCGCAAGCTATGTGCCTAGTGAAGGTCATGGTGGACGTCAGGGCCTACTGGCATGGCTGGCTGGCACCAGTTGCTATAAACAAGCTTCCGAAGGAGAGTGATTTCCGTCATGACTTCATCGTCACCATGCGAGAAGCACATATAATCGCCGACAACCATGATGTCGTCCAGGAGCTGGAAGGGCTGTATAGCTGGAGGTAAGCTCGCCATACCTCCAGATTTTTCTAGCATTCATGCTAGAAACCATATCTCAGACAGAAGGACCCGAGGTCTACCGATAGCCAGCTCACACAGAAAGAATCGGCCAGATTCCAGAGAGCGATGTATAGAGTTTGGTTTGTAAGCGCCATGTACGGACGACCAGCGCCTCCCCACCGAGTAGACAAGAGCAAATCCAAACGTCTGAAAGCCGTCCTGAAGGAAATGCATCAAATGCAACTGCGGTGTCTTCAAAGCTATCCGTCAACAGAGTTTGCGTTGCTCTTGGAGGCTTGGAATTTCCTGTCAAGTATTGCGGACTGGGCATGTCGTGCTGAATACCTCCCGCAGCAGACGAGTTGGTAGCCCTCGTACTTTTCCTTGCTGTGCGCTAAAGATGCAACGTGACAAGAATACCGCTCCTTGAATGCATATTTCTTGTGGTCAGGTCCGAAGACTACCCTCCAGGCTTTCCACGGCAAGGTCACCAGCATCGATCGTAAAATGGTACCTTCCATGGCCGCATCTTACGAGCAATTTCCCGAGGCGTTCAGTCTAGTCGCTGCCTCAGCGCTCAAAGACGTCACCGGCATCCTGGACTCTCCAGAGGATTGCGTCATAAACGGCCTACGATGTTCTGTTTCTCATAGATCCAACACGACTTAGGCTGACCCAGTCGTAGGTGATCAATGCACTCGTTTAGCAGCAATGAATCTTTGGGGTCGTCCAAGTACACACATTCCCCCCACTTTCGCCATGTGCTGACTGCGTCCGTTTAGATTGGGCTTATCTACGTGGAATCCTTCCACCATCAAAGCTATTCGATCTCTTGGACATTCCGTGGTGGAACTCATTTACCGACGCTGATTCGCTAGAGAAGCTTTGTCGCTCCGTTTCATATGCACAGCTCGTGGAGGAAGTGTTTGCCCTCAGGTCGAAGCACTACAAGCGTTGGCGAAGCGAGGCCTGGTTATGCACAGATTGTCTGTGTACGTTCCTTCGTGACAACATCGAACCATGGTGTCACTCCCGAAATTAAAAGATTGAGTGACGCTTTTCCACCCCAGGGCTGTCTTGACTTGTTCGGCAAGGTTCCCTCAGCTCCGTGTCGACGGATTCGGTGGTGCTCATCGGCCACCAGAGTCATGGTAGGAAGTTGCATACCGATAACGCACATCCCTTCGACATCAATTCCAAACATAGGCGTTTTCTCCCCAAACCCATGAGACTCTCCATGGATTGCGGTCGAGGACTACGATGCAACTGCGGCAATGTCCTTCGGTCCAAATGTACTGAACTTGCTTTGAGTTTATAGGGTTGGTAGTTGGTATTCGAAGTTATGCAGGTTACAACATATGCCCTGTGGTCAGTACCTTCCTCCTTCCTTTAGTGTTTGATTGTGGAATAATTTGGAGATCCGCTCCCCACTTAGCTAACAATTCTAGAATCGCACTGGAAGCATGATAGCAATGTGCCGGCTAGTCGTTAGTCTCCCTTAGGCAGACCATTCAACAGAAAGGAAGACACTTCTGTCACTAGCTGATGGGCAACTGCGGGGTACTAGGCGGACTTCTACAATAACTGGAGTTCAACTCTCCTCCTGGGAGTGCCCGCACTACTGGCTGTGCTGTCGATGGTTCGCTGCAGTTTCCGTACCAAGCACGCCCTTCGGAGTGCCGAATTGGACCCCAGATATAAGTGTCATGTTAGTCCAGCCTGCACATCAGGGTTTGACACGTTGACGTCAAAAGAAAGCACGACCTGCGCGAGGATCCGTCAAACCTTTGTTCGGTTCCACAAGAGCACCCCCTGCTCCAAGAACAACGATCATCCAGATAAATTCGAGTCCTTTAAAGTTCCATCCTTTCCAGAAACGGTTCATAAAACGTGTAAGTGCTTCTTTCCTCTTGATCGATGGAGGTCCGGACTATCATTGTTAGCATGCCTACAGTGGTTGGAACGAATATTTTGCATGACAGGCATTGGGATTATGTACACCACTCTCGGTACGTTGGAACATCGGTCTAGCTAGCTATTTAAGAGTGTTGTTCGAGCATGCCTGTTGTACCCCATCGTCGAGTCTCAGGTCAGAATGACCACTTCCATGGGCAGTAATCGTAACGGAGAAAGTCGTCCCACTCACCGACTTGATTCTTCTGCAATGACCAGGTCATTAGGGGAGAAGGTCAATGAAAAGGTACCAAAGCCGCTCATAGGCAATTGCAAGTGAGTACAGTCGAGTATAGTTGAGCGTCGGTCTCAACATTCAACCTCTCCGCTCTAGGTACATAATTGAACAAGTAAAATTGCCAATCAGCTGCGAAGACCAGCATTAGCGCATCCATCGGCCAAGTGAAGAATCGATCGAGAACGACTGGTACTGGCTGGGCAATGCAATGGAGCGCGTCCACTTGCTCGTCAAGGTGGCCCTTGGATTGATTAAGAAAACTGAGCCCCTCCGAGCATGGGTAGCTTTGCAACTACCATACATGGGAGTCGAAAGCGGCGAAATCAAACTAACCAAGATCGAGGACACGCATTGATGATTTCAACAGCTGGGTTGTTTCACAACCTGTTCCCGACAATCCAAGGCAATCGTCCGTCCAAGCTATTCTATCCAGCACCGAGACGTTCTCAACGAAACGTTTGGTTGTAATCCTCTCGGTTGAATTTGCCGAGTTGTTCTAGCTGTATACTGAAACAAGCATGTGCGTACATTCCTACAAGTTCTCTACACCGAAGAAACTAACCATCCAAATTCGTTCGCTCTGATGTGATGTCCGCGTCAAAAACAGAGTGCAGGTCAAACTTCGCACTTATGTACACGGCGGCAACTCGAGAACGGTTCGCTACCGTTATCCACCAGTACTCTCTGATCGAGACAATGTTCTAATTAAGATTAAAATTAAGGGAATATCGTGCCTCATACTGGCTGTCATACACAGGTTCGTACCACGCCAAATCAAACGTTACTCCGATCCTCTTGAAGTCCGGGTCGCTTCGTCAACGAGCATCATTTTCTATCCGGTTAGCGTCCCATCAATCAACCAAATATACAAGAAAGATGTTTCACACCACGCACCTACTCCCCCTCCCCCATTTCTTCCGGTAACCTCATTCCCATTGTCGCGGTCCCAAACGTCGCTAACACCATAACGAGCCAAACCGCATACCCTCCCACAAGATTATGCTCCACCGAATACGCAAACATCGACGTCGACAACGCAGGTCCAATAGCACGCGCAATCGAGGCTGTCATCTGTGCCGCACCGTTCAAAGCTCCAAGGGATCGCTTGTTTGGCGCTGAAGCGGTAATGTACATCATGATGCAACCTGAACAAAAAAAAAAAAAAAGATTCATGGACACACACGTGCACGAATGCGTGGTGCAAGGTTGGATCAGACGTTCTCGTTTGCCTACATGTCAGTGAGGAATGAGACGAAAACGTACTGTACGCCATATTGACCATGATTTCTAAAATGAATTGACAGCTGAGGAGGACCCAGACGAGCCATGTAATTCCGTGTCGACGAGCAAGCCAACTGGTCAGAGGGAACAAAGCGAAAATGGGTACGAAGCAAGCATGACCAATGCGAAAGAGTTTTTTTGGGCCCACCCTGTCAACGAGAGCGGAAAATGCGACAGCCTGAACAAAACCATCAGCAATGCCAAGACACGCTATCCATAACCCAATCGTCATCGGAGTAAACCCAAGTCCTCCATTTTCGATCGACGTGGCGTAAAAGAGAGACTGAAGTGCATATACGACGATGTCCAGTGTCGCAAGCATGGCATAATTGGCGATGATGATAACTCGACAAGGCGTTAAAAGCTGTCGGAGTGGAAGGGATGTATCGGAGGGCGTTTCAGATATAGTTGAAGCTGCGCAAAGTCCGCCTTCTTGATCCAACACGTTGTAACCCGTTTCAGGACGGTTCGGTTCTGCATTCACACGAAGGCCGAGACGTTCGGGAGAACTTTTCGAATTTAAAGTCTACTTGATAGTCAGCACCGTTCACCAGAGCATCGACAAACGCTTACCTCTCGAAGGAAGAACAAAACTAAAGTGAAGGTCAGCACGGCATACGCTGCAGCTATGCCGCATGGCAAGAAGTACGGAAATTGTTCCCAGAACGGGTCACTGAATACCGCAGGGAAATGGTCTTGAGGCCGTGCGAGTGTCCCGCCAAGGACAGGTCTAATGATCGCGAATCCCATTTCAATCTTGCAACACCATACGATAGAAATCGCTTACCCTACAGTATTTCCCAACGACCATGCAAGTGGCATCAATGCAAAGCCTTGTGCCATGTTCGTCGAGTCTGTCAGGTCGCCCAAAATACTTTTTGTGACGCCGATGTTGCCGTTCAATGCGCCCGTAATGCATCGACTGGATATATTATTGACATTATTGACGTCAGAATCAAGTGACCACAGAGTAGAATGCGACGGAGACCTTAACACCAAACTTGTAAAGGTGCGTGATAGGCCAAAACAGATCGTGGACAGAGATGTACCGAAGATGCCTATAAGGAGCACTGGCTTACGACCGATTCGATCCGAGATGCGGCTCCACTGAAGAACTGTCACCGCCTGCGTCACAAAGAAGATGGATTCCTAGCTTGAATGAGCATCCACCAGGAAGTTAGCAAGGTCCGGATAACTCACTATCAACCCAGCATAGTAACCTGAATCAAGTGGTGAAAATCGCTGTGTGGAGAACGAAAATCAAGGGACACTTGCCGACTTTCCGGTCGTCTCCTCCAGTGATGTCAAGCTCGCTGACCAGCTATCATTGGCAATTTAGAAGGTTCATCAGCGCACTTCGACGCCTACTCGACAGAAGACGCACCTGGTTAATGAAGGGGTATATACATTGAGCTGCGACGGGTTCTAGAAAGATGGCCAACAGAAGAATGGAGATCTGCAGTCTCGGTAAAGGTGTGGTATGTTTGGCCTCTTTTCCGCTTCCGTTGGCGAGGAGCGGGGTTGTATCCTGGATGGAGGGACTGGAAGGATTAGCGGGCATGATGGAGGTGAGAAGAACGGGAAGACAGTTGCGACCCTACAAGCCTTATAACGTACCGAGACTTTTCTAGTATTGCAATGCACCACAGACGACCAATTATGTACCACCCTCGTTGCCGATGAACACGCCCTGTTGAGTCTTCCAATTGCGCACGCCGAAATGCCCACGCTGTGGACCTACAGCAGAGCAGCAGAGAAAAGATGGTTGGACGGTTCTAGGATGCGAACTACGATGGTTCACCAAGTTCAACGTACGTTGAGCTTGACAGGAATGGTAACAAACGGCGCGTCATGAAATTGAAGCCACCACTGTTCCGACACCTTCTCGTCGTCATCCTTTATGAATTTGCCAGGGATGGGGTTTCGTGGTGCTCTTGGGTGACCGTCAAGTCACTCGTACTACGTATGGGAAGCGCTAAGTGAGAAGGAACGACTATCTTCACTAGGGAAGTGCTGATTGACGGTTTAACCGCCACGGCTGAGGCGGTGAGTGGACGCCAATCTTTGCGTGGTCAGTCTAACTTCAAGCTTTCAGCCTTGAAGATGTTCAAGTTCACTCAACAATATTTGCATCGTTCTCTGCCAAGGTGCGTTGTGGCATAACCACTGGTGTAACCAATACTCCTTGCATATCGGCAGCCGTCACGCCTTTAGACGAAAAAATCCAGTGTGTGGTCTTCGAAACTTCTTCCGAGACTGCCCGGAGTGGCATCAAGGCATTGATCACCTCTTTCGCAACTCGCTTCCTCTATCCACCCACTGCGCAGATTGAATAGTCGGCAAGCACATGAAGACTCGGACGACTGCCTGTATCAGCCGATAAGTATTCACGATCTAGAAATGCATGGGATGTGAACATGCGCTGGATGATATCTCGAGGCTGTAACCCGTGCTGACCGTTGAAGGTGGACTTGCAAGTTCCATGTTTCCCTCTCCATCACTACAAATCAAATTCTCGACTAAAATCATCAAGAAGACGCGAACCACTATACAGAACCCAACGGTGACGGAGTAACCCGCACGCCATCGATTTAATCATGCCGTATGTCCGCTTTTCCGCAGAAGGCTGCAGAATGGGACCTTCAAATCGGTGATGTTTGTCGGAGCTTAGCTGTGCTAAATAAATGCTGATCGCTTGACATACAGAGAGAACTTCACCAGGTGCAATCGTTTGGCGATGTATCTGACTATCACTAATCCAGCTCGTTACTCTGAACGGCGGAAACCCTGCGTCAGAAAAATTCTGTCAGGACACTTTGTGACGCAGACTCACCAGCTTCGTTATATCCAGGAAACTTGACGACCTCCGCAATGCATGACGTTATTGACTCATACGTGGGACAAAGAACTGCGAGAGGTGTTTCTATCCAATACCATCAGGACTGAATGCTACCTCCGGCAGGCCAGGCCATCCGAGAATAACGGTTCTACACCATCCATAAAGTATGTTTATTCCGGAAAATTTCAGAAAGGTCACCTTAGGCCTTAAATGGGATTTCCCGAGGAATCCCATATACGGCCTTAAGTATGTTCTAATCCTGTAGCGACATTCTTAGACTACAGCAGTTTGGTTGTCTAAAGGCGCCCATTTCAACCCCATCGCACGCTAACCGTAACTTGCCGGCGTTGACCAGGATATGAGGGAAGGAACAACTGTCTTCCTTCCTACTATATTGGCCTGCCTATGGAGACTACCAGGACATCAACTGTGACTTTAGTGTTGAGCTAGCTTCAAGCCAACGAGCACACGGAAACCTTGAACCGCATTTCTCTGAGAATGTCGTCCCTGGACTTGGATATGCCTTATTGTATCCCCCGGTGAAGCGGGTCGCAGCAATCAGTGGCAAGCCAGACGATGGGGCCGGCCAGGCACTTCTTTCATAACGCAGGATGGATTCGCCACTAAACCAACCAGACTGCTTTGACCCCAATCCGTTAAATGCCCAGGGTATTAACTGGTTCACGCTCAATAAAATTCGTTATGGCGTCTTCCTCCGACGTGCAGACGGCACGTTTGACTTCGACGACGCTGGCGGCTCTGACCATACAGCCCACGGGGTACGTTAAAACTCGTTTTTTAATTCATATGAATGTCTCTCGAGTTTACAGACACCTTTCCCTGAGAGGCAGATGGACGCGGTCGATCGATTGTTGGAAGCAGGAGTGGATCGACTGAAGGAATTCATCGCCGGCACGACGAAGCAGGATAGAGCCGAAGTGCAATCTGTTCGAGATGCGAAGGCTGTCTTTCGCATCAATTAGGATAATGCGTGCAAACTACTCGCACGCAATATCAAAGAAGCCGCCTACCGTCGCTACGTCGAGTGGTATCGCTGCAACTGGAATGAGGAATATCAAGCAAACTGCTTAGAAGCACATCTCGAATCCGCTGGTGAGATTGTAAAAACTACCGCATGTAGACACCAGACGTCGAAGTTTGCCCCTCGCGTCGCAGAAATATTTGGGGGGAACGAATGTCTTCAACTTTTGACTCTTTGGATTCTCTAGCCGACTACATACGTATACCATCTGAACTGCGATGTGTGACGTTCTTGTCTGCAATCTGTGAGCAATTTCTCCTCTAATTCGGCGTGTGGAAGATTGACAGGCAGCGTTAACTCGAGTCTTACGCACACGCATACACCAAATCCCGACGTACAACGGAAACGAATCGTTACTACGAACACCATCGTTTCATTCAAGTAAACCCTTGTTACACAAAATCAATTCCCAAGAAATACCTAGACCGGTGCCAACTTCCACAATAAACGGCCACTCCGCTGACAAGGGGCTTAGTCCTCCGAGATAGTGTGACGGAGATCCCAGGTGGAAACACCATGCCAAATTCCCTTGGTTTCCGTCTTTACTCCTGTGCGCTTGGAGCTGAGGATGATCGTGTATGGCACCTTAAGCTCGCCCTTGTTCACCGTAGACACTGCCCGCACGGTCTTTCCTGGTCCTGCTTTGACGGGGAATGTCGCTGTGTAGGACTCGCTAAACTCCGTTGTTTGACCCCACGTGAACTGGTTGCTGACGGAGAAGTCGAGACTGAACTCAGCCTCAGCTACGATGGGGACGCCCGCTATCATCCAAGTCATCAGTAACTCCGGCTCGAAGATAATAGCAGTGGTAACGTACCTTTGAACTTTGTACCAACCGTAATCGTCAACCCCAAACTATACTCAAACGTACTGGTGTGCGTCACGGTCTCGTTCAGCGCGAACGACATCTCCTGCTCGTGACTCGAGTTATTGGTCAGGGTCTGATTCGCGATGATGAGCGGCGTCGAGGAAACGATCTGGCCGAGCTTTAGGTCATACTCGACTTTGTCGACCTGCATGTCCTCCCATAGGAAGGAGAAGTACTGGTCAGAGTAATAATCGTAGGTATAAACATTGCCGATGTAGGGCGCGGCGTTTGTGCGAGAGTAAAGAACAAGATTATTGGATGGCGTGATAAGCTGGAACTGCTGGGCATACTGGCCCGTTCCGGGCTTGATCTCGAACCAGCTATCCGATGTGTAGTTTAGACTCTAGTGTAACCTAGCAAGTGAAGTGAACTTACTTGTCATTGTACTGACCGTTTCCTGAGACAATGCCTACATATGGCTGCCTGGTTCTTCTCGAAAACAGCACATATCCTGTCTTCAAACTTTTGATCGCATATGTACCCTCGCGTGCACCAGTACCATGAATGAGCGTAAAGTACTGGTCTTCATATACGGGCTCCCGTGGCACTTGCCCGAATGGAGGGTCTACGTAGCGCGCGAAGAGTACATTCTGGCTGACATATCCCAGGAGGCGGAAGTAGATGCCTTCGGGTGGGATATAGAAATTAGACATGGTAGAAATTACTGGTTATCGAGTTAGACTGTGGTCATACGGTCAGACAGGAAAGAGTGCCGCACCACTGGTTTTGAGACCGGTGAGATGCTCGAGGATAGGTATCGATGTCTTGTAGCTGACTGGGGAACGAGGTGCCAGAGGCGAGTATTTATATGTACGTCGTCGTAGGAGGCCGCTTCAAGTATGCGCGATTTTACCGATGCGACCCTAGTAGTATCTCGTCCATGATTCGACGGGAGCACATCGACGACGGACCAAACGACTATGGCAACAGACGGGTCCATGTAGGGGAGAAGAAGCTGGGAAGTAGTAGCCCGACGTCATTAGGTATCATGGGCGTAAAGAACCGAACTCACATTTCTTGGGACGGCAATAAAGAGACGAGCGAGTGTGGGTGAGAGCAAGCACCTTCGACAAATTTTGCTTACTTCTTGCCAACGTAGGTCGCAGAAAGTCCTCATCTACTGGCGTATTTGCCAACATGTAGTTATGTCCTAGACTTTCAGCAGCATAATCACCTAAGCTGACGCTGATGCTCCTCGGCATCCGACTTGCCGTCACTCAATGGAACGGCACTGTGACTTACTAGGTCAAAGGTGGAAGACTGGACAGGGAGGGGAACAGAACAGCCGCTCTTCAGGAGCGGTTGGGAGTGCTGTGCCAGGATTCTAGTCGCAATCAACTTAAGTATCATCCGCAGTGATCGTGTGAGCGCGTTGCAGAAGTCATCGAGGAAACGCTTCTTGTTTCTTAGTTCTGGTGACGTGAATTCGACGCACTGAAGTTACCAAGGATGCCTTTTCGACGTGCTTTGGAACCGTTTTATTTCCTGATGTCGGGAACTCGGCGGGTAAGCATTTTCTACACGCTTCGAATCCGTCTCTGCTAATACTTGGAGGAAAGATCGTAAGACTCATAAGGCAACGGAATGACGCCCCCGAATGCCGAACACCTACCTTACGCTTTCGACACGACGCCTTGGCGGAGGTGGAAGTGATGGATCACTCAGATTACCCGTCTTGACTCTTGAGGAGGTGTGGTACAAGCAGAAGACCATGGGCGAATCTCATCCAGTGGAAGTCTCTGTTGCAGAAGATAGCGCAACTGTCACATAAACGTATGAACAAAACGAAAACAAAAGGTGGGGTGAGACGACAGCAGTTCGTACTCATCACTTTGTCAGCGTATGGTAGTCGCGAGAAAGATCGATCTCTCCTTTGAGGTGGGTATTGGTGATCCTTGCTTGTCGTTGTCGAGGTGCAGAACGTTTTCCCTTTTTCTTCGTATTCGAAGGCGCCTTTGGTACTGGTACTTCTGCCGCGGTAGCCTGCAGACCCTCTGTACAGGCGCTAGGAGCCCTGCCTCTAAAAGACGAATGAAAACCATACCTGAAGCAAGAGCCTTCAATAGATCGACGTCGTTGGGCACTTTTAGTTGATGCCATAAATCAAGAAACTCTGCAAGACCGGTGGCGTAAATGGAATAGCCAGATGTACGCAGAATCCATATGACCCACCTTTCTCAATCTGCTTTCCCCCACTCTCTTCATCCGGTTTAATCTCGTTCCAAAACACCATGCGTAATTGCCCGTCTTTGACCGTCCGTGTGACAAGCACCTCTCCCTCCTGCTCGAGCTCCTCTATCGCTTGTGGCGCTTCTTTCCATGATTCTTTTAGAGCGCGAACGGATATACCGCTCCCCTTACGAGTTTGACGTTGAATTTCTGTCAAAAGAGCTGCTTTGTTGCGGAAGTTGAAGTCGTGCTTCAATGAAAGGGTGAACATCAATACCATCGGACTCTCAAAGAGTCGCGTGCGTACACGATAAGAATACAAGTCGGTTCTTGTGTCATACTGTATACGGTCGTGAGACTTGAATTTCTCGAGCAGAACCACGTCCGTGTCAAGAGGGGTACTGGTGACGATGGCAATATCCTGTAATCGCATAGGATTCGGAGTAGACTGTATGAAAAAGAAATGGGATGAGTATGATAATTGTCCTCAAAGACGGGATGTTACGGCGCAAATCACTTTAAGATAATCGACAGCATAGACAAGTTGAGTGTTGACATTCGTTCCGGTACCAGTATCCGCGGGTTGCGAGTAAACGATGTCTGTAACAACAACGTAGGGTCAATTGGCGGCTTAATGGAAGATAAGGACGAAAAACGTGCTCGTCTTTGGTCGTTTCTTCTTCCCAGATGGTCCAGCTTGTTCAGCGGGTGTTGAGGCTGAGGTGTCGACAGGCGTAGGTTGTGTAGGTTGTGAATGCCATGAAGTGTAGTCTTGGCGATGTAGTACTCGCTTGAACGCGTCTGCGTCTTTCGCCAGCGATGACATGGTGGTGGTCGTTGTCCAAGATGTGAAACTGGGAGTGAGCTCAACTCATCGCAAGTTGTCCACTGTCGCTCGGCAAACTCCGAGTCGGTAATACACCTCCAAGACCGCTGCACAAACCATCGTTCTCTCCCTCATCACCACAAAATGCCAGTAACACTCGCAGGAAGTTGTCACTGCGGCGCCGTCCGATTCACGGTGGAAAGCAGCACCCCAGTCCCCTTTCAGGTTTGCACAGACAGTCTAGGACAAGTACCGTTGCTGAAAGGCTAGGTGCTCATATGATAATATCTGACCTATACACTCGTACCTCTCCTGCGGCGAGTTAGCTCTGCGTATGCTCTATTTGCCGCAAAATAGGTGGTGTGGGCGGTTCAATCAACCTCGGTGCACACTCAAACACGCTCAACATCGCCCAAGGAAAGGAACACATCGGGTAAGGACACAATCCAGCACAATACTGATAGACTTTAGAAATGATAAACTGAGAAAACTGAAATTCCGAATAAAATCAAAGCATTTACAAGGCGGTCATGAACCGTGATACGGAGCATGAGACTATCGCCTCGTCGGAGCGCAACTTTTGCACCAAGTGTTCTTCGATGCTGTGGCTCTATGACAAGAACTGGTATGTTTTTTTTGTGGTGTCGCAGTTCGTCCCGTGTGTTGTTCATGAACGCTTACATTTCAGGCCCGAGCTTTTGCATCCATTTGCGTCCGCTATTGACTCTCCGGAACTTGAACCACCCGAGGAATTGGTGCGTTTGCTTCCTTGCGTAGCAGCCGTGATTCTTCAAGCGCTGGCATGCCAGGTTGTTGTCAAAATGGACTCAAAACCAGATTACGTTCGCCTCCCAGAGGGTGCCAGGAGGGTGTATAAAGGATATGGGACACATTCTATCGAGGGGTGGCACAAGAAACACAAGAAATATGTTGACTAAATTATCCTGCATCAGTTCTGTTTCCCCGAGTCCACAAGGAGGTCGAGCTGCGTCAGATGACACGTGCTGTTTAGCTTCAAACCAACGACCGAAAACTGATTTGTTGGTGGTCTGATCTCGAGGTAGAAATGCCATCGCAAAACGTCAGGATCTCATTTTGCCGGAAGGAACCAACGACCCTGCAATCGACATCAAGTCCATTGAGGATCTGCGAGAGATCTCCTGGGGATATATCGGCATGCGGATATCCAGGTACGGAATATGACGCCCGAGATACGTGTCAGAAGCCGCCTATGCACAACAAGCGGCAGCGTCCTAGCTGTCTCCAATGCGTCAACGAGGCTAACAAAGAATTGTGAAGAAATCCCACCAGCATCATTATCGACGAGACGGTTCAAGTCAGATGACGGTCGGAAAATGCGACGAGTTGCGCCCAATATCTCGTTTACTCCACGACTGCACGTGCAAAACGTGCTGCCCAGATATCCAATACGTTCCCGATCGATGCCGTGGCGATTACAAGGACGATGTTATTAGATAACGCAACCTGCAGCCTCGTGTTCTCCGCATTCCAAGGTTGAACGGGCAACACGGAAGTGGCTCCCAGTTCCTGCTTCCGCTCCAGAGAAAGAAATGAATGGCCACCAGTAAAGAGGCCTTGTTGGGTTTAGCTTCTTGCAGCCACACAACCCTCCCCCCTTCATTATCCCGCCTCGACATAAAGGACGCCTTACCCCGGCTTCGCGATGCAATGTAAAGATGGAAACAGTGGTGAGCCGGGTTTCAGCAGAACGCCCCATTGCGCGGGGTATTGCGTACTGATTGCTGATCGATTCGACGGGGGAACAAAGATTCGTCGTATGATATCGTTCCCGTCCCTGTCCCACCGCGTCGACATCCTCGAGCACCGACCACAGTGCAGATCGTTGGCGATGACTTTGATGCAGTGACGCATGACGTGGATCATGAGACGTCAGCTACTGAGATGTACCAGTTTGATGGCGTCACAGAGGTCCGAAGTATCAAGGCAGGCCAGGGAGAACAAACTGAGGAGGAAGAGGTGAGGTTTAGTGGCGTATACGGTGAGTGGGCGGAAAGACACGAAGTCCATCACCGTCAAGGGCCCACACCGTCCGAGTTTGGGAGAATGATGGAAGAGGTGACGAGACATCTACAAGAGATTACCACAGACGAACAGGCTCAGTGGCAAAGTTCTACAACCAAAGCACGTGGTGGCGCGGATCCAAGACGAACGCCGAGAGACGAAGAAAGGGTAGGGAAGGTGAATGTGTGGCGGGAAGAAGTCGCACGAAACAAGGCTGACTTGGGCGAATTTGGGGAGATGGGATCATCAAACAGCAGCGCGGCGCAACGAAGTCGTGAAAGGACGTACATGGTAGATCAAGGGACGATCCAATCCAGGGAGGTTCAGGTGAGTGCCCTCGAGGGTACGAAACGAGGCTTTCCAATTGACCACCACATGCCAAAGAACTTGAAATCAACACTTAGAAGGAGTCAGTCCAGCGCGTCTCCGTCGCACCGGTCTGAGCAGATGTACAGTTCCTCTGAATTGAACGCACACTACCCGTTCAAACCACAAAAAAGCACTGTCATCAAGCGCGATAGGCGTGCCCGAGCACCGAGCCCGGCCCGATCGGAGAGGATATACACCATGGCGGAGCTCAATGCACTTACTGGACAGCGCAATTCCCCACCCCGTCAAAGTGCTCTGACAGCGCAGGATAATCAGCACAATTGGATCACTCACAGTAATTTGCCTCCGCAAATGCAAGGCACTCGCAGAGTAAGCCCTCCTTCAGGGTTTCGTGCACGATCTACATCGACATCATCTGTCGAAATGGTCCTTGCATCCTGCCAACCTTCGTTATTACACATCGCACCGGTGCTGTCCAGTCTAGGTATCAAACAAGAGGAGCATCTTCGCGCATTAGCGAGGTTACGAGAAGAGACGCGCGATCGCGAGCTGAAGGAAGAAATGCTGAAGAAAGGCGTGACAGTACTGGAGTGGGCAATCTTGATGGATAAATTGCAGGGCTGGTAGGAGTCGTTGGCTGGGCTTTTTCAACCTCGAGGCATATCCCAAACTTTGCATGTTGCAGGGCTACGGTTGGAGTTCTCTGAGTTGCGGGTTGACTAGTATGCTCACCGTGATACTTTACTTTCGTGATATTTTGTTCGCCTTATTTTTCTGTCAAAACCGTCTGTTAGTTACGTATGCTGCTATGTCATGCTCACCAAGGTCAACTCGTCTGGAGCTCCCTGTTCGCACCGCGTCTTGGACTAGTCTCCCATACTAATAACGCTGACCTTCAAGAAGTACGAAGACGTTCGCTCGTACAGTCTTACGGTTCTCGTTGGAAGATTGAACAGATGACAAAAGGTCGTGTGAATTTTCTCCAAAGTTGAATCCGTGTGTTTCATGTCTTATTGTCCTTTTCAGGAAAGTTGGTGCTGTGAGAAATTTATGTTCAAAACACCCTTCAACTCGGTACTTGTGTGTCTCCTCAATGCCCACCTGGAATTCATCAGCGACGACACCAATTCGACTCGGATGAGTGAGAAGAACAAGATCCACATCCACCGATACCAGTAAAACAATATTGTTGAAAACCAATATTTCGAAAATTCAGGATTAGGTACACCTTTTGCAAATCCCTGGAATATCGACTTTTTGAAACCTTGCACAGCTATGTTCGGATATCATGGAATATATTCTCCATCTTTTTCTGGGTTGATTGGTATCAATACTGATGAATTCTGTACAGGTGTTGATGAGATAGAGAGGGCCGAAGGGGAGGTCATTTTTGATATTTTTTCCCATGGTGCCAACCTTCCTGAAAAGGACAATAAATAACATCTGCTGGATTGTCAACTAGTATAGTTGAATAAAAAATTGGATGTGATGCACCCAGTTCTCATCACTGTAATTTCAGACACGGTTGTGGAACACTCTAGTCTGCCTCAGATGGACCTTCAAAAGATATGAAGCCATCATTCAGAATGCTTGCTCCAACTGTTATGGGGTATAATTTTTCCTTTATTTTTCTCTGTTTTTCTCCTTCTTTTTATGGTCACGTGACTTATATCATGTGCTTATTTACTTGTGACTGGATCACATGACTGAATCACATGACTGGATCATGTGACTGGATCATGTGGCTTTGTGCACATGCAATGAGGACTTATATTTAGATATCACGTGACTAGGCCTGGGCTTGCCTAGAACATTCTACACCTAAACTCACCTAGAATGGTCTGGACTATAACATCATCATGACATCATATGGAATGTTGTGGAACACTCCTCCTTACTAATTATTTGCCTGGTACAAACACTATAACAGTATATATTTTGGAATGCAATCACCCAGAGACCCTAGCTTGGTTCTCTTGGGGCTACTCGTCCACGGGTGTGCTTGAGACAAGTGGTGACACTAGGCTTTCATAACGTTGAACACAAGAACAAAGGCAGAGAAAACAAATCAGTTATTGTCCGACTTGAGGACATGGGTCGAGGAACAAGAAAGCATTGACTTAGGCTCGTCAACAAAGAGCACGATGAGGGGACTGTATCTTAGCATGCTCATAGACAGGTAGTCCCAAGAGAACCAAGCTAGGGTCTCTGGGCATTGATATTCCAATATATATACTATTACACTGTTTGTACAGAATAAACAATGATGTCATCAGAATGTTTCACAACATTCCATGATATTCCATATGACATCGCGATGATGTCATAGTTCAGACCAGTCTAGGTGCGTCTAGCTATAGAATGTTCTAGGTAAGTCTAGGCCTAGTCACGTGATGTCTAAATATAATGTTCTCATTGCACGTGATCAAGTCACATGATTAAATAAGCACATGATCACAAAAAGAGAGAGAAAAATAAGGAAAAATAGAAGGAAGAAGTATACCTCGTAACACTACCCCCCTTCTAGGAATTGACTTCCAGGCGATTAAATGGAGCAGAGGTCACAGAGCAATAATTAACATAGGGCACGAATAAAGAGTCGAATTGCAATTGAACCATGTACAATTTCCTGGAAGCAGAAGGGTGGCGACGATAGAAATCGTGAATAGCATCGTGAGCATTACTCAGGTTAGCCTCAGGCTCTCAAGTATGCTCCTCATCAGAATAACCAATCTAGTGAACCAAAAATTCAATGCGGCAACCTCGCAAGCGAGAATCGACAATGTAATCCACTTCGTATTCTTGGTCACCCTCTTCGGTGACTAGCACCGGACCAGATTATTGTGCCGGTTGACCAGGCAATGGCTCTTTATAAGGTTTGATGCGGCTAATATTCACAACCAGGTGAATGTGCATCATGGAAGATAAACAAAGTTCTACAGCATTGGAGCCAACCAGCTTTGTGATGACATATGGACCAAGCCATTATTCAGTAAACTTTCTAAGTTTTTGTGAGCCTGCTCAAGTGTTGCCTCCATTTTGAACGTGAGATCCTCAGCTGCAGGGACCTTAGACGTAAGAGGTTCAACCCCCATCCTTGGTTTGTAAGATCAAGTAATCTCAAATGAAGACTTGTCAAGCGAGTCCTGGCACTTGTTATTATATGAGAATTACATCAGCATGAGCCAATCAGACCAATCATATGGCTTTTCAGCAATGAAAAGATAGATATATTCCTGTACTGCTTGATTCATCTGTTCTGTTTGCCCGTCTGTTTGTGGATGAAAGGCTGTGGAGAGCTTAAGCTCAATCCTGAGGAATTTTCCTAATTTGCACATAACCTGTAATGTGAACTGTGGATCACAGTCCGAAACTATTGTCATGGAAAAACCATGGTGCTTCCAGACATGCTACAAATACAATTTGGCAGTTTCAAGTGCTGTGATCATTTTATTGATGGGAATAAATATTGCTTCTTTGGAGAAACAATCAACAACTACTAGAATTGTGTTATAACTATTCAAAAGAGGTAAGTCCATGGTAAAGTCTGCTGAGATATCTATCCATGGTCCAGATGGAATTGGCAGGGGTTGTAACATACTAGCTGGGGCATTTCGAGAAGTTTTCATATGGGCGCATCGATCATACTGTGAAACATAGTCCTTGACCTGTGTATGAAGCCTAGGCCAATAATAATTACGTTCCACCAATTCCTGTGTCTTCGATTGATCAAGATGACCAGTGATTAGGTTATCATGGTGGAGTATGAGAATGTCCTGACGCAGCTTGGCATCACCAGGGACATAAATATGTTCTTCTCTGAAGTAAAGCCCATCTTGGAGCTTATAATTAGATCCTAGATCTAAATTTTTAGATAAGTCCTTAATTTGTTCAATGATTGACTGCTCTTCGGCTTCTACAACAATATGTTGAGCCCTGGTCTTTTCGAAAGGAATAACTGTGATGCTCTTGTTGTCATCTTCAACTCTAGTGGAGTGATCACAATGTTGGGATAAAGTATCAGCTTTCGTCATCGAGGTTCCTGTCTTATGTACCAAGGTAAAGTTGAATTGCGTGAGATATAAGGACCATTGTGCTTGTCTTCAATTTAGATTTTGAGATTTCATAAAATATTATAGATTTTTGTGGTCCCTTCTGCTCCCAGGAAATTGTGCATAGTTCAGTCGCAATTCGACTCTTTATTTGCTATATTAATTATTGCTCTGTAACTTCTGCTCCGTTTAATCGCCTGGAAGTCAATTCCTAGAAGGAAGGTAGTGTTACGGGGTATAATTTTTCCTTTATTTTTCTCTCTACTTTTGTGGTCACGTGACTTACATTACATGCTTATTTAATCATGTGACTTGCTCCCATACAACAAGGACATTTATATTTAGATATCACATGACTAGGCCTAGACACACCTAGAACATTCTACCCTAGACTTATCTAGAATGGTCTGGACCATGACATCACCTGACATCATATGGAACGTTGTGGAATGTTGTGGAACATTCCGATGATATCATTTGTTTGTTAGATACAAACATTATACTAGTATATAAGAATGAATGCCAACGGCCAGAGACCCCAGCTTCGTTCTCTTGGGGCTACCCGTCCACGAGTGATCCAATAAGTCCTCTAACTTCACTCTTCATTGACGAGCTCAAAGTCAATGCTATCATCATCACATGTTCCACGTCTTCAGGTTAGACATAAACTAATCTGTTTTCTCCGTCTTAGTTTTAGTGTTTGACGTTGTAAACGGCTAGAGTCCATCACTTGTCTCAGTGGCACTATCCACTCACTGATTTTTAGGTCTTGGTGGGTGCATTTCTCGTTGGGCAGCCTTTGCACAACACATTGTCTGAGACGAAAATGCCACTAGCGCTCAAGGCGCTTCTCGTTGGCGCTCGTAGCGTCTAACTTTCTTTTATTTTCTTTTATCTTATCTTATCAGGTTGGCGCTTATCTAATCGGTGAGCGTTAATCTTATCTGGTGGCTGTGGAGTCTAGGCCGTTCTAGACTTAGCACCTCGACTATGGGTATAGGGTTATACCTTACTTAGGCAGGACTTACATATATAGCACTTAGGGCGTTCACCTTAGAGGGGCACGTACCATGGTCCGTGCACGCATACTATAGTATATAAGTAGCTACAGTCCTCGCCTGTATTTCCTAGTTCAATATACTTGTGGTTATACCAGTAAAACCCATGGCCTCGCTGCTATAGATGGGCGGTATAGCTTAACGGGTCTAGCGGACTCCGAGTGACCCGCGATAAGGGTCATCTCTTTAGGTTTGGTTTGTCTTTCTTTGTCGTGTTCCGCTCGACGCGTAACATTGTCTTGAATAAAGTTCCAGTGTCATTTCCATTATGTATCTCTTGAATGACCAAGTCTGCATAAGATACTTTCTATAAAGTCTTCTACCCAGTTTATTCCAACAAACACTGACCCCCAGTCTTCCACGTCAATGGGGTCAATGAAAAATTTTTTGAATACAGTGTCAGGCTTCTCAGGCTGGGCCTTCTCTAGTACCATAGACTACCCTGTACGCTCCACACACCTTGACTGCCTCTGAAGTTCGAGACTACTTGCAGCATGAATCAATTGGATCAACTGGATCGACACTAAGTACACCTGGACAATCTCCAGATGGTGTTTGTGGTCCTCGCCAGGAGGATATGCCTTGTTCTAGTGGAGGCTGCCAGACTGAAATAAGAAGGTCCACTTTTTCTTCCTGTACGTCACTGCATCTACTCTCAGCCATTTATCTAGTTCCGTGTTCTTGAGAAGCTTTCCGTTGCTGTAGCAAAGGCTTATCCAGGCAAGCACCCAGATAAACAATTCTGCATCGTATTCATATAGGTGTTAGACTTCACCCCTAAGAGCTGGTTTGGTGAGAAGGTTCAGTGCCATGAACGAGGCTGTCCCAGTAATACGCTGGGCCCCACCACTCGACGTCAGATCAAAGTCAATCAGGACGCCTGCAATGTTGTTGTTCTTATCACAATAGTACATGAGCTTGGAGGGACTGATGTCCTAATGATGGATGCCATTCTTCCACAGCGCAAGATGACCTATGTGAAAGAGTCAATCCTATTATTTGATCCATTGTAGCAGACATGACTCACTCTTGACTAACACCCACCATGTACACAAGAACTTGTTACCCCATAGTTCAGTAATGGGTGCCAGATGGTTGTGAAAGACAAGGACATATGAGAGTACATGAACTTCAGTGAGATTGACTCTGGAAACTGTTGAAAGTTCATCAGCTCAAGAACTGCATGTTTTTTCTGCAGGACAGACACTGGGAAGATCTGAGTGTGACAGCAGGTGATGCTGGGTCAACTGACCAGACAGAGTTTGGCTCATAGTGATGAATCATCTTGAACTTGAAGGAAACCTGTGATCGTTTGAATTTCTGATGTACATCCTCGCCTCGTGTTGAATTCAAACTCCACAAACTATGACTAGATGTGGGCTTGCGCATGAGCCTGTCTATGTAGCCGTGAAGTACTCTTACGATCTAGTTAGCCAAGATGACACATTGACCTAGAAAAAGCACAAACCTTGTCAGCATGGTCTTGACATGGTCATCTAGATGTAAGACAATGCACTTGGTATGCGCTCAAGACCAAATGGAATATGTACATCATCATTTTACAGAAAATTATGTTCACTGTCAAAATAATGACAGAAAATCAGTAGAGACAACATGCAAGTTGATGTGGAATACTTGCTATTCATCATCAAGATCTTCACTTCCCAGTGACAATGGGATCACAGAATTTGATAGATGACTGTCGAAGACTCTCTGTACTTCCAGCATGATGTTAAGTCAGTCGGGCATGCCAGTGCAGCAGTCGACATTGTTGTCGATAGACTGAGTGCATTCGCCAGTCCGTGCATCCCGGGTGCCTTTGTCACTGGCAGACTGCAGTGTACTGAATTAATTGGTATCATGGCGCTGGATTGGAGTTCAGAGGTTGAAAGTCAGGTGTCCACTGGGCAGCAAGCTCAGCGATAGCAAGTGCAAGTACGGGGCAGAGGTTGCACTTGTACTTGAGGAAGCGGTGATCTTCTCGAACTGTGCATGGTATCAGATGCTCATATCCTTTACTTCTCAGGAGGGATCATCCAGCGTGACAGAGAGCAAAACATATTGAAATGTTTGATTCAACGCATGATGCCAGACAATCCTCTAGAATACTATGATACATATATCTACATATACTTGATGACCTGTAAGTGCTACATGGTCTCTGCCCAGTGCTGTCTGACAAAAACAACTTCGTATACGAACACATCTATACTCAATCAGGTGTGAGTACTTTCTACAAAGTCTTCTACCCACTTCATTCCGGCAAAAACTGTCCCCCGATGTTCCTTGCGGATGGTGTCAATGAAAAAGTTCTTGAGCACAGTCTTAGGATCTTCGGGCTGCTCCGTAGACTTCACGGACCCCCTATCTTGGTGCACTCCGAAGGAACTCTGGTGCATCCCACTTGCACTATGGATCAGCTGGATCGACAATAAGTACGTGTGGGCAATCTGCAAATGAAGTTCGTGGCCCTTGCCAGGAGGGTAATTCTTGTTGTTGAGGAGGCCGCCAGACTGACCCAAGAAGTCCCACTTTTTCTCCCTGCACGTCACTGCGTCTACTATCAGCCATTTATCCAGAGCCTTATTTTTCATAGGCTGTCCGTTGCTGTAGCGAAGGCTTATCCAGGTGAGTACCCAGATGAACGACTCTGCGTCGTGTTCATACAGGTGCTTGACCTCACCCCTAAGGGCTTCCTCGGTGAGGAGATCAAGTGCCATGAACGGCACCGTCCCGGTACGTTCGGTCCCAGTGACACCATCCCCTAGCGACGCTAGATCAAAATCATTCAGGACACCCACGATCATCCCGTCCACGATCCGATACATGAGATTGGATGGGCTGACGTCTCGGTGGCGAACGCCGTTGGTCCAGAGCACGAAGTGGCCTTCATGAAAGAGTCAACCTAAGTTCATTGCAACATGTTTTCGACACGACTTACACCTCACCGTGTCCCACCATGCACGCAAAAACTCGACCCCGGTGAGCGCGGTGATCGGCTCCAGCTTCCGAAAGATGATGACGTAGAGAACCCGAGATCCATTGACATTGAGGCCAAGGCGCTTCCGAATCAATGCGGTCGAGGTGTGCAGGTATTTCTGATAGCACACCATGGCAGGGACGTGTCCTTCGACATCGTCGCGTCCTTTAACATTCTTGTTCCCCGCGATTTCGTACACTTTCTGCAAAATATCGGGCTCGCTCTTGCGCGATTCTTCCGCCCAGAAGACTTTGGCAATGAGAGGACCCTCGCTGGAGAGTGTTTCACTCGTCGCAGGGAAAACATTCGTGGCTCGGCCATTGAGACCAAAGTGTGTCCTGCGCTCGTCGGAAGATAGCTCGAGTTCGATGTCGGTCTCTTTACCCTGTTGATCATGGAAGGTCATCGTGGGTGACCGCGAGCATGCCTCGAATTTCGGGTCGATGTTGGGATTCAAGCCCCAGTGGCAATCCTGGAAGCGTTGCATGGCGAAAAGAAGGACCAAGAATCGCGGCAGATCTTCAATGAAATTAAGGGCAGAACACTGAATCGCACTCTGTCGATCGTAGCGCCATATGTAAAGAAGATCACCTATCGTAGGATGGGTAAATGCAGTGTCAGAAAGGACAGATGGAGTCACCCACCGACAACTACCAGACCGAGCACATGCTGTCGCCCGGTGTGAGCGGCAAACATTTCAGCCGCGTAACCACCCGCCTGGACGATGACCGGGTGACGCCCCTTCGACTCAGACTTCTGTCGTTTGGGTTCGGAATGAGCACCTTCAGACGACCTTTTACGACTGTTTGAGCCGGATTGTGAAGTCCCAGCACCAGGCAGCGAAAGAAGACGACTGGAACGTCGGGCTAAACAAAGGTCACTATCAAA
Organism: Phlebopus sp. FC_14; assembly: GCA_021018615.1. Classification (NCBI taxonomy): domain Eukaryota; kingdom Fungi; phylum Basidiomycota; class Agaricomycetes; order Boletales; family Boletinellaceae; genus Phlebopus; species Phlebopus sp. FC_14. The sequence goes on from JAEVFL010000007.1 coordinate 1,847,183, forward strand.
CCAGCCTCACGGAAGAGGCACATACTATCGGCTGGTGGTTTAGAGTTAGCACTCGCAGACGCAGGTGCAGCTGGCAGGGCTTCCGACTGGCGAGCATCATTTTCTTCCACCTGTTGGTCCATCGTGAGATACTGAGGTTTCGGGAGAGGTCTCTGGGACGAGAGAGGGTAGGACGAGGGAGGCTTTGCCATTTTTTTTGTGGATATCTTGAACTCCACAAACATGCGGACGTTGCGCCACTCGAAGGGTTTCAAGGTAGGTTTCAAGGTAGGTTTCAAGGTACTCGTTTCGTTGTTGGAGAAGAGCTCACTGCCAGGGGGCTTTGTGGCAGCTTTGAGTAAAAGTTCCTCCGGCTGTAGGATATCACCGGTGCCATCTGCTACATGATTACGTGCGTCCGACCCCGACACAACGACAACGTCCGGTTTGCGTTCTGAAAGCTGTCCTTGGTGAACTTGCTTCAGAAATGATGGGTCGTTGACGTGGAAGCAGACGGGAGGGCTGCAAGGTCGGGTTCCTGGGCTGCAAGGTCGGGTTCCTGGGACGTCAACCAGCTCGAGACACAGCAACGCTGTGTTCACTGCGGACACGAAGTGAGGGTATAGAGCTGCTTCGACCTTTTTGCTACTTTCGGAGCTGCATGGATTGATCAGATGTGAACAAAGCAAAGCGTCATTATTACAACGTACTATGACTTGAGATTCTCCTTGATGTCAGACGACTTTACTTTGAGATCCTTGTGTTGAAACTTGCCATTACAGATATCGACCATTTTCTCTAGTAGCTGCTTAAACAAGCTCTCCGTGTCCGGCGAAGGTGACTTGTTAATGCAGTCCTCTATGAAAACCTTCAACATTGTGTCGACCGAACACTCGGTAAACTTCTCAACGTCTCGGGTTATCCATGGACGAACGTTGGACACTCTATACAAGAGGAAGGTGAAACGAGGTAGAAGAGATGACGAGCGCCACTCACTGTACACCGACGGTGTCAATATTCTCGCTGACGGTGGCAGAACCTCGGGAGTGCGGAGTGCTCTGCAGCATGGGGTTGGGAGGGTTGGAACGCGGCGGGGAGTTGTCTGTGGCCATGTCGATTTTCGAGCTCAGGAAGTGGTAAGGAAGAGTTGTTGGGAGTGTCCATCGCCCGTACGTTCTATTTGTACTGTGCAAGTGAGGTGTGGCGTTGGTGTGGCGTAAAGAACGAACTTCGGTTTGTTCTCGTCTGACACATGTTGCCATCAATACGTCGCGGTCACTCCGAGTCAGCTTCGTTTGTATTCTTCCATTACTTGTTTTCTCCATCGAGGGAACAAGCTCCATCAAAGGCATCGCATATACAAGGCGGCGTACGTCCAGCAACACGCCAGAATGGACAAAACTCGCCTATTATTCTAGGATGCAACGATGGCATCAAACGGTCGTTGGAACGTTGAGGTTTGAAACGCTGATGCATTCCCCCACCAACGCAGGGAACAACACTCGAAACGAATGTCGTTTCAACTCCGTTTCGCCACCGTGGCGATGGATCATCGATCAATTTCCAGAGCGACGACGACATACCATCCTGCCCACGCCGCCACCAGAACACACCAACTCATCCCGATCCACAAGGTAAAACAAGCACTTCTTCCCGGTGGCCAGCTCCACTCGTTGACTGTTGGAGTCTGTGCTCATAACCGACTGTGGCGCCGTGGATTGTGAGCCCGGGCCCGTGTGATCTTCGTCCTGCCGGTCCTTGCAAGCTAATACTTGGTTCCCCTGTCTTTCTCCGGCCAGTTTTCATTGTTCTGCGTAGCCAAACGAACTGGAGGACGAGTGAGGCCAGCTTGTACCGTCCTTTCGTTGAAGCGACGAACGCTGCGCTGGCCTGCCTTCAACCTCCTGATGACAATCCTCAGCTCAAGTTCCATCCCAATGACACAAAGGTCATCAAGCAAAATGCACCAGGACGCAGAGTCAAAGCGAAGACCAGACGTAATCCTTGTGCCACAGGCTAAGCTGGCTATGGTTATCTCGAGCCAAGCTCCCAAAAAGAAGCCTGGCGTCTCATGGCACGACGTTCATACGTTTGTAGAGTTCAAATGATCGAGGCGAGAAATTGCGAAACTGAAGGATGCGTACGTGGTGACTGACAGTCCAGATGCTGTGGACCCGAAGCGCCAGTATCTCAAGTCAGACGTTTTTGTCAGCGAGCCTGAGCCGCAACTTCCGGCCTCCACGCCTGCACCTGAGGCTGCCGGGTCTGGTACGTTGCCCATTCGGTGGGGTGTTCTGATATTCATGGTTTTCTAGCCGGACATCTTGACGCTCCCGAACCCGCCGAAGTTGGTTCAAACTCGCGCAAACGAGCGTCAGATACCCGGGACTCCCAGTCGCAGGCGAAACGAGCAAAGACGACGGAACGCAAGTCAGTTGTTGTCCAAGCCGGGGGTTATGCAGCCGAGATGTCTGCTGCCCATGCTGGGCGTCAACATGTCATTGGCCTCATTGTCATTAGTGCGTCCTTGGCGTTTGGTTTTACGCTGAGAAAACTGAATGTTTACATTGGCTATGGTAGACGATCTGCTCTACGTTTGGCGCTATGACCGACAGGGCGCGATTCAATGTTCCGCTATAAACTTCATGCTAGATCTCCCGCGATTCTCGGTCCTCCTGTCTGCAATGCAACGGTTCGACAATCGTAGCTGGGGCCTGAATCCCAAGATAGACCCTGAATTTGGACCACGACCGGAATCTCGTACGATCCAACTTGCAAACGGGTCGCATAAACGAATGAACGTCACACTGCAATTATCGTCCGATGAGCGGAGCACCCATTATGGACTTAATGGTAGAACTACCAACGTCTTCCCCGCGACAAGCGATGATCCCATGTATTCCGGTGTCATCGTCAAAGTCTTCTGGGGGGAAAAGTCCCGCAGGAGCGAACCCGAAATCGTCGAGATCGTCGAGCGCATCGCAGATGAGCGGAATGGTAAGGAAGTCGAAGGTCATTTTCCTAAGCTGCTGTGCTATGAAGAACTCCCGGACACGTCGACTGGCGAGATCCGTGGCCGTCTCAGATTGGACTCCGGGGGAGAACGTGTCCTCTATGTTCTTGTCTTCCGTAAACTGAGGCCGATCACCGAACTATATGGTGATGAATTCTTGCGCGCGTTTTGGGCGACGGTCAGATGTGAGTCATGTCCCAGTACTCGATGCGGAGAATGTGATTGAAATTTGATTCGTTGGTGCAGGCCATCTCATGCTGTGGCAGAACGGCGTCTACCATCGGGACGTCAGCCCCTCCGACCTCATGTACTCTCGCGATAAGGACGGCAACGTTGTGGGCGTGTTGAATGATTTCGATCTGGCATCGACTAGTGATCGCGCGACAGGAACCGAGCGTACCGGGACAGTGCCGTTTATGGTACTCGACCTCCTCACCAAACCAGCTCTTAGGGGTGATGTCACGCACCTGTATGAACACGACGCAGAGTCATTCATCTGGGTACTCACCTGGATAAGCATTCGCTACAGCAACAGACGGCCTATCGAAAATAAGGCTCTGGATAAATGGCTGATAGTAGACGCAGTGACGTGCAGGGAGAAAAAGTCGGACTTTTTGGATCTGTCTGGTGGCCTCCTCGACAACAAGAATTACCCTCCTGGCAAGGGCCACGAATTTCATTTGCGGATTGTTTACACGTACTTGAGGTCGATCCATGGTGCAAGGGGGGCGTGCAGTTCCAACCAGGGTTCCTTGGGAGTGTACCAAGATATGGGGTCTGTGAAGTCTATGGAGTCCGAAGACCCTAAGACTGTGTTCAAGAAATCTTTCATTGACCCCATCAACAAGCAACATTGGGAGAAGGTTTTTGTCGGAATGGACTGGGAAATGACTTTGTCGAAGTACTCACACTTGATTGAGTATAGATGTTGCATATACGAACTTGAAACATCTTTCGCAGCGTTCAATATTATATGTTCTGCTCTCTGTCGCGTTTGACGATCCGTTGTTGACAAGTCGCACAAAGGATCTGAGCATCTTGGACTCAATGGGTCCGCTGCACGGTTTCTCTTGCTCAACCGTTTCGTGCTTTACTGAAGTGCTACCAATAAATTAACAGATGTTACACCGTTCTCGAAATTAATCATGGTTCTGGCAGACATGCTTACTGCCTTGGGGCAACACCCTCAATTCCTGCTCGAACGGAACACTGGTTTGTCGATCGACGACGTGGACCAGAACGCGTTTAAATAATGGTCGACTTGGTGGAATAATTCCCAAATGATGTTTTGAGACTGTATTGCGCCCCCTAGATTGAGTTCAGCAACGTTTACAATTGCGCTGGAGTTGAGATAGTGTGAACTGAGTGTGGTGCAAAAATCACATCTAGTCCAAGCCAATATGCTCAAATTGAGTACGGTTTAAAATTTTATCAACGAGCTGAGACTTGACACAGTCAGCCGCTATCTCTGTCGGTTTAATACTGTCACCGTCGTCTCTCTCCCAACGTTGTGCAATACAATGGCAAGCCATAGGCCTGGATTCCAAGGTCCTGAGTGTGAGTGATTAGAATTTGACGAACAACGAGCACTCACATTGATTATGTCATACTTCGAAGTCTGGCAAGCTGGTATGGGCATCAACCAGTACAAGTGGTCTTGCATCCCTTGCAAAGACAACGTTTGGCGCGACTTTCGGCAGGCCTGCTGCCATGAAAATAGTGACTTGCACCAGCAAGCTGTCGAGTGGTCACGCTCACGAGCCCCGATATCACACAGTGCTGCCAGGGCCTCAACTTCTGCCCAGACTGAAGTCCTTCTTCAGCCCTTGCTGCTCACTGGTCCACTCCTTGATCTACTGCTCGATATATCCAGCCCTTCCTCACCCTCAAATTTACCTCACACAGATTCCGAGGCTATAGTCCCAGACATTCAGATCAACTGGGATGCTTTGGACCCAGACTCGTCAGAGGATCCCTTGGACATTATCACTTCAACAGCCCAACATGTCATGGCAGGACTAGCCACAGGGTTAGTTGAATGGATGGCACGAGGCTCTAATGATGGATTGTCTGATGAAGAACCTTCAGAGGTTAACATCCCCTCCTTGAGTAGCTCCAAATCAGGACAGTAGCTTGTAACTACTTTTTATGTTTCTTCACTTGTTACGTGTGCCTCTTACTATGGGAACTCTTTTCCTTTCTTGTACGTTTCCTTTTTCGCACTTTATCTGTTTTTGTCCAAAAGACCTCGATTCGGTAGTGATCCCATTTCTTGTCTTTCTTGATGGTCTGTGCACATTAACCTTTCCATGGTCTGTGCACCAATCACTTACATATATAAAGGACATGTACATTAGTATTTATCCTAAGCTAGTTCTATGCAGAATATAGCTTATTCTCATCTGAACTCTTGTGTGCGATTGCACGAGTCATCAAACCCACTCTTGAGTGGTTCGCTTGATTGAACAGTTTGCAGCTCTGTAAAAGCTTGGACCACCTGACGACTTTGTTTGTGATTGCACCTCAAGTTCAATCCGCATAACAAAAGAACTAGCTTCCATATCGTCCTCACTCATCGTAGTGCCAGGACTTTATTCAAGTTAGTATCAACGACGACCTCTTGTTCCAAAACCGGTTTCAGCCCGTGAGGACAAGGCAACGATATCCTCGACAACATAGTCGACGGACGACAGGAGCCAGGGCAAACTCCAGCAAATACCCTTGACCACATTTCCTTCAAGGAAACCGACACACACGGCCTCTTCTAGGCACGCTACTGATACGAGGTCTAGGATCTCACCCTATCCTCATCCGGAGTCTATTACTCCTGAACAAAGAAGAACCGGGAAGCAACGTGCTGAAGAAGCATCAGAACTTCCTCCCAGATCACCGACACCTGAATCTTCGGAACATATTTCAGAGATATCCGAAGAAGATACCCCCTATTCAGCAGTAACCCTCACTTCCCTTACCCACCAACCACCATCTCCTATCATGTCGACCTCTATCCCTGCTGAAATCAAGATTGGAGCTCCCACACACTTTGATGGAAGCTCAGATGATGCTAGAAGATGGCTAGCCTCTGTCGGGGCATACTTTACCCTGAACCACAAGATTTATAATACCGATACCAAGAAGATTATCGCCGCTCTGGCGTATATGACAAAAGGATCTGCTGCATCTTGGGCACAGATCAGATATGATGAAGCTGACAGGACCTCATGGGGTACCTGGGACAAATTTAAAGAAGACTTCAAGACAGCCTTCATCATCTCCGACCAGAAGAGCGAAGCCATCGCTCAGATCTCGACCATCAGACAGAACCCTCATTTCAAGACATTGGGGGAATTCAACTCCGCCTTTAGACTCCTTGCTCATTGCACAGGAGTAGCCGATGAAAATGCCAAGATTTCTTGGTATATGCAGGCATTGAACCGAGGACTAGCCTCTCAGATTATCAAGATGGAGAACGTTCCTGATACCTTGGAAAAATGGATCGCCAAGGCCGAGTATTTCAATGTCCAAAACGAAAGATTGAAAACTCTCCATTCCTATTCCTCCAACTTCAAATATGTTCCTACTCAATCTCGTCCTACTCCCAAGAAGGACCCCAATGCCATGGACGTTGTTACGTGTGGCTGTTACTATGGGAACTCTTTTCCTTTCCGTACGCTTTCCTTTTTTGCTATGCTTTCCTTTCTCGTCCAAGAACCTTCATTTGGAAACATGCCTATCTCTTCCTTTCTTGATGGTCCGTGCACATTGACCTTCCATGGTCCGTGCATCGTATATTTACATATATAAGGAACGTGTACAGTAGTATTTATCTCCAAGCTAGTTCTACGCAGAATATAGCTTGTTCCCATCTGAACTCTTGTGTGCGATTGCACGAGTCCTCGAACCCACTCTTGAGTGGTTCGCTCAACCGATACAGTTTGCAGCTCTGTACAAAAGCTCGGACCATCTGACGACCTTGTTCGCGATTGCACCTCGAGTTCAATCCGCGTAACAAAAGAACTAGCTTCCTAATATCGTCCTCACTCATCGTAGTGTCAGGACTTTATTCAAGTTAATTCTCGAAGATCTCTCTTTCCAAAATCGGTATCAAGCCCGTGAGGAAGAAACAACGATATCCTCGACAACATAGTCGAAGGACGATTGGAGCCAGGGCAAACTCCCGAAAATACCCTTGACCACGTTTCCATCAAGGAAACCGACGACTGCGGCCTCATCAAGGCACGCAACTGATACGAGGCCTAGGATCTCACCCTACCCTCACCCGGAGTCTATTACTCCAGAACAAAGAAGAACCGGGAAACAACGTGCTGAAGAAGCATCGGAACTTCCTCCCCGATCCCCGACACCTGAATCTTCAGAACATATTTCTGAAATATCTGAAGAAGACACCCCTTACTCAGCAGTAACCCTTACTTCCCTCATACACCGACCACCATCCCCTACCATGTCAACCTCTACCCCTGCTGAAATCAAGATTGGAGCTCCCACTCATTTCGATGGGAGTCCAGATGACGCCAGAAGATGGCTTGCCTCTGTCGGGGCATATTTTACATTGAACCACAAGATATACGACACCGATACCAAGAAGATTATTGCCGCTTTGGCATACATGACAAAAGGATCTGCTGCATCTTGGGCACAGATCAGATATGATGAAGCCGATAGGACCTCTTGGGGAACCTGGGATAAATTCAAGGAAGATTTTAAAACTGCTTTCATCATCTCCGACCAGAAGAGCGAAGCAATCGCTCAGATCTCAACCATTCGACAGAACCCTCATTTCAAGACATTGGGGGAATTCAACTCCGCTTTCAGACTCCTTGCTCATCGCACAGGAGTAGCTGACGAAAACGCCAAAATCTCTTGGTATATGCAGGCATTGAACAGAGGCTTAGCCTCTCAAATTATCAAAATGGAAAACGTCCCTGACACCTTGGAAAAATGGATCGCCAAGGCTGAATATTTCAACGTCCAAAACGAAAGGTTGAAAACTCTACACTCCTACTCCTCCAACTTCAAATACGTTCCTACGCAATCTCGTCCTCTTCCTAAGAGAGATCCCAATGCTATGGACGTAGACCGCACTTCGTTATCCCCACTACAACGAGCGGAATACATGAAGAAAGGATTATGTTTTCGATGCGGACAACAAGGACATACTAGCCGAGATCACAGAACATCCAATTTCCAAAATCCGAGACAAGGAGCCATCAACAAACCTCCTCTTCCTAATCAACGAACAATTGCTGCTACTATTCCTAGAGCAGCACCACCTGCACCAAGACCTTTACCGACTCCACCTTCTCAAGTTGGAACTTATGTCAACCAACTTCGAACCCGAAATATACCTGATGATGAGATCATGAGGGTACTACGTACCGTCTATGATTATGAAGAAGAACCAGTCACTGCCAAGATAGAAGAAATTTCCGATACTGCTTCGGTAAAAGTGACTAACATCCCCTTGGATTTTTAGAAACGAGGACAGAATCGACGCCTGTACCTCTTGAAGTTGCACCTGTAATAGTAGCCGAAATTTCTCAATCAATGCACATCCCCGTTATTGCTACTATTGGTGCCGAAGCCGTCGAATCCCGCATCCTTATTGACAGTGGAGCGGGAGCAAATCTTATCGATTGGGGATTCGTTCGAAGACACAAGGTCCCATACACACACCTTCGACGACCCTTGAAACCGACCAACGTAGATGGATCTCCCAACAAAGGAGGTCTTATCAGATTCCAAGTCCAAATTCCTATTCAAATACAAGAATTCAAAGAAGAACGAACCTTTTTCGTGATGGACTGTGGAAAAGAAGATTTCATACTTGGCCTTCCATGGCTAAGAGAAATAAACCCGATAATCGATTGGGATCTTGGGACAATCGATTTACCTGACAAAGACAATTCCCAAGAAATGAAGATATTTACCATGAAGACTTTGGAGCGTGCTAAGAAACTAGCCGCTCTCATGAAAAGAAAAAAGATTGAAGAGAAGGAAGAAGAAGAAAAGGACACTCTTCTGGTGAAGAAATTGTCCCCTTATGCGACTATACCCACAAAAGGGTCAGAACAAGCGGCCGGCTTTGATTTATACTCAGCTGAACACATCGAAATCTGCATTCCTCCCGGTGAACGTTATCCCATCGATACAGGCATTACAGTGAAAGTTCCAAAAGGGACTTATGCTCGTATAGCCCCACGAAGTGGACTCGCCGCCAAACACTCCATTGACATTGCGGCTGGAGTGGTAGATGCAGATTTCCGAGGCTCTATAAAAATCATGCTTGTCAACAACGGTCAGGAAGATTTCCATGTCATCAAAGGAGATCGAATCGCGCAGTTAATACCGGAGAAGATTTCTTATCCCATCATTAAGGAAGTACAAGAACTTGATGAAACTACACGAGGGGATAAAGGATTCGGATCCACCGGTATACCTACGGGACGAACAACTATCTCTACGGAAATTGCCCAAGAAGAAAAGAAAGAAAAACCTGTTCTGCCATCGGAATTCGCTAACTTCTCTGAAATCTTCGAAAAGCAATCCACGGATCATGTACCCCCAGAACGACCCTTTGATCATGCTATCGAAACCGACGACAACTTTGTACCGAAAGTTGCAAAGGTCTATCCTTTAAATCCCAAGGAACTAGAAGCATGTCAGGAATTTATCAAAGAACATTTGGAAACTGGCAAGATAATACCCTCAAAATCCCCACAAGCCTCCCCTTTCTTCTTTGTACCAAAGAAGGACGGCTCATTTCGACCTTGCCAAGATTATCGATACCTCAATTCACACACGATCAAGAACGCATACCCTCTACCCTTGATCTCTGATCTCATCGATAAGCTAAAAGGATCCAAATATTTTACGAAATTTGACATCCGATGGGGATATAACAATATCCGTATCAAACCCGGTGATAGGTGGAAGGCAGCCTTTATATGCCCTCTTGGTTTATTCGAACCCACGGTGATGTTCTTCGGCCTCTGTAATTCGCCTGCCACGTTTCAGGCATTCATGAACGATTCCTTCAAAGATCTCTTGGCCGAAGGATGGATTATTATTTACATGGACGATATTTTGATTTTCTCCTCAGATCTTACAGTTCACAGAGAACGTACCAAGACGGTTCTCCAACGACTTCGGGAGCATGATTTATATCTCAAACTGGAGAAGTGCAAGTTCGACGTCACCGAAGTCGACTACCTTGGAATGATCATTTCGGAAGGATCTGTCAAAATGGATCAAGGAAAACTTAAAGCCATCAATGACTGGTCTATCCCTTCCTCTGTCAAACAAGTCCGATCATTCCTCGGATTCTGCAATTTTTATCGACGCTTTATCCCATCCTTCTCCACAATTGCTCGCCCTCTCGTTGACTTAACAAAGAAGACAATATCCTGGAACTGGACTGCGGAATGCGAAGCTGCATTCCTTGATCTGAAGAAAAGATTTGCTCAACAACCGGTGTTGTTGATGCCCGATGTTTCTCGACCGTTCTTTTTGATGACGGATGCATCTCTACATGCCACTGGTGCCGTGTTGATGCAAAAGGACTCTAACGGCGATCTTCACCCCTGTGCATTTCTTTCCCAAACTTTCTCCCCTGCGGAAAGGAATTACGATATCTATGATCGGGAACTACTCGCTGTTATACGCGCTCTTGTTGCCTGGAGACACTATGTTCAAGGCACTGAACATCAGGTCACGGTTTTTACCGATCACAAAAACCTTACCTATTTCAAGTCCCCTCAAAAGTTGTCTCGCAGACAAGCCCGTTGGCTCATGATTCTTCAAGACTTTGATCTAAAGCTTGAACATGTTCCTGGTTCTCACATGGGACCTGCTGACGCTCTCTCGCGTATGCACAATATCGACACTTCCGACGATAATGCCGCCGTTACACTCCTTCCCGATAATCTCTTCACACGATCCTTTGATCTCGCCTTGGTCGAGAAGATTAAACATTCTACGCTCACAGATCCCCTGGTACTCTCCGCCTTGCAGGCTTTGGAGAATGAAAAATCTCTATTCCCTCGATACTCTCCTTTGGATTGGCATTACGATGGTGCCAATCTCTTTTTCAAGAACCGTTTATATATTCCTCCCGATCACCGCCATACTGTTGTGAAAACCCTTCATAATTCTCCCGCTAGCGGACATCCCGGACTTCTGCGCACTATCAACCTTGTGGCTCGTGACTTTTGGTGGCCGGGTCTATCTACGTTCGTCCGGAAATTTGTATCTGGATGCGCCACTTGTCAACAAATGAAAGTCAACACACATCCCACTATTCCTGCGCTGGCTCCTATTCCGTCCTCCTGTTCCCGACCTTTCCAACAGATTTCTATGGATCTGATCACCGATCTTCCCCTTTCCGACTCTTATGATTCACTTCTGGTCGTGGTCGACCATGGTCTTACAAAGGGGGTAATTTTATCCCCATGCAATAAAACTATCGACGCTGCTGGCATAGCACAAATATTTTTCAAGAACGTCTTCCTTCGATTTGGCCTTCACGAAAAGGTCATCTCTGACAGAGGCCCGCAGTTCGCCTCAGCCTTCTCTCAAGAACTCGCAAGATTGTTAGAATATGATGTCGCTCTTTCTTCAGCGTATCATCCTCAGACAGATGGAGAAACGGAAAGGACAAATCAAGAAATTGAAACCTTCCTACGAATATTCTGTGATGGAAGTCCAGAAACATGGGCTCAATTTATTCCTTTTGCAGAATTCGCCCATAACTCCAATGTCCACTCCGTAACGAAGAAAACCCCTTTCTCCCTTATCCTTGGTTACGAACCCAGATCTTATCCGGAACTTGCCAAGATCTCGTCGAACCTACCACACATCGAAGAACGACTTACTTCTCTACGAGAAGCACGGAAGGAAGCACTTGCTGCGCATGAAATTGCGCAACGAGTAATGAAAGAACGAATTACATCAAGGTTTTCACCCTGGAACGTGGGTGACAAGGTTTGGCTAGAAGGACGTAACCTACGCATGGCATATCCATCTCGGAAACTAGCCCCTAAAAGAGAAGGACCTTTTGAAATTACACAGGTCCTCTCCCCTATTTCATATCGGCTCAAGTTACCTCCGATCTGGAAAATACACGATGTCTTCCATGCATCTCTACTATCGTCCTATCGGGAAACTCCCGAACACGGACCGAACTTCCTACGACCAAACCCTGACTTGATAGAAGGCGAAGAAGAATATGAAGTTCATCGGATCTTAGCCCATAAAGGATCACCGGGCCGAAGACGCTATCTGATTTCCTGGAAAGGATATCCCTCGTCTGAAAATACGTGGGAACCTGAAGGAAACCTCAAACATGCGAAAACAATCCTACGAGCATATAAACTTCGACATCGCAAAGATTTTCCGACAGTTCGTTCCATTCACACTCTCAACTGAAACCAATGCCTCCCGCTCGAGTTCATCGATTCAACGATCTTCCCTTCCACCCCCAAGATATCAATCTTATTGACCGACTTGATTTATACGCCGCTATACTCGAAGATCACACGTTCGTTCTACCGATAAACCGTTCCCCTCATTATCATTTAGATCTTGAACATCTCGTTACCATCTATCGCCTTCATGCCTCGTTCGTACATCGATACCACCGCCTTAGATCCGGAGAGATCTCCCTCGCCGCATTCATTGCGACCACTGACACCACCATCTTTAACATTCGACGAGAACTTCTACTCCTTGCCGACCTCTTGGGATTCTCTAATGTTACTTTGGATCTCCCTCACGATAGTCTCGCTAGAGTTATGGGAGATATCATCCCAGACCGACTATCACCTTCTCCTGAACCTTTACCGGTTCCTACTCCTAATAACTCTGGCGAGCCTTCTTTGGAGACTATAGAAGAAGCCCCTTCTACTGAAAGAACGTTGGTTAATCCATCTGAAACAGGATCGTTGTCTTCCTTCGTCACACCTACACCACCTCCACAAGTGGCCAGAAGACATTCCCCATTGACTCCAAGAAGACGACACTTTCTTGTCTCCCCTTATGGATTAATCAGTAGTCCACGATTTCGTCGAACCACTGTCGCTCCCACATCTCCTGCCACTTCCCCGCCATCCTCCTCGTCATCTGGAACCAGAGAAAACCCAATCGACGTAGACGCTATTCCCTCTCCCACTCCCGAATTGACTCGTAACGTCATTCCTATTGCATCCCTGGAAGTACGATGCTTCCAATGCAATGAGACTGGACATGTTCGTGTCAACTGTCCTCATTATAAATGTCCATACTGCCACGTCCTACGGCCCGGACATAACCAAGGACAATGTCCAAGTCGAAGAACCTGTCACCATAGGAGAGGGACAAATATTTGTAACTGCCCAGCTCACGTCGAGCAACCAAGACGAGCACGACATGATCTAACGGATCATGACCTTCACAACGCAGGAGAAGCTTCTTATACGGAGCACGACTATTATTATGGAAGTGATTAGTCGGTGACTAACATTTACCCTACAAAGGGGGTAATGTTACGTGTGGCTGTTACTATGGGAACTCTTTTCCTTTCCGTACGCTTTCCTTTTTTGCTATGCTTTCCTTTCTCGTCCAAGAACCTTCATTTGGAAACATGCCTATCTCTTCCTTTCTTGATGGTCCGTGCACATTGACCTTCCATGGTCCGTGCATCGTATATTTACATATATAAGGAACGTGTACAGTAGTATTTATCTCCAAGCTAGTTCTACGCAGAATATAGCTTGTTCCCATCTGAACTCTTGTGTGCGATTGCACGAGTCCTCGAACCCACTCTTGAGTGGTTCGCTCAACCGATACAGTTTGCAGCTCTGTACAAAAGCTCGGACCATCTGACGACCTTGTTCGCGATTGCACCTCGAGTTCAATCCGCGTAACAGACGTAGATCGAACCTCGTTGTCTCCATTACAACGAGCAGAATACATGAGGAAAGGATTATGTTTTCACTGTGGACAACAAGGACATACAAGCCAGGACCATAAGGTGTCCAATTTCCAGAAACAAGGGGTCACAAACAGACCTCCTCCTCCACAGAACCAATGAATGATTGCTGCTGTTACTCCTAGAGCAGCACCAACAACACCGAGACCTCTTCCCACACCACCTTCCCAAGTTGCAACATACGTAAATCAACTTCAGAACCGGAATGTACGAGAAGACGACATCATGAGAGTACTACGTACTGTCTATGACTATGAAGAAGAAGAAACCACAGCTAAGATAGAAGAAGTCTCTGATACTGCATCAATAAAAGTCACTAACATCTCTTTGGATTTTTAGAAGAGAGGACAGAATCGACACCTGTACCTCTTGAAGTTGCACCTGTAATAGTAGCAGAAATCTCCCAATCTATGCACATCCCCGCTATTGCTACTATCGGTGCTGAAGCCGTCGAAACCCGCATCCTTGTTGACAGTGGAGCGGGAGCGAACCTTATCGATTGGGGGTTTGTTCGAAGACATAAAGTTCCATATACTCATCTTCGACGACCTCTAAAACCGATCAATGTCGATGGATCTTTCAACAAAGGAGGTCTTATCAAATTTCAAGTCTGAATTCCCATTCAAATGCAGGAATTCAAAGAAGAACGAACCTTTTTCGTAATGGACTGCAGAAAAGAAGATTTCATACTTGGCCTTCCATGGCTGAGAGAAATAAACCCGATAATCGATTGGGATCTCGGAACAATCAATTTACCTGAGAAGAGCGATTTTCAAGAATTCCCTCAGGAACAAAGAATCAATGCCATGAGGACTTTAGAACGTGCCAAAAAACTAGCCGTTCTCATAAGGAAGAAAAAGGTCGAAGATAAGGAGAAGAAAGAAGAAAAAGACACTCTTCTGGTGAAGAAACTGTCTCCCCACGCGACTATCCCTACAAAGGGATCAGAACAGACGGCTGGCTTTGATCTATATTCAGCCAAACATATCGAAATCTGCATTCCACCTCATGAACGATACCCCATCGATACCAGTATTACGGTAAAAGTCCCAGAAGGGACTTATGCTCGTATTGCCCCTAGAAGTGGGCTTGCCGCTAAACACTCCATCGATATCACTGCTGGAGTAGTTGATGCGGACTTTCGAGGCTCTATAAAGGTCATGCTCATTAACAATGGCCAGGAAGATTTTCATGTCATCAAAGGAGACAGGATAGCTCAGCTTATACCAGAAAAGATCTCTTATCCTATCATCAAGGAGGTTCTGGAACTTGACGACACCAAACGAGGAGATAAAGGGTTTGGATCCACCGGAATATCAACCGGGAGGACAACTATCTCCACAGAGATCGCTCAAGAAGAGAAGAAGGAAAAACCTATTCTTCCATCAGAATATACCGACTTCTCCGAAATCTTCGAAAAGAAATCCACAGATCATGTACCCCCGGAACGGCCCTTCGACCATGCTATTGACACTGATGACACCTTTGTACCGAAAGTGGCAAAGGTGTATCCCTTAAACCCTAAAGAATTAGAAGCATGTCAGGCATTCGTCAAGGAACATTTGGAAACTGGCAAGATTGTACCATCGAAATCACCACAAGCATCTCCTTTTTTCTTCGTACCCAAAAAGGACAGTTCATTTCGACCTTGCCAAGATTATCAATATCTAAATTCCCACACAATCAAGAACGCTTACCCTTTGCCCTTGATTTCTGATCTTATCGATAAACTGAAGGGATCCAAATATTTCACAAAATTCGATATCCGATGGGGATACAATAATATCCATATCAAACCAGGTGATAGGTGGAAGGCAGCCTTTATATGCCCTCTCGGACTTTTTGAACCCACAGTGATGTTCTTCGGCCTCTACAATTCGCCTGCTACATTCCAGGCGTTCATGAATGACTCCTTCAAAGATCTGTTGGCTGAAGGATGGATTATTATCTATATGGACGACATTTTAATTTTCTCCTCAGATCTTACAGTCCACAGAGAACGCACCAAGAAAGTTCTTCAACGACTTCAAGAGCATGATTTGTATCTCAAATTGGAGAAGTGCAAGTTCGACATTACAGAAGTCGATTACCTCGGAATGATCATTTCGGAAGGATCAGTCAAGATGGATCAAGGAAAACTCAAGGCCATCAATGACTGGTCAACTCCTTCCTCTGTCAAACACGTCCGATCATTCCTTGGATTTTGCAACTTTTATAGACGATTCATCCCGTCCTTCTCCACCATCGCTCAACCCCTCGTTGATTTAACAAAGAAGACCGTATCCTGGAATTAGACTGATGAATACGACACTGCATTCCTCACTCTAAAGAAGAAATTTGCTCAACAACCGATGTTGTTGATACCCAATATCTCTCGTCCATTCTTTATCATGACGGATACATCTCTACACGCCATGGTGCCGTGTTGATGCAGAAAGACTCTAACGGCAATCTCCACCCTTGTGCATTCCTTTCCCAAACTTTCTCCCCTATGAAAAGGAATTACGACATCTATGATCGGAAACTCCTCGCTGTTATACACGCACTTGTCGCATGGAGACACTATCTTCAGGGGACTGAACATCAGGTCACAGTTTTTACCGATCACAAAAATCTCACCTATTTCAAATTCCCTCAGAAGTTATCTTGTCGTCAAGCCCGTTGGCTCATGATCCTTCAAGATTTTGACTTAAAACTTGAACATGTTCCTGGTTCTCAAATGGGACCTGCCGATGCGCTGTCACGCATGCATGACATTGATACCTCCGATGATAACACTGCCGTTACACTTCTTCCCGATAATCTCTTCACCCGATCCTTTGATCTCGCCCTGGTCGAGAAGATAAAGACTTCTACACTCACCGACCCTCTGGTACTTTCTGCCTTGCAGGCCCTTGAAAATGAAAAATCCCTCTTTCCTCGATACTCTCCTTTGGACTGGCATTATGATGGCGCCAATCTTTTCTTCAAGAATCGGTTGTATATTCCTCCCGATCATTGCCATACTGTTGTGAAGACTCTACATACCTCTCCCACGAATGGACATCCTGGAATTTTGCGCACTATCAACTTGGTGGCTCGTGACTTCTGGTGGCCTGGTTTATCCACTTTCATACGGAAATTCATTTCTGGTTGCGCCACCTGTCAACAAATGAAAGTCAGCACCCATCCTTCCATTCCGGTGCTGATTCCTATCCCTTCCTCCTGCACTCGCCCCTTCCAACAGATTTCTATGGACCTGATCACGGATCTTCCCCTCTCCGATTCCTATGATTCGATTTTGGTCGTGGTCGACCATGGTCTTACAAAGGGGGTAATTTTATCCCCATGCAATAAAACTATCGATGCTGCTGATATAGCACAAATATTTTTCAAGAATGTTTTCCTCCGATTCGGTCTTCACGAAAAGATCATCTTGGATAGAGGCCCGCAGTTCGCCTCAGCCTTCTCTCAAGAACTTGCAAGATTACTAGAATATGATATCGCTCTTTCTTCAGCATATCATCCTCAAACGGATGGAGAAACAGAAAGGACAAACCAAGAAATTGAAACCTTCTTACGAATATTCTGTGATGGAAACCCAGAGACATGGGCTCAATTTATTTCTTTTGCAGAATTCGCCCATAACTCCAATGTTCACTCCGTAACGAAGAAAACTCCTTTTTCCCTTATCCTTGGCTACGAACCCAGATCTTATCCGGAACTTGCCAAGATCTCATCAAGTCTCCCACATATCGAAGAACGACTTACTTCTCTGTGAGAAGCACGGAAGGAAGCACTTGCTGCATATGAGATTGCGCAACGAGTTATGAGAGAACGCATTACATCAAGGTTTTCACCCTGTAATGTGGGTGACAAGGTTTGGCTAGAAGGATGAAATCTACGCATGGCATATCCATCTTGGAAGCTAAGTCCTAAAAGAGAAGGACCTTTTGAAATTGTACAGATCCTCTCTCCTATCTCTTATCAGCTCAAACTACCCCCGACCTGGAAAATACACGACGTCTTCCATGCGTCACTGTTATCGTCCTATCGGAAAACTCCCGAACATGGACCGAATTTCCTTCGACCATCCCCTGACTTGATAGAAGGTGAAGAAGAATACGAAGTTCATCGGATCTTGGCCCACAAAGGATCACCGGACTGTAGGCATTATTTAGTTTCCTGGAAAGGATATCCCTCATCCGAAAACACATGGGAACCTGAAGGAAACCTCAAACACACGAAAACAATCCTACGAGCATATAAACTTCGACATCGAAAAGATTTTCCTGCAGTCCGTTCTCTCTCCACTCACAACTAAAGTCAATGCCTCCTGCTCGAGTTCATCGATTCCATGATCTTCCCTTCCATCCCCAAGACATAAACCTCGTTGATCGACTTGATCTATATGCCTCTATACTCGAAGACCACATGTTCGTTTTACCTATAAATCAATCTCCTCATTATCATCTAGATCTCGAACATCTCCTCACCATCTACCGACTCCATGCCACGTTCATACATAGATACCACCGCCTTAGATCAGGAGAGATCTCCCTCGCTGCATTCATTGTGACCACCGACACCACTATCTTCCACATCTGATGAGAACTTTTACTCCTTGCTGACCTCTTGGGATTCTCTAATGTTACTTTGGATCTCCCTTACGATAGTCTCGCTAGAGTTATGGGAGACATTATCCCCGACCGATTATCACCTTCTCCTGAACCTCTACCGGTTCCTCCTCCTGATAACTCTAGCGAGCCTTCTTTGGAGACTATAGAAGAAACCCTTTCACCAGAAAGAACTCTGGTCAATCCATCTGAAACTGGTTCTTTGTCCTCCTTTGTCACACCCACTCCACCTCCACAAGTGGCCAGAAGACATTCCCCATTAACCCCAAGGAGACGATGCTTTCTTATTTCTCCTTATGGATTGGCTAGTAGCTCACAGTCCCGTCGACCCACCGTTGCTCCCACGTCACCTGCTACCTCACCAAATCCCCTCTCCTACTCCTGAACCGACTCGTAACATCGTTCCTATCACTTCTCTGGAAGTACGATGTTTCCAGTGCAATGAAACTGGACACGTTCGCGTCAATTGTCCTCACTACAAATGTCCATATTGTCATGTCTTGCGACCTGGACATAACCAAGGACAATGCCCTAGTCAGAGGACCTGTCATCATAGGAGAGGATCAAGAATTTATGATTGCCTAGCTCACATAGAACAACCCAGGAGGGTGAGACATGATCTTATTGATCACGATCTTCACACTGCAGGAGAGGCCTCATATGTGGAGCACGATTATTATTATGGGAGTGATTAGTCGGTGACTAACGTTTACCCTACAAAGGGGGGAATGTTACGTGTGCCTCTTACTATGGGAACTCTTTTCCTTTCTTGTACGTTTCCTTTTTCACACTTTATCTGTTTTTGTCCAAAAGACCTCGATTCGGTAGTGATCCCATTTCTTGTCTTTCTTGATTGTCTGTGCACATTAACCTTTCCATGGTCCGTGCACCAATCACTTATAAAGGACGTGTACATTAGTATTTATCCTAAGCTAGTTCTACACAGAATATAGCTTATTCTCATCTGAACTCTTGTGTGCGATTGCACGAGTCATCAAACCCACTCTTGAGTGGTTCGCTTGATTGAACAGTTTGCAGCTCTGTAAAAGCTTGGACCACCTGACGACTTTGTTCGCGATTGCACCTCGAGTTCAATCTGCATAACATCACTCAAAGCTCACCAGATGATCCTCTTGTGCAAGGAACCTGATGACCAGCATGATGAGGCGATCTTGTGGAAAATACAGGGTGATACCCATGGCCTGACAAAGAGGTATGACTGTAAACGACTGTGTGACTGAAACTAACATCACATGGCAGACATGTGTTCTCAATATCTACCATGTGCTCTTTTTCTGATATACAAATGAATGTCATTCTCTGGGGGCTTATAGTACTTGGTGTCAACAATGTCCTTTCTCTCAAGGTCCTCAAAGATGTCGACACTCTCCTACAGTGCTGCTGTAGGGTGGAGACTGTGTGCTATGAGGGCCGGCTGGGACTAGGGAATACCACGGGTTCGGGTAACCCGTGCGGGTATGATACCCGTACCCGTGCCAGCTACGCAGTACCACCACACTCAATCACTCGCCACCTGAGCATTCCCATGCAAATGCGAGTGTGCACATGCACGCTCGTGCATGTTTGCGTTCACATTTGCGTGGGAGCACAGTATTTTACTGGTAAGTGCCCTACCTATTTACTGCCACTTACCTACTCTGGTAGGATCGTGCCCAGCCACGTCGTCACCCATTCCTGCGCAAACGGGACAGTTCACCCGCCCACTGCGACCCACTCGCTTGCCCACCCACCTGCTGGTTCACCCTCCACCCACCTCCTGCACCTGTCATGTGCAAACACAAACGTAAATGTGCAAGCCGTGCTTGCACATTTACATTTGCATTTGCATGGCCCACTCATTTGCCAACTACTTGTTGGTCTGTCCACTGCCAGTTCACCCCGCCCGCTGGTCAAGTCACCCACCCACCTTCCTCCATCCGTTCGCGTGCAAACGCCGACGTGAATATGCATTCACGTCGGCGTTTGCACGCGACCATTCGACCACCTACTTGGACTCGTTTGCCCAACCATCCGCTGGTTTGCCGCACCCACTCAAGTCACCTACCCGCATGCAAATGCGAACGCAAACGCACGACTGCGTGTGTTTGCATTCGCATTTGCATGCGATGGTTTGCCCACCCACCTTCACCTGTTCGGGCGCAAATGCAAACGCAAACATGCACGCGCCTGCATGTCTGCGTCCGCGTTTACACGCGATTCGCTATGGTATACCCATGGGTAGGCGGGTACGGGTACGCCTGCGGGTCTGTACCTGCTGACCCGTCCTTCAACCCGTATCCGCAGGCACGGATATATACCCTTCACGGGTGCGGGTACGGGTATGGTCCCTACCACCCGTGGGTATACCCGTGGTATTCCCTAGCTGGGACACATCTACTATCCTAATAGTTTGGCTTCGCTTATTGCTCAGGTTTGTGTCTTTTTTGTCTGGATTGGATGGTACTGATTGAATCCTTAGGAAATGGTGAACCTGACTGTGTGGCCCCATCTTCGTCATTACCTAGAAGATACAGGCAAGCACCTGAGCAAGCCTTGGCAGGCATCTCACTGGCTATGTGAGATTGGTGCATCCTTGGTGACACCCATGATCTGCATCCAGCATCAAGACTACTATGTGTTTGAGCCTGCAAAACTTATCGATGGCAGTGTTGTTATATCAGAACATTGGTATACTCACAAAACAGGCATAGCAGGGGACAGTTGACAAGAGTACTGGGCTTGGGCCTAGATGTGTCAAGTTGTCCCATGTGAGAATAGCCATCGAGCCTATGTAGTGCATGAATTTGATGTACTTGATGTTTCGGCTAGTGCCTTTCTACTCTTGTTCCCTCATCTGGTGGAGATGTTTGCAGGCGATTGGCTACCTGACCCTCGTCTAATCATAGGTTGATATTATTTTCCTAATTTTGTGACTTTTATGACAAGTTATTTACAGGCACTATCAAAGAACAAAAACTTGGTGTATACCCGTGGTATCTGATGGATCCAGCATAGTGCAATCATTGGTGTTTGTGGTCTCAGGGGCATTGTGTTCTCACCTTCATGATGTGGTGGTATTGTAATGACACTTCGGACAACCTTTCCAAGAAGTGGAACAAACACAATTCCTTTCTTTTCACTGCAGCAAGCTTATCTCATGCGATGGCCCAAAAGGAGAGTAATGTACATTTCTTATTGACATCAAATATTGCACTTCCATTGGAGATGCTTGATGGTATTGTCCTATAGCTCAAGTGCATATCCCTCCAATGGTCTAGGTGACTCATTAATGTTCTCATCTGTCATCAGGAAGGCACAAGAAAATGGCATATGGGCATGGGATGTCAAGGCCAAGGAAATGGTTTTAGTCATTCCAGCTGTCCTCGTGATATTAGACAATAATCCCATGTAAAGTGAACTGGCCTGCCACATTGGCTTGAAGGACAAGTTCTTCTGTCAATGCTACTGGGTTAAAGGCCACGATGCTGAAGAACCTGAGAATATCTCTGCCACATGAAATAATTCTGCTGGTCATGAAGGTAGCGATAATTCTATGGACTCCCAGGCTAGTGCCTCTGAAGGTAGCGGAGATATTCGCACCCACGGTGTAAAACCAAAATCAAAAGGCCAACACAAGGAAATCATGTACGAACTTATTAAACGTACATGACGGTTCCTTGGTGTAAGATTTTATGTTTTTATTCTCATTGTAACTAGTATAGATTGATATGTGACATATAGGACAACCCCCCACGTTACCGTGAGGAGTCTATTGATCAACTGAAGTCCATGTTCAAAGATGTTGCATCGAAAGGAGCAAGAAGTCAATACTGTTATGATATGCATTTTTCCTCTATTTCTTTCCTTTTTCTTTCTATTTATTCTAATTTATTAAACCTTTAGTGCTTAGCAGCTTACTCTCAAGACTTAGAAATGTCTAAGTTCCATTCCTATTCACGTCACTGGTCACGTGACTTGATGCGTGCAACTGGCTCACATGATACAAGGACTAGCCCCTATGTTATCTCTTCACAGACTCTCATAGCCTTATGCCTCACCTTTACCATATGTTTCTCATTTCCGTTATTTCGTATTTAATAGACTGCCACACCTCATGGCCTACACATTGTATCAATGTGGCAGCACATGTTCTCCTCATATCTATGCTTCGTCTTCCATTCCACACATGTTTCTCTCATGTTATCCTTCCCTTCCCTTCCATGGCTATGCTTGATGCATGAGTTCTCATGTCTTTCATCTTATCAGTAGATCCGGACACTACATGTACAAACTCTTGTATAGTATATAAGGACTGAATACAGTGAAGATTCCCCATCAAATCCTCCTGAGTCCTTGTCCTCTCAGCTCCTCCCCAATACTCGAGATGCTGAACTCGACTCTTGGGTCCTTTTCTCAGAGCTCTATATTATAGAGTCGGTCTGACATGGGAATGGACTAGATGAAGACACAAGCAACCCCAGGACCATGCATTTGATATGTGGAGTTAAGAGTTGTTTCAAATACCAGAAGGCAGAGACAGAGAGTGGTTTGAAGGATACATTCATGGAAATATTTGTTGATCGCCTTTTCTTTCAATTGAAGGGCCTTTGTAGGTCAGCAAGAGGCAATATGCTCCGAAACA
The DNA here is from genome assembly GCA_021018615.1 of Phlebopus sp. FC_14. Lineage (NCBI taxonomy): Eukaryota > Fungi > Basidiomycota > Agaricomycetes > Boletales > Boletinellaceae > Phlebopus > Phlebopus sp. FC_14. The sequence goes on from JAEVFL010000007.1 coordinate 1,870,417, forward strand.
ATATTTTGTATGCTGAAGACTTTACAAGTCCTATTTGGCATATCAAAGGTTAGTATAGGCCCCTTTATTTTGAATGCAATGGCTCCTCTGACCATCAACAATAAATCTCAGGACTGGACCCTCATCACGATACCCTAGTAGAAATCTTGCATGTTATCCTTCTAGGATTTGTCAAGTATTTCTGGTGGAATGCCATCTCGAGACTCAACGATATACAGAAGACTGTTCTGCAGACACGTCTCAACTCTTTTAATGTTTCAGGACTCAATATTTCACCTCTAGCAGGCCAAACACTTGTCCAGTACTCAGGTTCACTCATGGAACATGACTTCTGTGTTATCAGTCAGGTCGCACCATTTGTGCTCTATGATTTAGTACTGAAGAAATGTTATGAAACATGGCTGTCGTTAACATCACTGGTTCCATTGGTCTGGTAGCCAGAGATTAGTGATATTGATGAACACATTGGGGCTATTCACAGGGCAATTGACCACTTTCTTGACTATACAGCTCATTGGACACCACATTGGTTCAACAAACCAAAGTTTCATATTGTGAAACACCTGCCACTCCACATACACCACTTTGGTCCAACCATCTTATTTGTCACTGAAGGCTTTGAGTCCTTCAATGGAGTCATTCGAGTACATAGCGTGCAATCACCAGGCACCTTCATGCGACATTACATGTGGGTTTGCACGGTGCAATTGCATATGACATTTGCTCTCAAGAGGTCGTTTCATGCCCAGAAAAATCAGCGATATTATCCATGATGACACATCACACATTGAAAGTAGGACTAGTCACTGTACCCTGTCATTCAGCAACATTGAGAAGGAATGGTGAACAGCTGACAAGCATGCCTATACATTGTTCCATGTATGGATGGTTGGTGTAGGTTGCAATGTGATTAGACAATACTTTGGTTTGGAAATTGCTGAATCTACTATAGAACCTGGTTAAGTGCTGTGTTACCTTTTTCATGGTTTTAACTGATTGTGTTGTATAGGAAGCTGTATTAGTGACCACAGCTGACCATGCACTTTCAACAAAACCTCAACATTCAAGTATCTTCCGCATGTGCCAATCAATGCTCAAGCACACATTTTTCAGACTTGTCAAATCATATATATCATCAATCAAGATAAATGTGCATTATATACCTTTGTACTCGCCAAATCCCCTCAAGATGCTGATGCACAATGCACTCTCTCTCATTGGATGAGTATCTGAAATTTTACAAATTTGCCATTCCCCTGCTCAATGGAAGAACCTTGCTAACTTCATTCTGTTTGAGATGTTTTCTGTAGAGGGAAAATCACCAATGTATGGCCTCCCAGTGCTCCATGCAGCTGGATGACAACTCATTGCAGTGCTGGTGAGCATACTCTACCAATTATTATTTCAGTATTTTGACACAACAAGTATCTGTTACACAATACTCTGTTTGGTAAACATATAGCACAATTGCACATCTCATGAATGTGGAACTGCATTGACCACTCCTGTTCGCCAGGAGCGAGAACTCACTGAAAAATGCCAGTTACAGATTGAACATCACAATCTCAAGGATCTCATTCTGAACATAGCACAAATGTAGGATGCCATGCATGTGCAGTGCTTCAGAACGGAGACCACATGCCTTGATCATGAATGGGCGATTATGACAGGTGCAGCAGTAGAAATAGAAGCACAGTGTCTGAAGACATAAGATACAATCACGAAGACAAAGTCAAAGGGGAAACAACCCAGCTGTCTTACAATACTTGCAGCATCAGTCCTGAGGAAGCAATAGGTGTGTTACGCTCACACCATTATTGCAGTCTTAACATCACCTTCAAGTAGCATATTGTTCTCCTACTCCTCAATGTCTTGCTGAAATAATCTTGCATAACATCCATTGGTCTGGCACGTTCCACATGACTAGAGTCAGATATATTTGCAGCTGTTGTGCTCAATCAACAGACGAAAAAGTTTAAAGGTCTGTCACCATGATATTTGTTATCATCATATTCCTTTCCATCACACACATTTCGCTTTCAGGATCTTTCAATTCATCGAATAGTGTGCAAAGGATGTCTGATTCATAGAACACCCTTTCTTTGATGAACTCAGGTCATGGAGAATACAATTTCAACTTCAGGGCTCCTGTGACTTCTTCAGACATCTCAGCTACTCCTACATTTAATATCATACTGTCATCTTCTTTTAACTTTGATACCCTCTCATCCCGTACCTCTGGACAGTCCTTTTCAAGTCTGACTCCTTCTCCCACATCATCCATTGACTCCCATGCAGACTCTCCTTTTGATGGTAGCAGCTCTTCTACTGCCTCTAATACATCCAAAAGCTCATTTTCCAGCGCATTACTTATCCCTTATGAACAAGCTATGCTGAAGTTATGATGTCAGCAAGTTGGTAAAAAGTTCGAGCTAACACCGCTGCAACTTACAGAACTTGATATATTTGTCAATGTAAGTCCTCCTCTGTGTTTGTTACTACTTCTCAGTGTTAACGTGTTTGAAGCTTGGCAAGAACCTTGACATGAGTGATCTCCGTCTGAGGATTTGAGAGCAGGCCACAATCTACAAAATCATGAACATGATTACCATGATTACTACCAATCAAGTCAACTATGCTGCTTTCAAAAGTGTCCTTGATGACACCACTGAGCACCTATCGGAAGGCTACAAGTTATCGAAAGATCAGCAGATATGTGGATGTCTGATGTAACATGCTGTGTGTGCTCAAAAACACACTAGAATCAAATTCTGATCCTCTGCAAGGATCTCATCATTCAGCCTGGATGTGTTGAGTTTCGCAACTTCCAGTTTGATCTAGAGGTTAGGATATACTGATTATCAGTATCATGCCAGTATAACACTGCTCACTTATAGGAACACATTTGCACAAATGTGATACTGCTTGGTTTTCAGAGCATCTTCGGTAACACTGTTTGTGAGAAGGCACTCAGGGCAGTCTGTAAGCAAAAGGCATCTGCAGCATGTAATCAATTATGAAGCCTGGTGAGTCACTTGCATACTTGTCTTGATCACAATGGTTGACTTCAAACTATAGATCCTCGATACCATCAACAGTCAGAAGCACTGTAACCTTGAGACTGCCACCTTTTGGATTACAGAAAAGATGAAATGGAGTGGGCCAGGAACAAACCTCAATTATGGTTATCAGCTCCTTGTAGCTGTATTGGTGCATGATTTAGAATGTAATGACCACAACATGTCTATAAATTAACTATCACCAATCACAGCACTACTATGCAGTCAACCACTATTACAAGCATGGCACTATGCCAGGAGATATTAATAATGAAGATGAGGATGATGATGATGATGAGTCTACAAATCCACACCCTGTGAAATATTCTAGGACTACACCTGCTGGCAAGATCAAGAAGGGTGTGGACTTTTGGTCAACAATTGACCGGCTTCTTGCAGTTGTTGTAACTGAGTGAGAGAAGGACCAGAAAAGTGCTCAATGGTGCACATGAGTCCTAATGTTCCTCTCACATAGATCATGACTGACAAATGGAATCATTGATAGCTTTTTCACCCATGTCATCAATGATGACTACAAGAAGTATGGGGCTCCACAGGCTGTACTTATGCCATTGATTCCGACCACCTATACAGTAGCAGCAAGCAGTCGTGTCACTAATACTGTAGTGGCAGCTGTGCAGCTATCAGCAAACCAGCCAGCCATTACTCAAGCTCTGGGAGTGGTCATTCTTCAGTAGTTCAAGAGCAACAATGACTTGCTGTCCATGGCCCTTTGATCAGTCCCAGTTGGAGTTACCTTCGGGACACTTCTCTAACCCTTGCAAGTTGTCTCAGCCCTGTTGTGACCCTTGGGCCACAACCAATATCCCCCACTGGCAACCCCTTTGACTTGACCACATACTTTGTATATTTCAGAATACTCGATATTTCATTCTATCTTCTCTTCATGACTGAATAATTCCAATTCTACCATTACTCCTTAGTGTTTATTGTACTTTCCATCCAAATTCCATGTATTTGCATGCAGTACAGCATTCTGAAAGTCTACTAGGACAAACCAAAAAGCGCTTGAAATTGAATCCCACTGTTTCTGACTGCTTATGTCAGCAGCTATATATACATTGACTCCTGCTCAATCTGATTTTGAGTGGAGCTGAATTGTCCATGCATTGAGTTCATGCCAAGTATGACATCAATGTATTACACTTGGTACATATTGGCTTATTCCTAGTTGCCTCTGAACGCAAATCTTTTTGCACCCAGAAGCTGGCCATATAGAAAACAGTGACAAGGAATGATTCTCACTGTACATCACTGTGGCTGGCTGGCTGGTTAGTCTTGTATGAGTTTTCTTGCCATGAGAGCAAGCCTCTGCTGGTCAATTTGATACTGATGAACTTTTTCTCAAGAAGTCCAAGTACTTATGAATACTCATTGCATTGTGGTTCAGTGAATGCAGACATATAAGTACATGTGCATGTGTATGTCAGGATGCATCACCTAGGTGGGAAATTTGCTGCCAGTTGCAAAGCTGTGACGATCATCAATTTCAAAGCAATACTATGTACTCACTAGATTTCAGGTCTTGGCAAGTTCATTTCTCGTTGGGCAGTGTTCACATTATCTTGAATAAAGTTCCAGTGCCGTTTCCATTATGTATCTCTCAAATTACCAAGCCTGCACAAGATCCAGATGAGTTACTTAGTCTAAGTATGGGCTGGAATTCAAAATCATCATCAAAATACTGCGGCATGGAAGGTTATTAGGTGGTTAGCCTCAGCACAGTTTGTTCGTACCTGGAACCACTGTAGTAGACTGTGTGCTGATGAGAATGAATGTAGAAACCCAGGAAAAAAGTTAGTTTGTCAAGGCCTTAATAAGAAAATATACTAACCAGGATGCATGGCCAACTCTATACAAGTTGGAAAAAGAAATTTCCGACTCTTGACTGATAAAGAATGGACTATGAACTAGCTTGTTCATTTGAAACAAGGAAAAATGTGAACTGATGAGTTTGTAGTTCACTTCCACTCCCTAGTACTCCAAGTGGATTGCTCAGATTCATATTCAGTTTACCTATTAGAATAGGCAGCATGGCCCAACATCATCAAAGAGGTCTACCTACAAGGGACCCAACAAGATAACATCGAGGATTATCTTGAAGAAGTTCGGTGGATTGGAAGCCGATGTGATCTCTTTGAATTCCAATTTGATAGCAAACAACTCCAAGAGCATGCCTGGGTTAACAATGTGCAAAACAACCACTCTTCCTCCAGCCATAGAGGTAAAACATATGGTACCAGCAGTGACACCATGGACATTGGCACAGCACAGAAGGACAAGCAGCCTGAGGAGAGATGCCTTAAAATGGACTACTACAAATGTGGCAAGACAGACCACTTTGTTTGGTAGTGCAAAGCACCAAACTATTGATGCAGTTCAGACCGCCATACCTTGGACTGGCATCAGATGTCAGCAAATTCCAGTTGCCAAGTGCAACAAAATCAAAGTGTGCTAGCTGATCACTGGCATGGCATGGACTTTGAGGAGGCCAAAGCCTTCTTTTTCGATATGTACAATTTGGAGATGAAGGGACAGGAAAAAGCCTTCAGCTCTTGAACATAAGGACAGTTCAGGGTGCCATATCTCTGGCAGATGGCAGGTAGTGCCTAAAAGCACCTGTCAGGAAGCCTGAGCCTGTAACTCAAACAGGGCAACTAAAATGTGTTAAGAACAATGTGGACAAAGTTTCCTTTTTTTGTACTAATAGATTCTCTCTTCTTGATGTTTTTGATAGTTTTGATAGTTTAGTTTCTTCTTGAGTTCTTGATACATGTGCTTTAGATAGTCAAAAATATATATAACAACCTACAAAAGAAGAAAAAACAAAAATAGTTTAGTTTCTTTGTTTTCCAATTTCTTGGATACGTATATAGAAGGGGGGCCCTCCTTATGAGACTCAGCTGTTTAACCAGTGCTTAATTTCTTGAAAACTCAAAATACTTCTTTTATCAACTTCCTGTCCTCTGGAGATGATTTCCCTGAAAGAATTCTTACTAGATCGCTATTCCTCAAGAAGGAAATCAAGATCCTGATTGAAGTAATAAATAAGCATGTGGATGTTGATACCATGTCACCTATTCAGGTCCAAGCTTTACTAGACTATGGAGCAAACTCTATTGTCAATGGGCTAAGCGACAAGGCCTCATGGTATGCAAGTTGCCTATTATAAAGATCACAAAGAAGTAATCCAAGCAGAAATCTCAGATCTTGACACTGCTGCAATTATCCTTGGATACATCTGGCTCAAATTTCATAATTCTAACATTAACTGGCAAATGAAAGAAGTTAAATTAAATTGTTGTCCATGATCATATTATGAATTATCTAATTGTGCTATACACCTCACCTCAATAAAACTAGATGAAGAAGTCGAAGCCATCTCAAAATAAAAAGGTCTTATCAGTGACCTCAAAACTGATAACCAGTGGAAAAAGCTTTGAAGTACAGTCATGTTAGAAACACTGATAAAGGAACTGGTTCCTAGCATCTACTACAAAGACTTTTATGAAACTTTCTCAAAGAAAGAATTTGAGCACATGCCAACATGCAAGCCATAAGATTATGCAATCAAACTAAATAAAGACTTCAAGCCTAAAAAAGGACGAATAATTCCCCTTTCAGCTCAGGAGTAGGATGAAGTTAAATCATTTGTTGAAGATTAGCTCTCGAAGGGCTATATTAGACTGTCTAAATTACCTCAGACATTGCCCATATTCTTTGTTCCTAAGAAGGAAGGCATCAAGTGGATGATACAGGATTATCACTATCTGAATGAAGGAACAGTTAAAAATAATTATCCCTTGCCTCTGATTAGTCAGCTTGTTGACAAGCTTAAGGGTGCAAGATATTTTATGGAAATGGACCTTTGATGGAGATATAACAATATACAAATCAAAGAAGGTGATGTTACAGGGTATAATTTTTTCTATATTTTTCTCTATTTTTCCTTCTCTTTTTATGATCACGTGACTTATATCACATGCTTATTTAATCATGTGACTAGATTATGTGACTCGATAGCACATGACTTGTCACGTGTGGGCGAGGACTTTATTTAGATATCACATGACTAAGGCCTAGACTGACCTAGAACATTCTACTCTAGATGTACCTAGAATGGTCTGGACCATGACATCACCTGACGTCATATGGAATGTTGTGGAATGCTGTGGAACATTCTGATGATATCATTTGTTTGTTAGATACAAACACTATAACTGTATATAAGACTGAATGCCAACGCCCAGAGACCCTAGCTTGGTTCTCTTGAGGCTATCCGTCCACAAGTGTGCCATTAAGTCCCCTTCCCTCTGCCCTTTGTCGACGAGCTTAAGTCGACTCTTAGGTCTTTCACTGTTCCAAGCCTTCAGGTCAGGCTTTAACTGATCTGTATTCTCCGTCTTAGTTCTAGTGCCAGACGTTGCGAGAGCCTTGTGCCGCCGCTCGTCCCGGGTAATGAGTGAAAGGCAGCCTTCATCTGTCATCAAGGTTCTTTTGAACCCACTATTATATTCTTTGGTCTCTGTGATTCACTAGCTATGTTTCAATCTATGATGAACAAGCTATTTGTGGATATGGATGATATTGTTGTTATCTATATGGACAATCTGTTAATTTATATCAAATTGGACAATCTCGATGAGCATCACAGGCTATGGTATGGGTGCTACAACAGCTCAAAGAGAATGATCTATTTGTCAAGCCAGAGAAGTGCTTGTTTGATAGAACAGAAGTAGAATTTCTTGGCATGATTATGACTCACAATGGTATTCACATGGATGAAACAAAAGTTAAAGTAATCCAGGAATGGTCAGTATCACAAACAGTCAAATATGTCTTGCAAACTTTTACTGACACTTCATTCTCGGTTATGCTGGAATTGCAAAACCTCTCATGGACTTAACATGTAAAGATCTCTAGTGGAACTGAGAAGATAAAGAACAAGAAGTGTTTGACATGCTCAAAGAATGTCTTATGACAGCACCTATATTGGTCTATCTGAATATCGATGTAGAATTCCACCTAGAAACTGATGCTTCAAATTTTGCCACAGGAGCTGTCCTATCTATGAAATGTCTTGATGAAGAATGTGCCTTTAGTTCTCATGCTCTATCAGCTCAAGAGTGGAACTATCAGATCACAGATAAAGAGATGCTTGTTATTATCTGCATGTTAGAAATGTGGATGAGACGAGCAATGGCGCTAGGCTCTTGCAATGTTTGACACTAAGAACTAAAGCGGAGAAAACAAATCAGTTAACATCTGACTTGAAGACATGGGACAATGAGGAGTGAGCGACAAATATACTCTCGTCGTTGAGTATGATGAGAGAGAGAGGAGATAAGACTTAGACTCGCTCGTGGACGGGTAGCCTCAAAAGAACTAAGCTAGGGTCTCTGGGCATTGACATTCAGTCTTATATACAGGTACAGTGTTTGTATCTAACAAACAAATGATATCATCAGAATGTTCCACAACATTCCATGACGTTTCATATGATGTCAGATGATGTCATGGTCCAGACTGTTCTAGGTACATCTAGAGTAGAATGTTCTAGGCCAGTCTAGGCCATAGTCACGTGATATCCAAATAAAGTCCTCGCCCCCACATGACAAGTCATGTGCTATCAAGTCACGTGATCTAGTCACATGATTAAATAAGCACATGATATAAGTCACATGACCACAAAAAGAGGAAAAAATAGAGAAAAATAAAGGAAAAATTATACCCTGTAACACTACCTCCCTTCTAGGAATCGACTTCTAGGTGATTAAACGGAGCAGAGGTCACAGAGCAATAATTATCATAGGTGCAAAACAAAGAGTCGAATTGTGACTGAACCATGCACAATTTCCTGGGAGTGAAAGGGTGGCAACAATAGAAATCGTGAGCATTACTTAGGTTAGCCTCAGGCTCTCAAGTACGCTCCTCGTCGGAATAACCAACCCAGTGAACCAAAAATTCGAGGCAACGACCTCGCAAGTGAGAATCGATGATATAATCAACCTCGTACTCTTGATTATCCTCTTCCATAACCAGTATCGGGCCAGATTGTTGTGCCGGCTGACTGGGCAATCACTCTTTATAAGGTTTGATGTGGCTAATATTCACGACCGGGTGAATATGCATCATAGATGATAAGCGAAGTTCAATGGCATTGGAGCCGACCAGCTTTGTGATGTCATAAGGACCGAGCTAGACTTCTGAGAAGGTCGAGGAAGCTTTAAATTAGAAGTGCTAAGCCACACTTTATCACCAATCTGATAAGGAGGCGGCTGTGATCTATGACAATCGGCTTTTCGTTTCATAGCGCTTTGCACTTTTTCTAGGTTTTTACGAGCCTGCTCGAGTGTTTGCTCCATATTTGAAGCGAGATCCTGAGCTACAGGGACCTTGGACTGGAGTGGTTCAACACCCATTCTTGGTTTGTAGGATTGAGTTACTTCAAATAGAGATTTTCCAAGCGAATCCTGACGCTTGTTATTATATAAAAATTGCGCTAGCGCTAGCCAATCAGACCAATCATATGACTTCTCGGCTATGAAAAGACGGATATATTCCTATAACACTTGGTTTATCTGTGATACAATCAGCAGCTCACATGATAGGAGTGCGTACTGAAATAGGTCGAACTGAGGTTGCTCTGTAGCTGAGATGCTGAAGGAGGAAGACTCAGAAGGATTCGATGGGAATTCCCTGGTCGCTGTATTGGTCCTTATATACTGTACAGGGGTTTGTCCATATTTACACTAGATCTAACTGATAATATGAAAGGCATGAAGAATAGACATGCATCGAGCATTGCCATGAAATAGAAAGGAAGTAGAACATGAGGGATACACATGTAGAATGGAAGAGAATCATAAACGGAAGGTAAACATGTGCTGCCACGATCACATATGAGATCGGTGAGGATTCCATGATGTGTGGCAGCCTATTAAATATCAAATAGAGGAAATGGGAAACATACAGTAAAGGTGAGGCATAAGGCTATGGAAGCCTGTGAGTCCGTGAAGATGTGACATAGGGGCTAGGTCCATGTCGCGTGCAAGCTAGTTGCATGTATCATGTCACGTGACCAGTCACGTGATTAGAGAAAAGACTTAGACGTTTCTAAGTCGTTGAGCATAAGCGCACTAGGCGCTAAAGGAAGAAAAATAGAGAAAAATAGAGGAAAAATACATATCGTAACAATCTGTTCTGTTTGTCCATCTGTTTGCAGGTGAAATGCAGTGGAGAGCTTAAGCTCAATCCTGAGGAATTTTCCTAATTCGCACATAACCTGAGATGCGAATTGTGGACCACGGTCTGAAACAATAGTCATGAGAAGACCATGATACTTCCAGACATGTTGCAAATACAATTTGGCTGTTCCATGAGCCGTGATCGTTTTGTTTGTTGGAATAAATATAGCTTCTTTGGAGAAACGATCAACAACTACTAGGATTGTGTCATAACCATCCAAAAGAGGTAAATCAGTAGTGAAATCTGCCAAGATATCGACCCATGGTCCAGATGGGATCAGTAGTGGTTGGAGCATGCCAGCTAGGGCAATGTGAGAACTTTTCATGCGTGCGCATCGATCGCAACATGAGACATAGTTCTTGACCTGTGTATGTAACCCAGGTCAATAATAATTACGTTCCACCAACTCCTGAGTCTTTGATTGACCAGGATGTTCAGCAACTGGATTGTCATGATGGAGTGTGAGAATGTCCTGGCGAAGCTTGGCATCACCAGGAACATAAATACGATTTTCTCTGAGATAAAGTCCATCCTGGAGCTTATAGTTTGATCCTAGATCAAGATCTTTAGATAAATCTTTGATTCGGTCAATGATTAAATGTTCTTCGGCTTCCACAACAACATGTTGGGCCCTGATCTTTTCTGGAGGAATTACAGTGACGCCCTTGTTGTCATCTTTAACTCCATTGGAGTGATCACAACGTCAGGATAAAGCATCTGCTTTTGTCATAGAGGTTCCTGTCTTATGGACCAAGGTAAAGTCGAATCACGTAAGATACAAAGACCATCTTGCTTGTCTGTGATTTAGATCTTGAGATTTCATAAAATATTGTAAATTCTTGTGGTCGGACCAGATTTCAAATTTGTGTCGAGCACCTTCTAGATAATGTCGCCATGTTTCTAACATACAGATAATAGCAAGCATTTCTTTGTTTGCGACTTGGTAGTTCTGCTCTTGTGCAGATAGAGCGTGGGAACTAAAGGCGCATGGTCGCCATTCTCCATAGGGACATTTCATAAATAAAACAGCCCCTGTAGTATAATCTGAAGCATCAATTTCCAGGTGGAACTCTGCATCGATATCCGGGTATACCAAAATAGGTGCTGTCATAAAGTGTTCTTTAAGCACTTCAAATGCTTGTTGTTCTTTATCTCCCCAGTTCCACTGGAGATCTTTTTGAGTTAAGTCCATAAGAGGTTTTGCAATTCTGGCATAACTGAATATGAAACAACAGTAAAAATTAGCGAGACCAAGAAAAGAATGGACTTGCTTGGCTGTTCGTGGGACTGGCCACTCCTGGATCGCTTTTACTTTCAATTCATCCATACGAACGCTGTTGTGAGTCATGGTCATGCCAAGAAATTCTACTTCTGTCTTGTCAAAGAAGCACTTCTCCAGCTTGATAAATAAATCATTATCTTTGAGCTGCTGAAGCACACGTGCAATAGCTTTGTAATGCTTATCGATATTGTCTGATTTGATATAAATTAAAAGGTCGTCCATATAGATAACAACAATATCATCCATATCAGCGAATAGCTCGTTCATCATTGCCTGGAACATAGCTGGCGAATTACAGAGACCAAAGAACATGACAAGAGGTTTGAAAGAACCAAGGTGACAGACGAATGCTGAAGTATCTTGCACCCTTAAGCTTGTCAACAAGCTGACTAATCAGGGGCAAGGGATAATTATTTTTAACTGTTCCTTCATTCAGATAGCAGTAATCTTGAACCATCCACTTAGTGCCTTTCTTCTTAGCAACAAAGAAGACTGGCGACGTCTGTGGTGATTTAGACAGTCTAATATAGCCCTTCGAGAGCTGATCTTCAATGAATGACTTGACTTTGTCTTGCTCTTGAGCTGAAAGAGGAATCATTCTCCCTTTCTTTGGTTTGAAGTCTTCTTTTAATTCGATTACATGATCCCACGGCTTGCGTGTTGGCATATGCTCGGACTCTTTCTTCAAGAAAGTTTTATAAAAGTCTTTGTGGTAGACGCTAGGAACCAGTTCCTTGATCGGTGTTTCTAACATGACTGTGCTTCTCAGCTTCTTTCACGTTTCATCAGTTTCGAGGTCACTGATAAGACCTTTCCATTTTGAGACAGCTTCGACTTCTTCTAGTTCCATTAAAGCGAGGCACATAGTGCGATTAGATAATTGGTAGCACGATCTAGGGCAACAATTTAATTTAACTTCACCAGTTTGCCAGTTAATGTTAGGATTGTGATACACAAGCCAGGTATATCCGAGGATGATCACAGCAGTATCAAGATCACTGATTTCGGCTTGAACTACTTCTTTGTGACCTTTGTATTCCATGCAGACTTCTGTGATATGAGTAATATCTCCTGCTCTGTTCTTCGTTCCATCGACATTAAAAACTGGGATAGGTATTGGTAACTTGTAAAGCAAGAGGCCTTGTTGCTTAGCCCATTGACGATCAATAAAAATAGAGTTAGCCCCACAGTCTAGTAGAGCCTGGACCTGAATAGGTGACGTAGTGTCAACATCTATGTGCTTATCCATTACTTCAATCGGGATCTTAAGTTCCTTTTTAAGAGACATCGATCTAGTAAGGATCCATTCAGGGAAATCATCTCCAAGGGACAAGAAGTTGATAGAAGAAGTGTTTTGGGTTTTTGGAGAATTAAGCATGGGTTGAACTGCCAAGCCTCTTAAGGAGGACCCCCCTTCTACATACGTATCCAAGAAATCTGAGAACAAAGAAACTAAACTATTTTTTTGTGATTTTGTATTTTCTTTTTTTGTAGATTGTTTTGTATTTTTAGAACTACCAATTGCACACGTATCAAGAATTCAAGCCGAAGGAAAACTATCAGAACTATCAAACATATCAAGACAAGAAAACTTATTAGTACAAGAAAAGGAAACATTGTCTTTAACACATTTACTTTGCCCTGTTTGAGCTACAGGCTCAGGCTTCCTAACAGGTGCTTTTGGGCGCTGTCTGCCCCTCTGCCAGAGATTTGTCACCCTGAACTGTCCCTATGTTCAAGGGCTGAAGGCTTTTCCCTGTGCCTTCATCTCTGTAGTATGTATATTGAAAAAGAAGGCTTTTGCCTCTTCAAAGTCCATGCCACGCCAGTGATCAGCTGGTGCGCTTTGATTTTGTCGCACTTGATGACCGTTGTCTGTTGATACCCTGTGCTGGTCTGTGGTGTGGCAGTCTGAACCGCAATGATAGTTTGGCGCTTTGTACTGCCGGGCAAAGTGGCCTGACTTGCCACACTTGTAGTAATCCATTTGGAGCTGTCTCTGCTCCGGTTGCTTGCCCTTCTGTGTGGTGTCAATGTCCATTATATCGTCATCTCATCTATATGTTTTACCTCCACGGCTTGAGGAAGAGTGGTTTTGCATGTTGTTGACTCAGGCACACCCCTGGGATCTTTGTTTACCAAACTGGTACTCAAAGAGATCTGCCCGACTTCCGATTCGTCGGACTTTTTCTAGGTACTCTTCAATTGTTTCTTTTTGAGTATCTTGGAGATAAATCTCCTTGATTATGTTGGGCCGTGTCGCCCATTTCAGTAGGTAGACTGCATGTAAATGCAAGCAGTCGGATTGGAGAACCAATGAATGAAACTGTACGACAAATTCGTCGGTTCTCATTCTTCCTTGTTTTAATTGAATGAGCTAGTTTTTAGCCCATTCTTTGATGGCCAGGGGTCGGAAATATTTCTTTATCTCCTCATCCAATACATGGAGTGTTGGCCATGTGTTCTAGTCGGTATATTTGCATATTAAGGCCTCAGCAAACCAACCTGCCACCGGATCTTTCATGTGGAAAAGGACAGCTATACAACCATCGAAGTTGATTGTGAGGACCGCCTGATTTGTGGTGAGCCAAGTTTCTAATTTGACCCACCAGACAGAGAAGTTTTTCCAGTCACCATCAAAGGTACCGGGGTCTGCAAAAATTTCAACCTTGCAGCTGATATTTGAGGGTTGGTTCTGCAACGTTTACAGTGCTGCAGTAATCTGTTGTAGTTGCACCTGGAGGTTGGTGACTTCTTGTTGAAGGTTGGCCATTGTTTATAGATAACCAGGTTCGTTGTACAAATAGTAAGGTGTGTGCCGAGGATGATTGACAGCTGGCACCTGTTGGCGGGGGCAGCGGAGAGACGGAAGATATTCTTGCACGTGACGGCGTGCAGAAAAGCAAAGGCGATTTGAAGTTCACTAGGGTAGAGCTAGAGGGGGAGGGATTGGAAAAGGAGATCTAGGAGGCAGTGTTAGGGTGTAAAAGATCTGTTCTTCAAGATCTACCTCGATCTCCTCTTCTTTCTTGATTCAGTGTAAGAAATCTAGTGGCTCTTGTTTAGGTACTAGCTACTCGAGAATGGGTTCGAGATCTTCCAACTTTATCTGCAGGGGAGAGGTGAAAACACGGTTTTGGTAATGAAACTGGAGGGCTGCAGCTTGTGCCCTAGTATTAGTACGAGCCACGGTGGAAATATTTCTTCATCAGGGCCTATTGCTTCCTTTTGCCCTTTCGCTATCCAGTCAATAACCGACCTGACACAGCCCCGAAATGCTACGTATAGTAAAACTAAAATAAACCGCTCCTAAGACTACACAGGCACAATATCGCTCTTGCATGCAGGGAGGATTGCTAATAATGTGTACGTAAAACGAATGCACCTCATGAGGACGTGGAATGATGCTCAAAAGAAGGTGAAGGGGTTTATCGGGGGATTTAACCACTAGAGAAGAAATCTCTAGTTCTCTCTCTCTCTAATCCGACGATGGAGGCGTAGATACCACAACGTCCTTCCTGAACCTCAATGACCAGGGACTAACAAAACAAAGGGGCGCGGTAATGTGCAACAAAGTGTATGATTACATAAAATGGCTAATGACATGGATAGTGTCCAATGCTGGAAGAGTGGATAAGCTTGGTTCTAATGAGACAAGCGATAGCGCTAGGCTCTCGCAACGTCTGACACTAAGAACTAAAGCGAAGAAAACAAATCAGTTAACATCTGACTTGAAGACATGGGACAATGAGGAGTGAGCAATGAATATACTCTCGTCGTTAAGTATGATGAGAGAGAGAGGGGATAAGACTTAGACTCGCTCGTGGATGGATAGCCCCAAGAGAACCAAGCTAGGGTCTCTGGGCATTGGTATTCAGTCTTATATACAGATACAGTGTTTATATCTAACAAACAAATGATATCATCAGAATGTTCCACAACATTTTACAACATTCCATATGACATCAGGTGATATCATGGTCCAGACCGTTCTAGGTATGTCTAGAGTAGAATGTTCTAGGCCATAGTCACGTGATATCTAAATAAAAGTCCTCACCCACATGTGACAAGTCATGTGCTATCGAGTCACATGATCTAGTCACATGATTAAATAAGCATGTGATATAAGTCATGTGACCACAAAAAGAGGAAAAAATAGAGAAAAATAAAGGAAAAATTATACCTTGTAACAGTGGATGAGATGAGCGATGGACTATGTCTTTCACAGCGTCGAACACTAGAATGAAGACAGAGAAAACAAATTAGTTATAGCCCAACTTGAAGGCTTGGTTGATGAAGAGAGTAGCGTTGACGATGGCTTGTCAACGAGAAGCGATGAAGAGGGACTTATGGCACACTCGTGGACGGGTAGCCCCAAGAGAACTAAGCTAGAGTCTCTGAGCATTGGCATTCAATCTTATATACTAGTACAGTGTTTGTATCTAACAAACAAATGATATCATCGGAATGTTCCACAATATTCCACGATGTTCCATATGATGTCAGGTGATGTCATGGTCCAGACCGTTCTAGAGAAGTCTAGGGTAGAATGTTCTAGGCCAGTCTAGGCTCTAGTCACGTGATATCTAAATAAAGAGTCCTTGTTGCACATGAGCAAGTCACATGACCAAGTCATATGATCCAGTCACATGAGTAAATAAGCATGTAATATAAGTCATGTGATCACGAAAAGAGTAGAAAAAACAGAGAAAAATAGGTAAAAAATTATACCCCGTAACAGTGGAGATATTATTTAGAAGGTGCTCAGCACAAATTTGAAATTTAGTCTAATCATAGGAATTTACAATATTTTATGAAATCCTAAGATCTAAATCAAAGGTAGACACAATGGTCCTTGTACCTTATATGATTCAACTTTACCTTGGTCCACAAGGCAGGAACTTCTATGATAAAAGCAGACACTTCATTCCAACATTGTAATCACTCCAATGGGGTTGAAGATGACAACAAGGGCATCACTGTGATTCCTCTCGAAAAGATTAGAGCTCAATATGTTGTTGTAGAAGCTGAAGAACATTCTATCATTGAACAAATCAGAGATTTATCTAAAGATCTAGATCTAGGGTTGAACTACAACCTCCAGGATGGGCTTTATTTCAGAGAGGGACATATTTATGTTCCTGATGATGCCAAGCTTCACCAAGACATTCTCACACTCCATTACGACAACCTAGTCACAGGTCATTCTGATTAGTCAAAGATACAGGAATTGGTGGAACATAACTATTATTGGCCTGAATTACATACTTAGGTCAAGGACTATGTTTTACGTTGCAATCAATGTGCACACATGAAAAGTTCTCACATCACCCTAGTAGACATGCTTCAATCACTGCTGATCTCATCTGGACCATTGGTTGATGTCTCGGCAGATTTTACCATGGACTTGTCTCCTTTGGATGGTTATGATACAATTTTAGTGGTTGTTGATTGTTTCTCCAAGAAAACTATATTTATTCCTATCAATAAAACGATCACAGCTCTTGGAACAGCCAAATTGTATTTGCAACATATCTGGAAGCATCATGGTCTTCCTAATATGTCCATTGACTGGATTCTAGAGTTGCAATTAAATGCACTCCAAATGGAAGGCACTCCATAACTCAGTAAATGCCTTCAAGAAAAGCACAAAGCGCAACAAGTAGAGGCTGAAGAAATGGCCGAGTTTGCAGAGAAGAGCAGTGAAACACCACCATTAATCCCAATAGGAGATATAATAGTGCTTGAATCCACAGGAAGCAACCAATCACTTCACCTCATGATACATGGGAATGATTACTTTATTGAAGCAATCTGTAATAGCTACATGCATGATAGCATCTTTAATGAGGTATAAGGGGGGGACTTACTCACCTTTATCAAGGAGGATATCCTTCTCTGGACCACAAATTCAGAAAAAGAGCATGTTCTCTATATACCTTGAGTAAAGATGGGTGATAAATCCATCACCGCTATAATCATTGATCAAGTGCATAAAATACTTGATCACTTTGGTACCACGAGAACAGTGGACTATGTCTATTATTGGTTCTGATGGTCAAAGATGGGAAAGGAGATCGACAAATTCTATTGATCATACCTAGTATGCCAAACCACCAAGGGCAGTAATCAACAACCTGTAGGATTACTACATAGTCTGCCTATTCTCAAGTGGCCTTGGTCATATTACGATATGTATTTTTCCTCTATTTTTCTCTATTTTTCTTCCTTTAGCGCCTAGTGCGCCTGTGCTCAACGACTTAGAAACGTCTAAGTCTTTTTCCTAATCACGTGACTGGTCACGTGACATGACATGTGCAACTTGCTTGCACACGACATGGACCTAGCCCCTATGCCACATCTTCACAGACTCACAGGCTCTCATAGCCTTATGCCTTACCTCCACCATATGTTTCCCATTTCACAGTTATTTGATATTTAATAGCTGCCACACATCATGGGATCCTCACTGATCTCATGTATGATCGTGGCAGCACATGTTTACCTCCTGTTTATGATTCTCTTCCATTCTATATGCATCTGCCTTATGTTTTACTTCCCTTCCATTCCATGGCAATGCTTGATGCATGCCTGTTCTTCATGCCTTTCATATTATCGGTTAGATCTAGTGTAAATATGGACAAACCCCTGTACAGTATATAAGGACCAATGCAGCAACCAGGGGACTCCATCAAATCCTCTTGGGTTTAACTCCTTCAGCCCCTCTACTAAAGAGCAACCTCAGTTCAATTAACTTCAGTACGCACTCATACACCATGTGAGCTGCTGATTGTATCAGGTCATCCATAGCTATGGATTTTGTGGGGCCATTCCCACCAAGCAATGACTATGGCTACCTATGAGTCATCATATGTTGCTTGACTTCAATGGTACACTTAATACTGTTGATGATGACAATGTGAGCTTTGTAACTTGTGTGAAGGAAATAGCCCACTTACATGGGCTACTAGACAGTATAGTGTTTGATTGAGATCCCAAATTTACCTCCAAGTTTTGGTGAGAGATACATCAACTGATGGACATCAAATTACTTATGTCCACCACCTTTCATCTGCAAACGGATGGTACATTGAAGCATACCATACATGTTATGGGATATAATTTTTCCTCTATTTTTCTCTGTTTTTCCCTCCTCTTTTTATGGTCATGTGACTTATATCATGTGCTTATTTAATCATGTGACTTGCTCATGTGCAACAAGGACTTATATTTAGATATCACATGACTAGACCTAGACTTGCCTAGAACATTCTATACCTAGATCTATCTAGACTGGTCTGGACCATGACATCATCATGACATCATATGGAATATCATGGAATGTTATGGAACATTTCTCATTACTAATTATTTGTCTGGTACAAACAGTAGAGTAGTATACAGTGAGCTCCAAAACCATTGCAATAACTAACATTAATATGATGTGTGAAGCATACTACAATTATTCGTGGGAATTTTGCTTAGCTTTAATGGAACAAAACAAAGAATACTTGTCCACTGTTGGAGTGGCAGGACCTTACAATTCCTGGTGAAATGGAATCTTGGTGATGCTACTTGAGAACTGTTGAAGCACTGTCAAGACTTGAGTTGAGACAAGCGATGGACTAGCCTCTTGCAGTGTCAACACTAAAACTAAGAACAAGAAGACAAATCAGTTAATGTCAGACTTGAGGATGTGAAAGTATGAAGAGTTAGAGCGTCAACTTATAGCTTGTCAATGATGAGCAGAGTGATGAGAAGGACTTAGATTTGCTTGTGGACAGGTAGCCCCAAGAGAACCAAGTTAAGGTCTCTGGGCGATGGTATTTCAATAGATATACTACTACAGTGTTTGTACTAAATAAACAAATAATGTCATAGGAATGTTCTACAATATTCCACAGCATTCCATATGATGTCATGATGATGTCATGGTCCAGACCAGTCTAGGTAAATAGATCTATGTTCTAGAATGTTCTAGACAAGTCTAGGCCTAGTCATATGATATCTAAATATAAGTCCTCATTGCATGTGAGTAAATCACATGAATACATAAGCACATGATATAAGTCATGTGACCTCGAAAAGAAAGAGAAAAATAAAGAAAAATAGAGGGAAAAATAGACCCTGTAATACTACTTTCTTTCTAGAAATCGACTTCCAGGTGATTAAATGGAGCAGTAGCCACAGAGCAATAATTATCATATGGGGAAAATAAAGAATTGAATTGCAATTGAATCATGTGCAATTTCCTGAGAGCAGAAGAGTGGTAACAATAGAAATCACAAATAGCTTTGTGAGCATTACTTAGGTTAGCCTCAGGCTCCCAAGTATGCTCCTTGTCAGAATAACCAATCCAGTGAACCAAAAACTCAAGACACCAACCTCACAAGCGAGAATCAATGATATAATCAACCTCATACTCTTGGTTACCCTCTTCGGTGATGACCACCGGACTAGGCTGTTGTGCTGGTTGCCCTGGCAAACATTCTTTATAAGGTTTGATGTGACTAATATTCACAACTAGGTAAATGTACATCATAGAAGGAAGGTGAAGTTCAACAGCATTGGATCCAACCAGCTTCGTAATGGTATATGGACCAAGCCAATGCTCAGTAAACTTCCAACTCAGTCAAGAAAGCTTTAAATTAGAAGTGCTCAACCACACTTTATCATTGACCTGATAAGGAGGCAGTTGAGATCTATGATGATCAGCTTTGTTTTTCATAGCAGCTTGTACTTTCTCTAGGTTTTTACAAGCCTGCTCGAGCATTTTCTCCATATTGCTAGCGAGATCCTCAGCTGTAGGGACCTTGGAGGTGAGTGATTCAACACTTAGCTGTGGTTTGTAGGATTGAGTGACCTAATGGAGATTTTCCAAGTGAGTTCTGACACTTGTTGTTATATGAGAATTGTGCCAGTGCTAGCCAATCAGACCAATCATATGGCTTTTTGACTATGAAAAGATGGATGTATTCCTGTAACACCTGGTTCATCTATTTGGTTTGCCTGTCTATGAGATGAGCGATGGAATCTATCCTTTCGCAGCGTCAACACTAAAATGAAGACGGAGAAAGCAAATTAGTTAACGTCTAACTTGAAGACGTGGACGATGGTATGAACAGCGTTGACTATGGCTTGTCAACGAAAAGCAGAAGAGGGGACGATGGTACGCTCATAGATGGGTAGTCCCAAGAGAACCAAGCTAGGGTCTCTGGGCGATGACATTGCAATATATATACTGTTACAGTGTTTGTATACTACAAATAAATGATATCATCGGAATGTTCCACAACATTTCACAACGTTCTATGACGTCAGGTGATGTCATGGTCCAGACTGGTTCTAGGTGAGTCTAGATTAGAATGTTCTAGGCCAGTCTAGGCTCTAGTCACATGATATCTAAATAAAGAGTCCTTGTTGCACATGAGCAAGTCACATGACCGAGTCACGTGATCCAGTCACATGACCGAGTCACGTGATCCAGTCACATGACCGAGTCACGTGATCCAGTCACATGACCGAGTCACGTGATCCAGTCACATGACCGAGTCACGTGATCCAGTCACATGACCGAGTCACGTGATCCAGTCACATGACCGAGTCACGTGATCCAGTCACATGACCGAGTCACGTGATCCAGTCACATGACCGAGTCACGTGATCCAGTCACATGATTAAATAAGCACGTGATGTAAGTCACGTGACCTTAAAAAGAGAAGGAAAAAGAGAGAAAAATAGAGGAAAAATTATACCCGGTAACAGTCTATGTGTGGGTGAAAAGTGGTGGAGAGCTTAAGCTCAATCCCTAGAAACTTTCCTAATTCATACATAACCTGAGATGTGAATTGTGGACCACAATCAGAAACAATAGTCATGGGAAGACCATGATGCTTCCAGACATGTTGCAAATACAATTTGACTGTTTCAAGCACTGTGATCATTTTGTTAGTTGGAATAAATATAACCTCTTGGGAGAAACAATCAACAATCACTAGAATTACATCGTAACCATCTGAAAGGGGTAAGTTCATTGTAAAGTCTGCCAAGATATCAACCCATGGTTCAGATGGAATCAGCAGTGGTTGGAGCATGCCTGCTGGGACAATGCAAGAAGTTTTTATATAGGTGCATCAATCACACTGTGAGACATAGTTCTTGATCTGTATATGTAAACCAGGCCAATAAGAATTACATTCCATCAATTTCTGTGTCTTTACTTGGCTAGGATGACCAGCGACTGGATTGTCATGGTGAAGTATGAGAATATCCTGGCAAAGCTTGGCATCACCAGGGATATGAATATAATCTTCTCTGAAGTAAAGCCAATCCTGGAGCTTATAGTTTGATTCTAGATCCAAATCTTTAGATAGTGATATAATCAGCGGCTCACATGATGGAGTGCATACTGAAATAAGTCGTAGCTGAGGTTGCTCTTAGCTTTCGAAGGAGCTGAAGGGGAAAGACTCAGAAGGATTCGATGGGATCCCCTGGTCACTGTATTGACTCTTATATACTATACAACTATTTGTACATGTTATGTCCAGATCTATTGATGAAATGGAAGGAGAAGCATGGAATGAGGATAACATGTGCTGCCACGATCACATATGAGATCAGTGAGGATTCCATGATGTGTGGCAGCCTATTAAATATGAAATAGGGGAAATGGGAAACATACGGTAAAAGTGAGACATAAGGCTATGGAAGCCTGTGAGTCCGTGAAGAGATATCATAGGGGCTAGTCCATGTCATGTGCAAGCCAGTTGCACGTGTCAAGTCACGTGAGTGGAGAGAGACTTAGACATTTCTAAGTCTTGAAGGTTAGGCGTGCTAGGCGCTAAAGTCTTAATAAATTAGAATAAATAGGAAGAAAAAGAAAAGAAATAGAGGAAAATTCATATCGTAACAGATAGTGCCTTGATTCGTTCAACAATAGATTATTCTTCAGCTTCTACAACAATATGTTGAGCTCTGATCTTTTCAGAAGGAATGACAGTGATGCCCTTGTTGTCATCTTCAACCCCATTGGAGTGATCACAACATCGGGATAAAGCATTAGCTTTCGTCATGGAGGTTCCTCCTGCCTTGTGGACCAGAGTCAAGTCAAACTGTATGAGATACAAGGACCATTGTGCTTGTCTTTGATTCAGATCTTGAGATTTCATAAAATATTGCAAATTTTTGTGATCAGATCAAATTTCAAATTTGTGCCAAGCACCTTCTAAATAATGTCTCCACATTTCTAATGCATGGATAATGGCAAGCATTTCTTTATCTGCGACCTAGTAGTTTCGTTCTTGTACAAATAGAGTATGTGAGCTAAATAGACATGACCACCATTCTCCATCGGGACATTTTATAGATAAGATAGCTCCTGTGGCAAAATCTGAGGCATCAGTTTTCAGATGGAACTCTACGTTGATATCCAGATAAACCAAAATAGGTGCTGTTGTAAAGTGTTCTTTAAGTGTTTCAAACACTTGTTGTTCTTTATCTCCCCAGTTCTGCTGGAGATCTTTACATGTTAAGTCTGTGAGAGGTTTTGCAATTCCAGCATAACCAAGTATGAAGTGATGGTAAAGTTAGCAAGACCAAGGAAAGAACAGACTTGTTTAACCATTCACAGGACTGGCCACTCCTGGATTGCTTTTACTTTCAATTCATCTATGCGAACACCATCACGAGTCACGATCATGTCAAGGAATTCTACTTCTGTCTTGTCAAAGAAGCATTTCTCTGGCTTGACAAATAAATCATTATCTTTGAGCCTCTGTAACACACATGCTACTGCTTTGTGATGCTTATTGATATTGTCTGATTTGGGATAAATTAAAAGATTGTCCATATAGATAACAACAATATCATCTATATCTGCAAACAGCTTGTTCATCATAGCTTGAAACATAGCTGGCGAATTACAGAGACCAAAGAACATGACGAGGGGTTCGAAAGAACCTAGATAACAGATAAAGGCTGCCTTCTATTCGTCACCTTCCTTGATATGTATATTATTGTATCCCCATTGAAGGTCCATTTTTGTGAAATACCTTGCACCCTTTAGCTTGTCAACAAGCTGACTAATCAGGAGCAAGGGATAATTATTTTTGACCATTCCTTCATTCAGATAGCAGTAGTCTTGTACCATCCACTTAGTGCCTTCCTTCTTTGGAATGAAGAATATAGGCAATGTCTAAGGTGATTTAGATAATCTAATATAGCCCTTCAAGAGCTAATCTTCAATAAATGATTTAAGTTCATCCTGCTCTTGAGTCTAAAGGGGAATTATTTGTCCTTTTTTAGGTTTGAAGTCTTCTTTTAGGTTGATTGCATGATCCCATGGCTTGTGTGTTGGCATGTGCTTAGATTCTTTCTTCGAGAAAGTTTCATAAAAGTCCTTGTGGTAGATGTTAGGAACCAGTTCCTTGATCAGTGTTTCTAACATGACTGTGCTTCTTAGCTTCTTCCACAAGTCATCAGTTTCAAGGTCACTGATAAGACCTTTCCATTTAGAGATAGCTTCAACTTCTTTATCTAGTTCCATCAAAGCGAGGTGCATAGTGTGATTAGATAGTTGATAACACAATCTTTGGCAGCAATTTAATTTAACTTCACCAGCTTGCCAGTTAATGTTAGGATTGTGATATTCGAGCCAGGTATATCCTAGGATGATTGCAGCAGTACCAAGATCACTGATTTTGGCTTGAACTACTTTGTGACCCTTGTATTCCATACGGACTTCTGTGACACGAGTAATGTCTTCTGCTCGATTCTTTGTACCATCAACATTAAAGACTGGGATAGATATTGACAACTTGCATAGCATGAGGCCTTGTTATTTAGCCCATTGACAATCGATAAAAATAGAATTGGCTCCACAATCTAAAAGAGCCTGGACCTGAATAGGTGATGTGGTGTCAACATCCATGTGTTTGTCCATTACTTCAATCAGGATCTTGAGTTCCTTCTTGAGGGATACCAATCTAGTAAGGAGCTATTCAGGAAAATCATCTCCAGGGGATAGGAAGCTGATAGAAGAAGTATTTTGAGTTTTCGGAGAATTAAGCACTGGTTGAACAGCTGAGCCTCATAAAGAGGAACCCCCCTTCTATGTATGTATCCAAGAAATCAGAGAAAAGAGAAACTAAACTGTTTTTGTTTTTCCTTCTTTTATAGATTGTTTTGTATTTTTAGGACTACCTATTGCACACGTATCAAGAACTTGAGAAGAAAAGAAACTATCAGCACTATCGAAAACATCAAGACAAGAAAATTTATAGTACAAGAAAATTTGTCCACATTGTTTTTAACACATTTATGTCCTGTTTAAGTCACAGGCTCGGGCTTCCTGACAGATGCTTTTGGGCGCTGTCTGCCATCTGCCAGAGATGTGGCACCCTGAACTGTCCCTGTATTCAAGGGCTAAAGGCTTTTTCCTGTGCCTTCATCTCTGAGTTGTGCATGGCGAAAAAGAAGGCCTTGGCCTTCTCGAAGTCCATGTCATGCTAGTGATCAGCTGGTGCACTTTCAGTTTGTTGCACCTGGTGACCGAAAGTAGCTGACATCTGGTGCTGGTCCGAAGTATGGCACTCTGAGCCACATCAATAATTTGGTGCTTTGTACTATTGTCCATCTTGCCACATTTATAGCAGTCCATCTGGAGATGTCTCCTCTCCGGCTGCTTATCCTTCTATATGGTGTCAATGTCCATTGTATCACTGCCACCATTTCTGTATGTTTTACCTCCATGGCTGGAGGGAAAGTTGTTTTGTGCATTGTTAACCCAGGCACACCCCTGAGGTTTGTTTCCAAACTGCAGTTCAAACAGGTCAACCCGACTTCCGATTCATCAGATCTCTTCGAGGTAATCCTCGATGCTTTCTTGTTGCATACCTTGAAGATACACTTCTTTGATAATGTCAGACCATGCTGCCTGTTTCAGTAGGTAAACCACATGTGAATCTGTACAGTCTGCTTGTAGCACAAGGGAGTGAAGGCGGACCACGAACTCATTAGTTTGCAGCTTTCCTTGTTTTAAATAAATGAGCTAATTCATTGCCCATTCTTTATCAGCCAGGGGTTGGAAATATTTTTTAATCTCCGCTCTCAACACTGGTAGTGTTGGCCATGTGTTCTGATCAGTGTATTTCCTTATTAGAGCCTCAGCGAACTGACTGACCACTGGACCCTTTATGTGAGATAAGACAGCTATACAGTCATTGAAATTTGTTTGTAATACTGCCTGGTTTGTGATAAGTCAAGTCTCCAGCTTAACCCACTAGATGGAGAAGTTCTTCTAGTCATCATCAAAGATACTGGAGTCTGCAAAGATCTCAATCTTCTGGCTGAGATTGGATAGAGCATTTTGTAGCGTTTGTAACACTCTAGTGACTTGCGCTAACTACACCTGCAGGTTAGCGACTTCTTATTGTAAATTGGCTATTGTTTATAAATAGCTGGGTTCTTCGTGTAGATAGTAGGGTGCATGCCTTGGGCAATTGACTATTGGCACCTGTTGATAGGGGCAGTGAGAAAATGAGAGGTACTCTTGCATGTGGTGACGTGCAGGAAATTGAAGGCAATTAGAAGTTTGTGGAACTGGGAGAGGGATCAGGGAAGGGGATTGAGAAGGTGATGTAGGAGTGTGGAAAATATCGAATTCAAGATCCGCCTCGATCTTTTCTTCTTTCTTTATGTAGTGAATTGAAATCTAAAGGTTTCTATTTGAGAACTATCCAATCAGGAAGAGGCTCTATATCCTCAAATTTAATTTGAGAAGGAGGTGTGAAAACTTGGTTAAGGTGGTGAAATTCAAGGGCTATGGCTTGGGCCCGAGTGTCAAGAACTTGCTGATGGGTAGTGCGAGCCACGTTTGAAATTTTCTTCATCTGGGCCTTTGCTTCCTTTTTGCCCTTTTGCTGTCCAGTCAACAACCAACCTGATATAGCCCTAAATTGCTATATATGATAAAAACTAAAAATAAATGTCTCCTAAGCTGTATGAGCACAAGACCACTCTTGCATATAGGGAGGGTTGCTATTCGATTTACTACAACAAATGCACCTCACGTGGATGCAGGACATATCCCAAACAAAGATGAAGTGGGTGTCAGGGGATTTAACCTCTTGAGAATTAACTCTAGTTCTCTCTCTCTTGAATCTGATGGCAGAGCCCTATACAGTGCAATGCCCTTCCTGTACCTCAATGGCAAGGGACTAAAGCAAATAAAAAAGTGCAGTAATATGCAGCAAAGAATAATGATATGGTAAAATGGCTAATGACATGAGTAGTGTCTGATTCCAGAAGAGTGAGTAACTTGATTCTAATGAGATGAGCGATGGACTGAGCCTCTCACAGTATCAAACACTAGACTGAAGTCTTGAGAAAACAAATTAGTTAATGCCCAACTTGAAGGCATGAAAGATGAGAGAGGTAGCGATGACTATACTCTTGTCGTTGAGTGCGATGAAGAGGGGATACTTATGCTCACTTGTGGACAGGTAGCCCCAAGAGAACCAAGTTAAAGACTCTTGGGTATTAGCATTCACAGACTCTATATGCTGCTACTGTTTATATGAAACAAATAGATAGGTAAGCAGAATGTTCCATAACATTCCATGACATTCCATATGATGTCATGATGATGTCACAGTCCAGACTGATCTAAGTAAGTCTAGGTAAGAATGTTCTAGGCGAGTCCAGGTCTAGTCATGTGATATCTAAATATAAAGTCCTCATTGCATGTGAGCAAAGTCACATGATTAAATAAGCATGTGATATAAGTCACGTGATCACAAAAAGAGAGAAAAAAACAGCATTTGCTGTTGTCATTCTCAACATGATACGACAAGCTCAAAAAAGTGTAAAGGTAGTGGATAACCTTGATGTTCACTCACAGTTCACTCCAAGCAAGCTCAAATCATTTTTGGATTGAATATAAGTATAAACAGAGGCTTATCTACTCTTTCTTAGATAAGTAGCTAGTCTTATATAGATAGGGTAGATCTTATATAATCTATACTAGTAAGAGAATACCCCTAAGGATATCTCTTACATCTTCAGACCATAGGAAACTTACTTCACCCAACTCCACCTTCAGATTTGGTGCAACTGACTTTGGATTTGATAGAATTCATTCAGAATATCTCAAACATACTCTGATATATTTTTCCTTCATATTTCTACTGCTCATTATTATTTCCTATACCTTTCAGACCTAAAACTATGGTATGAGCTTGTCTTCACCTATATATAAGGACTTCTTCCACCTTCTGAGCACCTTAGTTATTCCTACTCCTTGAGCAGCAGCTGAGGTGAGTCCCTTTGTATTATTTACAATGTACTATACTGATTATACTTAGTTCAGACACACACTGTCCATTTTAGGTAAATTCAGTTGTTTCTACTTCTTGGGCAGCAGCTGAGTCCAGACACATACTATTCATTTTAGATTTTGTCAAGATATAGCAGCAAATGCTAGTATAAATAACAGTAAATAGTATTAAGGCAGAGCTCAAATACTTGCTCTAGCATATATATAAATTCTCTTTTATTCAGAGCCAAGGTAAGGTGTGAGGGACTAATAACAAGTGACAAAGAGACTCAGTCTCAAGAAGTGATATCACGAAGACTGAGGTGTGCAAAGAAAACTTTAACACAAGTTTAATGGAGAGATTACATAATCCATCCATGACATACCAATCACCACCAATTTATAACATGCCCACTTGGTGTGAGATGGATTAAAACATGATATCCATCACTTTAGAAAAGTGAATATGTTTCTTGAGACGAGCGATGGTCTGAGCCTTTCGCAACATCAATACTACAACTAAACTCAAGAAGACAAATCAGTTTACATCTGACTTGAAGATGTGCAAAGGTGAAGAGTGGGAGCGTCGAGTTAGACTCTTCAATGACAAGTAGAATGATGAGGAAAGACTTATGTTCGCTCGTGGACAGGTAGCCCCAAGAGAACCAAGCTGGGACTCTGGAGTGTTTGTATTGCAGACTATATACACTGCTAGTGTTTGTATTGAACAAATAAATGATATCATCAGAATGTTCCACAATATTCCACGACATTCCATATGACGTCAGGTGATGTCATGGTCCAGACCGGTCTAGATAAGTCTAGGTGTAGAATGTTCTAGGTCAATCTAGGCTCTAGTCACATGATATCTAAATAAAAGTCCTTGCCCGCACATGACAAGTCATGTGCTATCGAGTCACGTGATCTAGTCATATGATTAAATAAGCATGTGATGTAAGTCATGTGATCATAAAAGGAGAGAGAAAATAGAGGAAAAATTATACCCCATAACATTTCTCTTATATGAGTCCCTTGGTGAGAACATCAGCAACTTGGTTCATTGTTGGAACATACTTGGCGGATCTCCCTCGCCACATTCATTGTGACCACCGACACCACTATCTCCAACATCCAACGAGAACTTTTACTCCTCGTCGACCTCTTGGGATTCTCTAATGTTACTTTGGATCTCCCTCACGATAGTCTCGCTAGAGTTATGGGAGACATCATCCCCGACCGATTATCGCCTTCTCCTGAACCTCTACCAGTTTCTCCTCCTAATAACTCTAGCGAGCCTTCTTTGGAGACTATAGAAGAAACCCCTTCACCAGAAAGAACTCTGGTCAATCCATCTGAAACTGGTTCATTGTCTTCCTTTGTCACACCCACTTCACCTCCACAAGTGGTCAGAAGACATTTCCCATTAACCTCAAGGAGATGACACTTTCTTGTTTCTCCTTATGGATTGGCTGTGGTATCTATGTATGAACGTGGCATGGAGTCGGTAAATGGTGAGAAGGTGTTCGAGATCTAGATGATAATGAGAAGATTGATTTATGGGTAAAATGAACATGTGGTCTTCAAGTATAGAGGCATATAGATCAAGTCGATCAATGAGATTGATATCTTGGAGATGGAAGGGGAGATCGTAGAATCGATGAACTCGAGCGGGAGGCATTGACTTTAGTCGTGAGTAGGAAGGGAACGAACTGTAGGAAAATCTTTTTGGTGTCGAAGTTTATATGCTTGTAGGATTGTTTTCACGTGTTTGAGGTTTCCTTCAGGTTCTCATGTGTTTTCGGATGAGGGATATCCTTTCCAGGAAACTAAATAACGCCTGCGGCCCGGTGATCCTTTATGGGCTAAGATCCGATGAACTTCGTATTCTTCTTCACCTTCTATCTGAGACGAGCGTTAAGGCGTAGCTTTTCGCGACGTCACCACTAAAACTAAGGCGGACAAAACAAATGAGTTATAGCCCCACTTGAAGGCTTGGACGATAAAGATGATAGCGTTGACGATGGCTTGTCAACGAAAAGCGAGGTAGAGGGGATAAAGACTTAGGAACGCTCGTGGACGGTTAGCTCCAAGAGAACCAAGCTAAGGTTCTTGGGCGATGGCATTCAGTCTTATATACAGATACAGTGTTTGTATGCTACAAATAAATGATATCATCGGAATGTTCCACAACATTCCACGATGTTCCATATGACGTCAGGTGATGTCATGGTCCAGACCGGTCTAGGTAAGTCTAGGTTAGAATATTCTAGGCGAGTCTAGGCCTAGTCACGTGATATCTAAATATAAGTGTCCTCGTTGCACGTGAGCAAGTCACATGACCGAGTCACGTGATCCAGTCACATGACCGAGTCACGTGATCCAGTCACATGACCGAGTCACGTGATCCAGTCACATGACCACAAAAGAGAGAGAAAAACAGAGAAAAATAGAGGAAAAATTATACCCCGTAACACTATCAGGTCAGGGGTTGGTCGAAGGACATTTGGTCCGTGTTTGGGAGTTTCCTGATAGGACGATAACAGGGATGCATGGAAGACGTCGTGTATTTTCCAAGTTGGAGGTAGTTTGAGCCGATATGAGATAGGAGAGAGGACCTGTATAATTTCAAAAGGTCCTTCTCTTTTAGGTGCTAGCTTTCAAGATGGATATACCATGCGTAGATTGCGTCCTTCTAGCCAAACCTTGTCACCCACGTTCCAGGGTGAGAACCTCAATGTGATTCGTTCTTTCATTACTCGTTGTGCAATTTCATGTGCAGCAAGTGCTTCCTTCCATGCTTCTCACAAAGAAGCAAGTCGTTCTTCGATGTGTGGAAGACTAGATGATATCTTGGCAAGTTCTGGGTAAGATCTGGGTTCATAGCCAAGAATAAGGGAGAAGGGGGTTTTCTTCGTTACAGAGTAAATGTTGGAGTTATGGGCGAATTCTGAAAAAGGAATAAATTGAGCCCATGTCTCTGGGTTTCCATCACAGAATATTCGTAGGAAGGTTTCAATTTCCTGATTTGTTCTTTCTGTTTCTCCATCAGTTTGAGGGTGATAAGCCGAAGAAAGGACGACATCATATTCCAGTAATCTTGCGAGTTCTTGAGAGAAGGCTGAGGTGAACTGCGGGCCTCTATCCGAGATGATCTTTTCGTGGAGACCAAATCAAAGGAAAACATTCTTGAAAAATATTTGTGCTATACCAGCAGCATCGATAGTTTTATTGCACGGGGATAAAATTACCCCCTTTGTAAGACCATGGTCAACCACGACCAGAATCGAATCGTATGAATCGGAGAGGGGAAGGTCAGTGATCAGGTCCATAGAAATTTGTTGGAAGGGTCAGGTGCAGGAGGAAGGAATAGGATTCAGCGCAGGAATGGAAGGGTGGGTATTGACTTTCATTTGTTGACAGGTGGTGCAGCCAGAAATAAATTTCCGGACGAAAGTAGACAAACCAGGCCACCAGGTTGATAGTGCGCAAAATTCCAGGATGTCCGGTCGTGGGAGAAGTGTGTAGAGTCTTCACAACAGTATGACGATGATCAGGAGGAATATATAACCAATTCTTGAAGAAAAGATTGGCACCATCATAATGCCAGTCCAAAGGAGAGTATCGAGGGAATAGGGACTTCTCATTCTCCAGAGCCTGCAAGGCGGAGATTACTAGAGGATTGGTGGATGTGGAATGTTTAATTTTCTCGACCAAGGCGAGATCAAAGGATCGGACAAAAAGATTGTTGGGAAGGAGTGTAACAGCGGTATTGTCATTGAAAGTATCAATTTCATGTATACGTGAGAGGGCATCAGCAGGGCCCATTTGCGAGCCAGGCACGTGGACAAGTTTAAGGTCAAAATCTTGAAGAATCATAAGCCAACGGGCCTGACATCGGGATAACTTTTGAGGGGATTTGAAATAGGTCAGGTTCTTGTGATCGGTAAAAACCATGACCTGATGTTCAGTCCCTTGAAGGTAATGCCTCCATGCGATGAGTGCGCGGATGACAGCTAAAAGTTCTCAATCATAAATATCGTAATTCCTTTCTGCAGGCGAGAAGGTTTGAGAAAGGAATGCGCAGGGGTGAAGGTCGCCATTAGAATCTTTCTGCATTAGCACGGCACCAGTGGCGTGTAAAGATGCGTCCATCATAAGAAAGAATGGACGAGAGATATCGGGCATCAACAACACCGATTGTCGAGCGAAGTTCTTCTTCAAGGTAAGGAACGTGTTGTTGCATTTGTCATTCCAATTCCACAATACGGTTTTCTTGGTGAGGTCAACGAGAGGGCGAGCAACGTTGGAGAAGGATGGGATGAATCGTCGGTAGAAATTGCAAAATCCTAGGAATGATTGAACATGTTTGACAGAGGAAGGAGTTGGCCAGTCATTGATGGCTTTGAATTTTCCTTGATCCATCTTGACTGATCCTTCCGAGATGATCATGCTGAGGTATTCGACTTCTGTAACGTCAAATTTGCATTTCTCCAATTTGAGATATAAATCGTGCTCCTGAAGTCGTTGGAGAACTTTCTTGGTGCATTTTCTATGAACCATAAGATCTGAAGAAAAAATCAAGATATCGTCCATATAGATAATAACCCATCCTTCGGCTAGAAGATCTTTGAACGAATCATTCATGAACGCCTGGAATTTTGCAGGCAAATTGCAAAGGCCGAAGAACATCACAGTAGGTTCGAATAGTCCTAGAGGGCATATAAAGGCTGCCTTCCACCTGTCGTCTGGTTTGATACAGATATTGTTATATCCCCATCGGATATCGAATTTCGTGAAATATTTGGATCCCTTCAGTTTATCGATAAGGTCAGAAATCAAGGGTAGAGGATAAGCATTCTTGATTGTGTGAGAATTCAGATATCGATAATCTTGGCAAGGTCGAAATGAGCCGTCTTTTTTGGGTACAAAGCAAAAAGGAGATGCTTGTGGTGATTTCGATGGTACAATCTTACCAGTTTCCAAATGTTCCTTGACGAATGCCTGACATGCTTCTAATTCTTTAGGGTTTAGGGGGTATACCTTTGCAACTTTTGATACAAAGGTGTCGTCAGTGTCGATGGCATAGTCGAAGGGCCGTTCTGGGGGTACATGATCCGTGGATTTCTTTTCAAAGATTTCAGAGAAATCGGCAAATTCTGATGGAAGGATAGGTTTTTCCTTCTTCTCTTCTTGAGCAATTTCCGTGGAGATAGTTGTCCTTCCGGTTGATATACCGGTGGACCCAAATCCTTTATCTCCTCGTCCGGTGTCATCAAGTTCCAGAACTTCCTTGATGATAGGATAAGAGATCTTTTCTGGTATAAGCTGAGCTATCCTGTCTCCTTTGATGACATGAAAATCTTCCTGGCCATTGTTAATAAGCATGACCTTTATTGAACCTCGAAAGTCTGCATCAACTACTCCAGCAGCGATATTGATGGAGTGTTTGGCGGCGAGTCCACTTCTAGGGGTAATACGAGCATAAGTTGAGACGAGCGATGGATACTATCCTTTCGCTGCACCAACACTAAAACTAGCGGAGAAAGCAAATCAGTTAACGTCTGACTTGAAGACGTGATAGAGTGAAGATGTAGAGCATCGAGTTAAAGCTCTTTGATGACGAGCAAGACGATGAGGAGGGATCTTAAGTTCACTCGTGGACGAGTAGCCCCAAGAGAACCAAGCTAGGGTCTCTGGGCGATGGCATTCCAATATATATACTGTTACAATGTTTGTACACTACAAATAAATGATATCATCGGAATGTTCCACAACATTCCACGACGTTCTATGACGTCAGATGATGTCATGGTCCAGACCGGTTCTAGGTAAGTCTAGAATAGAATGTTCTAGGCCGATCTAGGCTCTAGTCACGTGATATCTAAATATAAAGTCCTCGTTGCACGTGATCAAGTCACATGACCGAGTCACGTGATCCAGTCACATGATAAAATAAGCACGTGATGTAAGTCACGTGACCGTAAAAAAGAGAAAGAAAAAGAGAGAAAAATAGATGAAAAATTATACCCCATAACACTACCCCCCTTCTAAGAATCGACTTCCAGGCGATTAAAGGGAGCAGAGGCGACAGAGCAATAATTAACAAAGGGAGTAAATAAGGAGTCGAATTTCAACTGAACCATGCGTAACTTCCTGGGAGCGGAAGGGTGGTGACAATAGAAATCGCGAATAGCATCGCGAGCATTACTTAGGTTAGCCTCGGGCTCCCAAGTACGCTCCTCGTCAGAATAACCAACCCAATGTACCAAGAACTCGAGGCGGCGCCCTCGCAAGCGAGAGTCAACAATGTAATCAACCTCGTATTCCTGATCACCCTCTTCGGTGACTAGCACCGGACCAGGTTGTTGAGCCGGTTGACCGGGCAATCGCTTTTTATAAGGTTTGATGCGGCTAATATTCACAACCGGGTGAATGCACATCGTAGAAGGTAACCAAAGTTCAACAGCATTGGAACCAACCAGCTTCGTGATTTCATAAGGACCGAGCCAGCGTTCCGTAAACTTCCGACTTGGTCGAGGAAGCTTTAAATTAGAAGTGCTCAACCACACTTTATTGCCGATCTGATAAGGAGGTGGCTGTGATCTATGACGATCATAGCGGCTTGTGCTTTCTCTAGATTTTTGCGAGCCTGCTCAAGGGTTTTCTCCATGTTGGAAGCGAGATCCTCGGCTGCAGGGACCCTGGATTGAAGTGGTTCAACGCCCATCCTTGGTTTGTAGGATCGAGTGACCTCAAATGGAGATGTTCCAAGCGAGTCCTGGCGCTTGTTGTTATAAGAGAATTGCGCCAGCGCTAGCCAATCAGACCAATCATATGGCTTTTCGGCGACGAAAAGACGGATGTATTCTTGTAACGCCTGGTTCATCCGTTCAGTTTGCCCGTCTGTTTGCGGGTGGAATGCGGTGGAGAGCTTAAGCTCAATCCCTAAGAATTTTCCTAATTCGCGCATAACCTGAGACGCGAATTGTGGACCATGATCGGAAATAATAGTCATGGGAAGACCATGATGCTTCCAGACATGCTGCAAATACAATTTGGCCGTTCCAAGAGCCGTGATCGTTTTATTGGTTGGAATAAATATAGCTTCTTTTGAGAAACGATCAACAACCACTAGGATTGTGTTGTAACCATCCGAAAGCGGTAAGTCCATTGTAAAATCTGCTGAGATATCGACCCATGGTCCAGATGGGATCGGCAGTGGTTGAAGCATGCCTGCTGGGGCAATGCGAGAACTTTTCATGCGTGCGCATCGATCGCAACGCGAAACATAGTCCTTGACCTGTGTATGTAATCCAGGCCAATAATAGTTACGTTCCACCAATTCCTGTGTCTTCGATTGACCAGGATGTCCTGTGATAGGGTTATCGTGATGGAGTGTGAGAATGTCTTGGCAAAGCTTGGCATCACTAGGAACATAAATACGGTTTTCTCGGTAATAAAGCCCATCCTGGAGCTTATAATTAGATCCTAGATCTAAATCTTTAGATAGTCCTTTTATTCGTTCAACGATAGACTGCTCTTCGGCTTCTACAACGATGTGTTGAGCCCTGATCTTTTCGGGAGGAATTACAGTGACGCCCTTGTTGTCATCTTCAACTCCATTGGAGTGATCACAACGTCGGGATAAAGCGTCTGCTTTCGTCATAGAAGTTCCTGCCTTGTGAACCAAGGTAAAGTCGAATTGCGTAAGGTAAAAGGACCATCGTGCTTGTCTTCGATTCAGATCTTGAGATTTCATAAAATATTGCAAGTTCTTGTGATCGGACCAAATTTCAAATTTGTGTCGAGCACCTTCTAAATAATGTCGCCACGTTTCTAACGCACGGATAATAGCGAGCATTTCCTTGTCTGCGACCTGATAGTTTCGCTCTTGGGCTGATAGAGCATGGGAACTAAAAGCACATGGTCGCCATTCTCCATCGAGACATTTCATAGATAAAACAGCTCCTGTGGCGAAATCCGAGGCATCGGTTTCTAGGCGGAACTCTGCATCGATATCTGGATATACCAAAATAGGTGCTGTCGTAAAGCATTCTTTAAGCGTTTCAAACGCCTGTTGTTCTTTATCTCCCCAGTTCCACTGGAGATCTTTACGTGTTAAGTCCGTGAGAGGTTTTGCAATCCCCGCATAACCGAGTATGAAGCGACGGTAAAAGTTTCCAAGACCGAGGAAAGAACGGACGTGTTTGACCGTTCGTGGGACTGGCCACTCCTGGATTGCTTTAACTTTCGATTCGTCCATGCGAACGCCATCGCGAGTTACGGTCATGCCGAGGAATTCTACTTCTGTCTTGTCAAAGAAGCACTTCTCCGGCTTGATCTTTGAGCCGCTGGAGCACACGTGCAACAGCTTTGTAGTGCTCATCGATATTGTCCGATTTGGTAAAAATTAATAGATTGTCCATATAGATAACAACAATATCGTCCATATCCACAAACAGCTCGTTCATCATGGCCTGGAATGTAGCTGGCGAATTACAGAGACCAAAGAACATGATGAGAGGTTCGAAAGAACCGAGATGACAGACAAACGCTGCCTTCCATTCATCGCCTTCTTTGATTCGTATATTGTTATATCCCCATTGAAGGTCCATTTTTGTAAAGTACCTTGCACCCTTTAGCTTGTCAACAAGCTGACTAATCAGGGGCAAGGGATAATTATTTTTAACCGTTCCTTCATTCAGATAGCGGTAATCTTCAACCATCCGCTTAGTGCCTTCCTTCTTAGGAATGAAGAATACAGGCGACATCTGAGGTGATTTAGACGGTCTAATATAACCCTTCGAGAGTTGATCTTCAATAAAAGATTTAACTTCATCCTGCTCCTGAGCTGAAAGGGGAATCATTCGCCCTTTTCTAGGTTTGAAGTCTTCTTTAAGTTCGATTGCATGGTCCCACGGCTTGCGTGTTGGCATGCGCTCGGATTCTTTCTTTGAGAAAGTGTCGTAAAAGTCCTTGTGATAGATGCTGGGAACCAGTTCTTTGACAGGTGTTTCCAACACGACTGTGCTTCTCAGCTTCTTCCACGTGTTATCAGTTTCAAGATTACTGATAAGACCTTTCCATTTCGAGACTGCTTCGACTTCTTCTTCTAGTTCCATTGAAGCGAGGCGCATAGCACGATTAGATAATTGATAACAAGATCTTGGGCAATGATTTAATTTAACTTCACCAGTTTGCCAGTTAATGTTAGGGTTGTGGAACTCGAGCCAGGTATATCCGAGGATGATCGCAGCAGTGCCGAGATCACTGATTTCAGCTTGAACTACTTCTTTGTGACCTTTGTATTCCATACGAATTTCTGCGACATGAGTAATGTCTCCTGCTCGGTTCTTGGTTCCGTCGACATTAAAGACTGGGATAGGTATCGGCAGTTTGCGTAGCATGATGCCTTGTCGCTTAGCCCATTGGCGATCTATAAAGATAGAATTGGCTCCACTATCAAGTAGAGCTTGAACTTGGATAGGGGACGTGGTGTCAACATCCACGTGTTTGTCCAGTACTTCGATCGGGATCTTCAATTCCTTTTTAAGGGAAACCGATCTAGTAACTATCCGTTCAGGGAAATCATCTCCAGGGGACAGGGAGTTGATTGAAGAAGTTGTTTTGGGTTTTGGGGAATTAAGCACGGGTTGAACCGCCGAGCCTCGTAAGGAGGACCCCCCTTCTACGTACGTATCCAAGAAATCAGAAAACAAAGAAACTAAACTATTTTTTTGTGATTGTTTTGTATTTTCTATTTTTGTAGATTCTTTTGTATTTTTAGAACTACCTATTGCGCTATCAAGAAAATTAGAAGTATCAGAAATATCAAGACAAGAAAACCTATTACTACAAGAAAAAGAAACATTGTCATTAACACATTTATTTTGCCCTGTTTGAATTACAGGCTCGGGCTTCCTGACAGATGCTTTTGGGCGCTGTCTGCCGCCTGCCAGAGATGTGGCACCTCGAACTGTCCCCGTGTTCAAGGGCCGAAGGCTTTTCCCTGCGCCTTCATCTCCGTGATGTGCATGTCGAAGAAGAAGGCTTACGCCTCTTCGAAGTCCATGTCACACCAGTGATCAGCTGGCGCGCTTTCTGTTTGCCGCACTTGGCGACTGTTGTTAGCCGGCTGCCTGTGCCGGTCCGTAGTGTGGTGGTCCGAGCCGCAACGACAGTTAGGTGCCTTGCACTGTCGGGCAAAGTGGCCTGACTTGCCACACTTGTAACAGTCCATTTGGAGCCGTCTCTGCTCTGGCTGTTTGCCCTTCTGTGTGACACCGATGTCCATTGCGTCGCCTCCACTAGTTCCATATGTTTTACCTCCACGGCTGGAGGAAGAATTGTTTTGCGTGTTGTTGACCTAGGCATGCCCCTGGGAAGACCTGTTACTGAATTGGAACTCGAAGAGATCGTATCGGCTATCGATTCTTCGGACTTCATCAAGGTACTCTTCTATTGTTGCCTTTTGAGTACCTTGAAGGTAAATTTCTTTAATAATGTTGGGCTGAGCTGCCCGTTCCAATAGGTATATCGAATGCGTATGAGAGCAATTCGATTGCAGGACCAATGAATGGAACCTGACAACGAACTCATCCGTTCGCATTTTGCCTTGTTTTAATTGGACAAGTTGATTTTTCGCCCATTCTTTATCTGCGATTGGACGGAAATATCTTTCGATTTCTCTGCCAAGAACAGCCAATGTTGGCCAGGCATTCTGATCTGTGTATTTCCTTATAAGGGCCTCGGCGAATCGGCCGGCTACCGGACCCTTCATGCATGATAATACGGCCACGCAGCCATCGAAGTTGATGGTTAGAACACCTTGGTTGGCGGCAAGCCAAGTTTTTAATTTGACCCACCATACCGAGAAGTTATTTCGGTTACCATCGAAGGAACCGGGATCTGCAAAGATCTCAACCTTTTGGCTGAGATTTGACGGTTGGTTTTGTAGCGTTTGGAGCGCTGCTGTAACTGCGGCCAATTGGGCCTGCAAGTTAGCGACATCTTGGGGAAGGGTGGACATTTTCTAAAAATATCCTGGTTCGTTGTACAAGTAATAGGGTGCGTGACGTGGGCGATTTGCCAGAGGCACCTGTTGGCGGGGGCGACGAAGAGATGGGAGAAATTCTTGCACGTGACGGCATGCTGGGAAACGAAGGCGATTAGATGTATGCCGGGGTAGAGCTGGTGAAGGTGGGATAGGAGAAGGGGAACGAGGAGGCGGTGTGGGTGTATGGAAGATTTGTTCTTCGAGATCTGCCTCGAGTTCTTCTTCCTTCTTTATTCTATGAAAAAAATCTAGGGGTTCCTGTTTGGGGATCAGCCACTCAGGAGCTGGTTCGAGATCTTCAAATTTAATCTGAGGAGCGAGAGTGAAGACGCGGTTGGTGTGATGAAATTGAAGGGCCGCTGCTTGCGCCCTGGTATCGAGAACTCGCTGTCTGGTGGTGCGAGCCACGGTGGAGTATCTTCTTCTACAGGGCCTTTTCTTCCTTTTTGCCCTTTCGCTGTCCAGTCAATATCCAACCTGGCACAGCCCCTGAAGTACTACTGAGATAAAACTAATTGTAATTGTAAACCTCTCCTAAGGCTACACAGGCACAATATCGCTCTTGTGTGTAGAGAGGGTTGCTATGGTAACGACTACAATAAAGGCGCCTCACAGGGACGCGGGACAATGCCCAAAAGAAGTGAAAAGGGGTTTGACGGAGGATTTAACCTCTAGGGAAGAAACCCTAGTTCTCGCGCAAGAGAATCCGTCGGCGGGGCCCTAGATAGCACAATGCCCTTCTTGAACCTCAACGGTCGAGGACTAAATCAAACAAAAGGCGCGGTAATGCGCAACGAAGGAAAAATGATGTATGTAAATGGCAAGGACACGAGTAGTGCTGACGCCGGGAAAGTGGACAAGCTTGGTTCTAATGAGACGAGCGATGGATACTATCCTTTCACTGCGCCAACACTAAAACTAGTGGAGAAAGCAAATCAGTTAACGTCTGACTTGAAGACGTGATAGAGTGAAGATGTAGAGCATCGAGTTAAAGCTCTTCGACGACGAGCAAGACGATGAGGAGGGATCTTAAGTTCACTCGTGGACGAGTAGCCCCAAGAGAACCAAGCTAGGGTCTCTGGGCGATGGCATTCCAATATATATACTGTTACAATGTTTGTACACTACAAATAAATGATATCATCGGAATGTTCCACAACATTCCATGACATTCTATGACATCAGGTGATGTCATGGTCCAGACTGGTTCTAGGTAAGTCTAGAATAAAATGTTCTAGGCCGATCTAGGCTCTAGTCATGTGATATCTAAATATAAAGTCCTCGTTGCATGTGATCAAGTCACATGACCAAGTCACGTGATCCAGTCACATGATAAAATAAGCACGTGATGTAAGTCACGTGACCGTAAAAAAGAGAAAGAAAAAGAGAGAAAAATAGATGAAAAATTATACCCCGTAACATAAGTCCCTTTTGGGACTTTTACTGTAATACTGGTATCAATGGGATATCGTTCATTGGGAGGAATGCAGATTTCGATATGTTCAGCTGAATATAGATCAAAGCTGGCTGCCTGTTCTGATCCCTTTGTAGGGACAGTTGCATGAGGAGACAGTTTCTTCACCAGAAGAGTGTCCTTTTCTTCTCTTTTCTTTTCCTTGTCTTCGATTTTCTTTTTCTTCATGAGAGCGGCCAATCTTTTGGCACGTTCTAGAGTCCTCATGGCATTGATTCTTTGTTCCTGTGGGAGCTCTTGAGAACCACTCTTTTCAGGTAAATTGATCGTTCCAAGATCCCAATCGATTATCGGGTTTATTTCTCTCAGCCATGGAAGGCCGAGTATGAAATCTTCTTTTCCGCAGTCCATTACGAAAAAGGTTCATTCTTCTTTGAATTCCTGCATTTGAATGGGAATTCGGACTTGAAACCTGATGAGACCTCCTTTATTGGAAGATCCATCGACATTGATCGGTTTTAGAGGTCGTCGAAGATGAGTATATGGAACTTTATGTCTTCGAACAAACCCCCAGTCAATAAGGTTTGCTCCCGCTCCACTGTCAACGAGAATGCGGGTTTTGATGGCTTCAATAGTAGCGATGGCGGGAATGTGCATTGATTGGAAAACTTCTGCTACTATTATAGGTGCAACTTCAAGAGGTACAGGTGTCGATTCTGCCCTCTTCTCTAAAAATTCAAAGGGATGTTAGTGACTTTTACCAATGTAGTATTAGAGATTTCTTCTATCTTGGCTGTGGTTTCTTCTTCTTCATAATCATAAACGGTACATAGTACCCTCATGATGTTGTCTTCTCGTACATTCTAGTTCCAAAGTTGGTTTACGTATGTTGCAACTTGAGAAGGTGGTGTAGGAAGAGGTCTTGGTGCTGCTGGTGCTGTTCTAGGAGTAACAGCAGCGATCATTCATTGGTTCTGTGGAGGAGGAGGATTGTTTGTAACTCCTTGTCTTGGATTTTGGAAATTGAACGTTTTATGGTCCCGGCTTGTATGTCCTTGTTGTCCACAGTAAAAACATAGTCCCTTCCTCATGTATTCCACTCATTGTAATGGAGACAACGAGGTTCAATCTACATCCATAGCATTGAGGTCCTTCTTGGGAGTAGGACGAGATTGAGTAGGAACGTATTTGAAGTTAAAGGAGTAGGAATGGAGAGTTTTCAATCTTTCGTTTTAGATGTTGAAATATTCGGCCTTGGCGATCCATTTTTCCAAGGTATCAGGAACGTTCTTCATTTTGATAATTTGAGAGGCTAGGCCTCGGTTCAATGCTTGCATATACCAAGAAATCTTGGCATTTTCATTGGCTACTCCTGTACGATGTTACGCGTTGAGCGGAACATGACGGAAAAACAAACCAAACCAAAAGAG
This sequence comes from Phlebopus sp. FC_14, assembly GCA_021018615.1. NCBI lineage: Eukaryota > Fungi > Basidiomycota > Agaricomycetes > Boletales > Boletinellaceae > Phlebopus > Phlebopus sp. FC_14. The sequence continues at coordinate 1,912,239 of JAEVFL010000007.1, forward strand.
ATGACCCTTGATGTGGGTCACTCGGAGTTCGCTAGACCCGTTAAGTCCTACCGCCCTTATCTAGCAGCTAAGGCCAAGGGTTTTACTGGTAGAACCACGAATATATTGAACTAAGGAAATACAGGCGAAGAATGTAGCTACTTATATACTATAGCATGCGTGCACGGACCATGGTACGTGCCCCTCTGAGGTGAACGCTCTAAGTGCTATATAAGTAAGTCGATGCCTAGTAAGGTATAACCCTAATACCCATAGTCTGGTGTGAGTCTAGAACGGCCTAGACCACACAGCCACCAGATAAGATTAACGCTCACCGATTAGATAAGCGCCAATCTGATAAGATAAGATAAAAGAAAATAAAAGAAAGTTAGACGCTATCGAGCGCCAACAGGAAGCGCCTTGAGCGCTAGTGGCATTTTCGTCTCATACGATGAGCGAGGAGTCTAAAGGCAGAGTTGAATTTCCCTAATGTTTTGAAATGAGGGTTCTGTCTGATAGTGGAAATCTGAGCGATGGCCTCGCTCTTCTGATCGGAAATGATGAAGGCCGTTTTGAAATCTTCTTTGAATTTGTCCCAGGTTCCCCACGAGGTCCTGTCGGCTTCATCATATCTGATCTGTGCTCAAGATACAGCAGATCCTTTCGTCATATACACCAGAGTGACGATGATCTTCTTGGTGTCGGTGTCATAGATCTTGTGATTCAGAGTAAAATATGCCCCGACAGAGGCTAGCCATCTTCTGGCATCATCTGAGCTTCCATCAAAGCGTGTGGGAGCTCCAATCTTAATTTCAGCAGGGGTAGAAGTCGACATAATGGGAGATGGTGGTCGATGGATAAGGAAAGTGAGAGTTACCACTGAATAGGGAGTATCTTCTTCGGATATCTCAGAGATATGTTCCGAAGATTCAGGTGTCAGGGATCTGGGAGGAAGTTCCGATGCTTCTTCAGCACGTTGCTTTCTGGTTCTTCTTTGTTCAGGTGTAATAGACTTCGGATGAGAGTAGGGTGAGATCCTAGGCCTCGTGTCAGTGGTGTGCCTAGAAGAGGCCGCATGTGTCAGTTTTCTTGAAGGAAACATGGTCAAGGGTATTTACTAAAGTTTACTCTGGCTCCTGTCATCTGTCGACTATGTTGTCGAGGATATCATTGTCTTGTCCTCACGGGCTGAAACCGGTTTTGAAACAAGAGATCGTCGTTGATACTAACTTAAATAAAGTCCTGGTACTACAATGAGTGAGGATGATATGGAAGCTAGTTCTTTTGTTATGCAGATTGAACTTGAGGTGCAATCGCGAACAAAGTTGTCCAAGCTTTTACAGAGCTGCTAACTGTTCGTTCGAGCGAACCACTCTAGAGTGGGTTCGAGGACTTGTGCAATCACACACAAGAGTTTAGAGGAGAATAAGCTATATTCTGCGTAGAACTAGCTTAGGATAAATACTAATGTACACGTCCTTTATATATATAGGTAACTGGTGCACGGACCATGGAAGGGTCAATGTGCACAGACCATCAAGAAAGACAAGAAATGAGACCACTACTGAATCGAGGTCTTTGGACAAAAATGGATAAAGTGCAAAAAGGAAATGTACGAAAAGGAAAAGAGTTCTCATGGTAAAAGCCACACATAACAGTCGACCTCTTCATACAGTCCAATGCCCTTGAATACTGGTAGTTCATCAAGCATAGCAGCATGCCAGGATTCAGCGTCAGGACATTGTGTAACCTTAGTGTAGATCTTTAGTTTATTCTCGGTGGTTGCATCAGCTTTGTACATGTGTTCGCCTAATTTGACAAGGCCCTAGTATTGCCATGAAGTGAACCAAAGTGAAGTTGAAGTTGCACTTCACTGTACTTCATTCCAGTGCTACACTACAGATCATTGTCATTATCATTGTTAACAAGGTCATACAACTCCTTGAAGTTATTAGTAGTAATTAGTTCACAGGCAGCATAGTCCATTAACTCAGTAATACTATAGTCTTGTGATTTTGTAATAAGATCTGAGGTGAAAGAAAGACCTTCCTGCTGGTACTTGAATTTCAGTGCCTCCATCAGTTTGGAGAATAGATTGTTCTGATGAAGAGTGCATATCTCCTTGTTTGATGAAAAAATATGTTTGCAAGGAACAGAAGATGCCTGAGCTGGGAGGACATCTATAGAAATTCAAAACAGCAACAGATAGATGTGTTCATGCAACTAAAACATGTAAATTATAAATTCATGTCAGCAGCAAGTGGAACAAAAAAGCATGCACCTCCCAAAAGCAAACCAAGTTACTATTATAATCTGATGAGCCATCATTCTCCCGACTGTCTATTTCATACCTCATCAACTTGGCCTCTACTATTCTTTGGTCCTTGAGATGTGCATTGTTATGATACGCATTTTTCCTCTATTTATTTTCTTTTTCTTTCTATTTATTCTAATTTATTAAGCCTTTAGCACCTAGCGTGCCTACTCTCAAGAGTTAGAAATGTCTAAGTCTCTCTTCTATTCATGTGACTGGTCATGTGACTTGGTCCATATGACCTAGATTGTATGATGCAAGGACTAACCCCTATGTTATCTCTTCACAGACTCACAGACTTATGCCTCACCTTTACTCACATGTTCTCCTCATTCCATGCTTCTTCTTCCATTCCACACATGCTTTCCTCATGTTATGGTTCTTCTTCCATTCTATGGCGATGCTTGATGCATGCCTGTTCCTCATGCCTTTCATGTTATCGATAGATCTAGTGTACACATGGATAAACACTTGTAGAGTATATAAGAGTCAATGCAGTGACCAGGGGATCCCCATCGAATCCTCCTGAGTCACTTTCCTCTCAGCATCTCTAAGCTTTGAGCAACCTCAGTACCGATAACCTCTCAGTATGCACTCCAGTATAATGTGAGCTGCTGACCGTATTATGCATGTGCTTCTTCTTGTTCATGTTCTTCGAGTGACAGAACTAGAGTAGATGGCCAGATGGCTGAATATTCTGGTGCCATGGATGCCACTGATGATGTGGCTGTACTTGAAAAGGATGCATGGTTGCAAGTTCTTGCAAATGTTGGATCCTCTGTGCATGAGATTGAGCTGCCCTTGCAACAGTGCTGATTGCAACAGGATCACTACTAGAATCTGAATTCAATACTTGGCTATGAAGTCATGCTGCTCACTAGTAAGCTGCCATTTATCAGTATCACTGCAGCTGTGTAAGTAGTAGATTCAACACTGCATTCAAATGGAGTCAGAATATACCACTTCAAATATCTAGTTCTGAGCGTTCTTTGCATCTTCTAGCAGCCAATACCTTTCCATCCATTCAAACTTCACCATCGGGTTAAGAACTAGTGTCAAATATGTGTAAGCATCTCAGAGGATCACAGGGCAGTCAACAGAGTGAACATACTCATCACTAATGAGTAAATACAAGTTTTTTAACCTTGATTCACATACTCGTCTGATCTAACACATGAATACATGCCTGAAGTGCAGCTACTACATGATTACAAGACACGATGGTCATCAACATTCAACCTGATTGATCACATTATTCTTTTACATCCAGTAGGTATTCTCTTGCTCAGATAGTTATGTTCTAACACCAATATTCACAGGCAATTATTCACTTTTTGCAATGCCTGGACCATGCTGATATGGAGATATAATGTGAGAGTTCGAAAATTGTTAGCTTGAGGTTTTTCCATTCGTCATTGAGCATCTCGTAAAGTGATATCACCATTGAAAGGGTTGGAGTATGTTTGAAAGAAAAGGTTTGCTGAGTGACATGTGGGATTTCCAAAGACTGGTGAATGTCACAGAGAACTCCAATTTCATAGTTATTCAGAGATAAATGACAAAGGTCAGCATGGTCCAGGCATTACAAAAAGTGAATAATTGCCTGTGAGTATTGATGTTAGAACATAACTATCTGAGCAAGAGAATACTCACTGGATGTAAAAGAATAATGTGGTCAATCAGGTTGAATGTTGATGACCACTGTGTCTTGTAATCACGCAGTAGCTGCACTTCAGGCATATATCCATATGTCAGATCAACTATCTTTCCTTTTCAATACCCAGAATTATTGCCATCTTCGACAAGCTTATGAAGATTGTATCTGCACTACCCCAATGTACGATATACAGTGACAACACTGCAAGATGTGCCGACAAGGTCACACTATAAAGCAACAATATATTTCTTAACATTAGCTATTGTTTCTGGGTCAGCATCCTCTGGGATGCTTAATAATGGAGCCAAAGGATTAAGGAAGGCTTGCACAGCAAGATTGATGATGTGCAGGAAACATCTAACATATCTTGAGCATATGATATGGCTGATTATATGAAATGTACTCATCAAAGCTGGTTTCCATCATAGTGGAATGCAACCCCCCTGAAACATAGAAGATGCTCAAGTTCCTGCATTATAGAGTTGTTGTTTGATGCATTGTCTGTCCTAGCTAAGGTTGGATATTAAGATGCATGCATATATATGGAGACTATCTCAGCTAGCTACTAGAGATGGGACTTACTTTGTGTTGAATGCCAGTTTCATCTAAAACTCATTAGCAAGGTGGAGTCCAGTATGGCTGCCATCTATAAATCAAAAGGCAAGGAGGTGGTCATGATACTCAAGTCAGCCATCAGTATTGCAAGTCATAAAATGAGCTGTCAATGTCATAAAACTGTCACAGTTTGGGTCACTCCAAAGATCTGTCATTAAGGAGATGCATCCAAGAGCATTCTTTTGATAGAACTGATCCAGTTGGTTACTGTGACATGAAATGTAAAACTTACTTAAAGGTCTAGTTTTATTTTGTCATATTCAGCCTTGTATTCTTGAAGGACTTGAGTGGTGAGCTTTGTGCAATATGGAATGTCACTATCTGAGATATGACAGATTCCATCAAATGTGATGGACTATGCAGGGACAGTAAGCCAACTTGCTAACTGCTGCTTGAAATTGTTATCATACCTGATTGTTGGTGACAACCCATTTCATCAGCAGGTGATGAAACATTTCAACTGTAAATAGCATATGTTCATGATACTTGCTGTCCTCTTTATGGTCCTGTTTCTTCAAACCATGCTTGCCAATTGCATGCTTATACTCCTCAAGGTGCTTGTTCTTCATATGTACACAGTAGTATGATGTCATTCCTGTACCATGCTTCTACATCATCCACTTTCTTTTGTCTCTACTGCAAACAACAACTCGAGTGAAGGAGACTGAGATGGGTGAGGGAACATACTTCTTTGGATTTGAGCAAAGCTTACAGCCTACATATGCTGCTGATGGAAAGCTCTTTAGTACAGTTTCTCTGTCAGACAGGTCTTCAGACCAGACATCTGGAGCAATATATATGGACCTAGAATCATTCTTCGTCCATCAGCAAAGTGTTCCACACCTTTTCAAGGCCCCCCCTATGTCATATTCACACCCTATCTCTCCACTAGCAGTCAGGTGCTCTTTCAGGTAGTGAAAAACAACAAGTTGAGATGATGATGCTTGTTTCTTCATAAATATATATAAAAAGGCAAGTTTACAGGTAGCTGGGGATGACATTGTTACAGGAAGTGGTGGTAATAGTACTGGACTTGATGAGGAGGTTACAGAGGCAGTGGGTGCTGAGACAGAGGGCCTTGTAGTGTTGCTGTCAAAGTGAAGTCAATTCAAAGTGTACTTTGGTTCAGTTCACTAATTCACACTTTGTAGTAACGAAGTGAACTAGAATCAATATCAAACTGACATTAAAGTATGGCGAGAACAGTGCTGACAAAAGAAGCAAAATTTTCCCATCTATCAAGTCACTGTCATCATAGAATGGCAGGGGTTTCAACTTTTATTTAAAAATTGTACTTGTATATGATTTCTTCATCTACAGCTACTGATGAACTCGATCCTCACCTGCAAAACCATTGAGAACACACCATAGAAGGCTGAGATGAACAAGATAATCAATCTATGATTGCTCAAGTTTCTGATTTGTATAAAACATGGTCATTGGCTAGTGGGTGAATAAATATCTGACTCTGCACAATGTGACATAGCGAAAATACTCCTTCCGACAATGTGACTGCATTTGTATTTCCTATACCTAGGTCAATCTTGACACCAATTTACCATTACTATTCACTGTCTGTACATACTTACTCTGCACCTCTGTACCCTTAGGCTAGAGACTGCTATCCACTTTCTTTCTACTTTGTGCTGGTTTCCTATAGTGTTACACCTTCATCTTTCATTTCAGCACAGGCTCCAGCAAGTCAGGCAGAGGGTCAGATAGACCCTAGTCTTCATACATCAGCAGCAACCAATGCAGCAGATCTGCCAACTCACAAGCAGAAGAATGCTAAATCAACTAGTCAGAATGTACAACCAATGAAGAAGTGCAAATCCAATGAGCTAAGCCTATCACAGCTTGAGTCATCAGATGTAGCCACAATATGTGGTGTTGGACTAGCAATAAAGTTACTGGGGCTAGCCCCTCATCTCAGTGTGCATCTACTATATGGCCTCTGATCTTTACATCAGGCATGAGGTCTATGCTTTCTTTCTCCAGAGGAAAGAAAAGTAAGTCTAGTACCTCATTCACAACCTCCATGCAAGGCCAAACTCCTACTACTACTATTCAGGGTATCATCCCTGATGTATCTCAGCCCTTGAACTGGGTTGAAAATATTACGTATGGTACCATCTACAAGGATTTCATTCCTTTCTTGATACTTATATATTTTATTCTAAACTCTCAATCAGATAACAGTCTCTTCTTTTTCTTTCTTGATGGTCTGTGCACTGTTATGATACATATATAAAGGACATGTACAAGTAGTTTTACCTCAAGCTAGTTCTATGTAGAATGAAGCTTGTTTCTTTCTCAACTCTTGTGGGCTATTGCCTAAGACTTCGAACTCACTTTTGAATGGTTCATTTATCAATCAGTTCACGCCTCTATCAAAGGCCAATATATGATGACTTTTGTTCGTGATTGCCCCTCAAGCCCAATCTACACAATAAAAAAACCAGCCTCTATATCATCTTGGAGTGTTGAGACCTTATTCAAATTAGCCAACACCAATGAGATAGTTAGCAATTCCTTCGACAAGACAGTTGACAGGCGATAGGAGCCAGGATAAACTCTAGTAAATATCCTTGACCATGTTTCCTTCAATACACATGACCTCTTCAAGGCACGCCATCAATATGAGGCCTAGGGTGTCTCTCTACCCTCATCCAGAATCTATGACTCCAGAATAAAGAAGAGCTAAGAAGCAACATGAGACGAAAATGCCACTAGCGGTCAAGGTGCTTCTTGTTAGTGCTCATGGTGTTTAACTTTCTTTTATTTTCTTTTATCTTATCTTATCGGATGGCGCTTATCTTATCGGTGAGCGCTCATATTATCTTATCTTATCTGTGGCTAGGTAGTCTAGAACCGATCTAGACTTACGACCTAGGGTTACGGGGCTAGGGTTATACCTCATTAGTACAGGGTTCCCTTATATAGTACTTAGGTCGTTCACCTTAGTAGGGCACTGACCATGGTCCGTGCACGATTCCTAGGGTATATAAGTAGTTACTCCTCCCTGTCGTATTTCCTTAGTTCAATATATTTGTGGTTCCACAGTAAAACCCTTGGCCTCGTTGCTATAGAAGGGCATGGGACTTAACGGGTCTTGCGGACTCCGTGTTGGGCTACGATAGTGCCCAGTCTCTTATCTTTTAGTGGTTTGTTTTCTTTGTTCTGTTCCGCTCGATGCGTAACACAACATGCTGAAAAAGCATCAGAACTTCTTTAACATCAGAATCTTCCAAGCATCTCTTAGAGATCTCTGAAGATGATATACTCCACTCAGCAGTTACTCTCACATCTCTAATAATCTGACCTCCATCTCCTACTTCACCTTTCTCTACCATGTCAACCTCTACCCCTGCTGAAGTAAAGATCGGTGCACCCACACACTTTGATGGTAGTCCTGATAATGCTAGAAGATGGCTTGCCTCAGTGGGAGCTTATTTTACTTCAAATCTAAAGATCTATGATACTGATGCGAAGAATATTATTGCTACCCTTGCATATATGACAAAAGGATCTGCTGCTACTTGAATACAGATCCAATATGATAAAGCTGATACCAAGATCTCATGGGGAGCTTGAGATAAGTTCAACGAAGACTTCAAGGCAGCCTTTATTGTTTCCAATCAGAAAGATGAAGCTATTGCCCAGATCTCTACCATCAGACAAAACCTCCACTTTAAGACTCTAGAGGAGTTCAATTCTGCCTTCAGACTCCTTGCTTATCATACAGGAGTAGCCAATGAATTTTCAATGTGGACAACAAGAACACACTGCCTAAGATTCACCTAGTTCAAGTGAACTCTACTTTCCCATCATGATGTACTAGGAAATTGGTGATTCTGTGGCCCATGAGCTACATGTTATATAAAGACACCAGGAATGTGGGATCTCTAACCTGAACCTTCCACTGTTTGATCAAGTTATGTATAGTTCCTGCTGTCAATACATGGACCCTAGGCCTGAGTGACAAACAATCTTACTGTCACTGGTGGAAAGGCTGGTCACTAGATTTCAACTTATCTATACCTCCTCATGAACACTCACTATTTGAAGGGGAGAATGTTCAGTTCTATTGATGAGCTGTGGTTCCAGGGGCTGCATTGGCTCCATTCATAAGCCTTAAGCTCTCTTCAGGATAACCTAAATTCAATCAAAGAAATTGTTTCCTCAAGATGGTGTATTCTAACAAAATCTAAGATAAACAGTACATGTTCAGACTAAGTACATTCAGTATAATAAAGTGAAAATGATAAATGGTAACTCACCTCAGCTACTGCTCAAAGTATAGGAACAACTGAGGTGCTCAAAAAGCTGGAAAGAGTCTACTCAGAAGAACATCATTCTCTCTATGTTTAATGCTGGGCAATCTGCTTATTCTGTTGCTGCTACCACTGGTCTTCATGTGTTCACCATCTCTAGACTTCACTCCAAAGAGCATTCTGAGCTCCAGAAGGCTGCTGGAGGTCATCCAACCAAGCTTTCCTCTACCAACATGCATCATGCTATTCATCTTATCTCATCTGAAAAAACAGAGAATGCTGTTCAAGTGACCAAGGCACTTACCAATATCATCAATCAACCTCTCTCTACCACTACAGTGTGTCAGCACTTAAAGAAGACTGGTATGAAGGCTGTAGTCAAGTCCAAACATCCCCTTTTCTCAGTAGAATGGATGGAGACCTCTACCTTCAGATGAACACTCTGCAGTATTATGGTCTTGATCCACCTGACATTATCTTTCAACAAAACAATGACCTCAAGCACACTTGCAAAAAGGTGAAAAACTGGCTTGAAGAGCAGATTTTAGGACTATGGTTTGGCCCTATACAGTCTCCTGACCTAAATCCTATTGAACATACCTAGGGTTACCTCAAGAGAAGAATGACAGAGTATGAACATCGTCCTAATGGAGTTCATAAGTTGTGGAAGAGAATTTAAGTAGAGTAGAAGAAGATATCAGTTGAGGAGTGTCAGAAGTTGATTGAAAGCATGCCTAGAAGGATTAAGGCAGTGCTCAAGGCAAAAGGAGGCTATACCAAGTACTAATATATCTCAAATATCTACTTAATACTGAAAGGTGCAAAACTGTTGCAATGGTGCTGCTGTTTTGAAATGAACATATCTCCACAGCCACTGGATGAAATCATATGACCCAGGAACCAATTTGTAGCCCTGTATATGTACTTTGTTTGGTTCCACCAAAGCTAAGCAAAATTCCCATGAGTAATTGCAGTATTCTTCATGCACCATATTAATGTTGTTACGGGGTATAATTTTTCCTCTATTTTTCCCTCTTTTTCTCTTTCTTTTTGTGGTCACGTGACTTACATCACGTGCTTATTTAATCATGTGACCAGCGCACGTGACTCGATAGCACGTGACTTACACCACGTGCGGGCGAGGACTTATATTTAGATATCACGTGACTAGGCCTAGACTTGCCTAGAACATTCTAGAATAGACCTACCTAGACCGGTCTGGACTATGACATCACCTGACGTCATGGAACGTCGTGGAATGTTGTAGAACATTCCGATGATATCATATGTTTGTTAGATACAAACACTGTAACTGTATATAAGCTGCAATGCCATCGCCCAGAGACCCCAGCTTGGTTCTCTTGGGGCTACTCGTCCACGAGCGACCTAAGTTTTCTTCCCTCTAACTCGCTTTTCGTCGACAAGCCATCGTCGACGCTGCTCATAACATCGACCAAGTCTTCAAGTGGGACTTAAACTCATTTGTTTTCTCGTGCGAAGTTTTAGTGTTGGCGTTGCGAGAGGTTCCGACCATCGCTCGTCTCATTAGAACCAAGCTTTCCCACTCTCCCGGCGTCCGCACTACTCGTGCCCTTGCCGTTTACGTACATCATTTTCACTTCGTTGCGCATTACCGCGCCTTTCATTTGCTTTAGTCCCCAACCGTTGAGGTTCGGGAAGGACGTTGCGCTATCTAGGGCCCCGTCGACGGCTTCTCTCGAGAGAGAACTAGAGATATTTCTCTAGCGGTTAAATCCCCCGTCAACCCATTTTTACTTCGTTTGGGCATCGTCCCGCGTCCCCGTGAGGCGCATTCATTGTAGTCGTTATCTTAGCAACCCTCCCAGTACGAAAGAGCGGTCTTGTGCCCGTACTGCCTTAGGAGTGGTTTATATCACACTACAAAAATAGTATTTCAGGGGCTGTGCCAGATCGGTCGTTGACTGGACAGCGAAAGGGTATAGGAAGAAAAAGACCCTGACGAAGAAACAATTTCAACGTGGCTTGCACTACTCGCCAGCGCGTTCTCGACACTCGGGCGCAAGCAGCGGCCCTCAATTTTCATCATCTCAATCGCGTTTTCACCCCCGCTCCCCAAATCAAATTAGAAGATCTCGAACCAGCTCCTGAGTGGTTGATCCCCAAGCAAGAGCCGTTAGATTTCTTACATCGTATAAAGAAAGAAGAGGAACTCGAGGCAGATCTCGAAGAACAGATCTTCCATACACCCACACCTCCTCCTCGTTCCCCTTCTCCTCCTCCAGCTCTACCCAGGCGTATATCTAATCGCCTCCGTTTTCCCGCACGTCGACACGTGCAAGAATTCTTACCGTCTCTCCGCCGCCCCCGCCAACAGGTGCCTCTGGCAAACCGCCCACGTCACGCACCCTATTATCTTTACAACGAACCAGGATATTTGTAGAAAATGTCCACCCTCCCCCAAGACGTCGCTAACTTGCAGGCCCAATTGGCCGCAGTTACAGCAGCACTCCAACAGCTGCAAAACCAACCCTCAAATCTCAGCCGAAAGGTTGAGATCTTCGCAGATCCCGGTTCCTTCGATGGTAACCGAAACAATTTCTCAGTGTGGTGGGTCAAACTAAAAACTTGGCTCGCCGCAAACCAAGCGGTACTTACCACCAACTTCGATGGTTGTGTGGCTGTACTGTCGCGCATGAAGGGTCCGGTAGCCGGCCGATTCGCCGAGGCCCTTATAAGAAAATATACAGAGCAAAACGCCTGGCCAACGTTAGCTATCCTAGGGGAAGAAATTGAAAGATACTTTCGACCCCTAGCAGACAAGGAATGGGCGAAGAACCAACTCGTCCAATTAAAACAAGGCAAAATGAGAACTGACGAATTCGTAGTCAGGTTTCATTCATTAGTCCTACAGTCGAATTGCTCCCACACGCATTCGATATACCTATTGGAACGGGCAGCTCGGCCCGACATTATCAAGGAAATTTATCTTCAAGGCACTCAAAAGACAACGATAGAAGAGTACCTTGATGAAGTCCGAAGGATCGGTAGCAGATACGATCTCTTCGAGTTCCAATTTGGTAACAAGTATTCCCAGGGGCGTGCCTGGGTCAACAACGCGCAAAACAACTCTTCCTCCAGCCGTGGAGGTAAAACATACGGAACCAGTGGAGGCGACGCGATGGACATCGGCGCCGCACAGAAGGGCAAACAGCCGGAGCAGAGACGGCTCCAAATGGACTGTTACAAGTGTGGCAAGTCAGGCCACTTTGCCCGACAGTGCAAGGCTCCAAACTGTCGTTGCGGTTCGGACCGCCACACTACGGACCGGCACAGGCAGCCGGCTAACAATGGGCGCCAAGTGCGTCAAACAGAAAGCGCGCCAGCTGATCACTGGCGTGGCATGGACTTCGAAGAGGCGAAAGCCTTCTTCTTCGACATGCACACAACGGAGATGAAGGCGCAGGGAAAAGCCTTCGGCCCTTGAACACGGGGACAGTTCAGGGTGCCACATCTCTGGCAGGCGGCAGACAGCGCCTAAAAGCATCTGTCAGGAAGCCCGAGCCTGTAGCTCAAACAGGGCAAAATAAATGTGTTAATGACAATGTTTCTCTTTCTTGTAGTAATAAATTTTCTTGTCTTGATATTTTTGATAGTTCTGATTCTCCTTCTTTTGTTTCTTCTCGAGTTCTTGATACGTGCGCTTTAGGTAGTTCTAAAAATACAAAAGAATCTACAAAAGTAGAAAATACAAAACAATCACAAAAAAATAGTTTAGTTTCTTTGTTCTCTGATTTTCTTGATACGTACGTAGAAGGGGGGTCCTCCTTACGAGGCTCGGCGGTTCAACCCGTGCTTAATTCCCCAAAACCCAAAATATCTTCTTCAATCAACTCCCTGTCCCCTGGAGATGATTTTCCCGAACGAATAGTTACTAGATCGGTTTCCCTTAAAAAGGAATTGAAACTTCCGATCGAAGTACTGGACAAACACGTGGATGTTGACACCACGACCCCTATCCAAGTTCAAGCTCTACTTGATAGTGGAGCAAACTCTATCTTTATTGATCGCCAATGGGCTAAGCGACAAGGCATTATGCTACGCAAATTGCCAATACCTATCCCAGTCTTTAATGTCGATGGTACCAAGAATAGAGCAGGAGACATTACTCATGTCGCAGAAATCCGTATGGAGTATAAAGGTCACAAAGAAGTAGTTCAAGCCGAAATCAGTGATCTCGGTACTGCTGCCATAATCCTCGGATATACCTGGCTCGAATTCCACAATCCCAACATTAACTGGCAGACTGGAGAAGTTAAATTAAATCGTTGCCCAAGATCTTGCTACCAATTATCTAATCGCGCTACGCGCCTCGCTTCGATGGAACTAGAAGAAGAAGTCGAAGCAGTCTCTAGATGGAAAGGTCTTATCAGTGACCTTGAAACTGATAACACGTGGAAAAAGCTGCAAAGCACGGTTGTTCTAGAAACACCTGTTAAGGAACTAGTTCCCAGCGTTTACCACAAAGACTTTTACGAAACTTTCTCGAAGAAAGAATCCGAACGCATGCCAACACGCAAGCCGTGGGATCATGCAATCGAACTCAAGGAAGACTTCAAACCTAGGAAAGGACGAATGATTCCCCTTTCAGCTCAGGAGCAGGATGAAGTAAAATCCTTTATTGAAGATCAGCTCTCGAAGGGCTATATTAGACCGTCAAAATCACCTCAGACATCACCTGTCTTCTTTGTTCCTAAGAAGGAAGGTACCAAGCGGATGGTTCAAGATTACCGCTATCTGAATGAAGGAACGGTTAAGAATAATTATCCCTTGCCCCTGATTAGTCAGCTTGTTGACAAGCTAAAGGGTGCAAGATATTTCACGAAAATGGATCTCCGATGGGGATACAATAATGTACGAATCAAAGAAGGCGATGAATGGAAGGCAGCGTTCGTCTGTCATCTCGGTTCTTTCGAACCTCTCGTCATGTTCTTTGGTCTCTGTAATTCGCCAGCCACGTTCCAAGCAATGATGAACGAGCTATTTGCGGATATGGACGACATTGTTGTTATCTATATGGATGATCTATTAATTTATACCAAATCGGACAATATCGATGAGCATCATAAAGCTGTTGCACGTGTGCTCCAGCGGCTCAAAGATAATGACTTATTTGTAAAGCCGGAGAAGTGCTTCTTTGACAAGACAGAAGTAGAATTCCTCGGCATGACTGTGACTCGCGATGGTGTTCGCATGGACGAATCGAAAGTTAAAGCAATTCAGGAGTGGCCAGTCCCACGAACGGTCAAACAAGTCCGTTCTTTCCTCGGTCTTGCAAACTTTTACCGTCGCTTCATACTCGGTTATGCTGGAATTGCAAAACCTCTCACGGACTTAACACGTAAAGATCTCCAGTGGAACTGGGGAGATAAAGAACAACAGGCGTTTGAGACGCTTAAAGAACGATTTACGACAGCACCTATCTTGGTATATCCAGATATCGATGTGGAATTCCGCCTAGAAACCGATGCCTCGGATTTTGCCACAGGAGCTGTCCTATCTATGAAATGTCCAGACGGAGAATGGCGACCATGCGCCTTTAGTTCCCACGCTTTATCTGCACAAGAGCGGAACTATCAAGTCGCAGATAAGGAAATGCTCGCTATTATCCGTGCGTTAGAAACGTGGCGACATTATTTAGAAGGTGCTCGGCACAAATTTGAAGTTTGGTCCGATCACAAGAATCTACAATATTTTATGAAATCTCAAGATTTGAATCGAAGACAAGCACGATGGTCCTTGTACCTTACTCGATTCGACTTTACCTTGGTCCACAAGGCAGGAACCTCTATGACGAAAGCCGACGCTTTATCCCGACGTTGTGATCACTCCCATGGAGTTGAAGATGACAACAAGGGCGTTACAGTAATTCCTCCTGAAAAGATCAGGGCCCAACACATTGTTGTGGAAGCCGAAGAAAGTTCAATCGTTGAACGAATAAAAGGACTATCTAAAGATTTAGATCTAGGATCTAATTATAAGCTCCAGGATGGGCTTTATTTCCGAGAAGGTCGTATTTATGTTCCTGGTGATGCCAAGCTTCGCCAAGACATTCTCACACTCCACCATGATAACCCTATCGCTGGACATCCTGGTCAATCTAAGACACAGGAATTGGTGGAACGTAACTATTATTGGCCTGGGTTACATACTCAAGTCAAGGACTATGTTTCGCGTTGCGATCGATGCGCACGCATGAAAAGTTCTCGCATTGCCCCAGCAGGCATGCTCCAACCTCTGCCGATTCCATCTGGACCATGGGTAGATATCTCGGCAGATTTTACAACGGATCTACCGCTTTCGGATGGTTACGATACGATTCTAGTAATCGTTGATCGTTTCTCAAAAGAAGCTATATTTATTCCAACAAATAAAACGATCACGGCTCTCGGAACGGCCAAGTTATACTTGCAACATGTCTGGAAGCATCATGGTCTTCCCACGACTATCGTTTCGGATCGTGGTCCGCAATTCGCGTCTCAGGTCATGCGCGAATTAGGAAAATTCTTAGGGATTGAGCTTAAGCTCTCCACCGCCTTTCACCCGCAAACAGACGGGCAAACAGAACGGATGAACCAAGCGTTACAGGAATATATCCGTCTTTTCGTAGCCGAAAAGCCATATGATTGGTCCGATTGGCTAGCGCTGGCGCAATTCTCTTACAACAACAAGCGCCAGGATTCGCTTGGTAAATCTCCATTTGAGGTCACTCGATCCTACAAACCAAGGATGGGCGTTGAACCGCTTCAATCCAGGGTCCCTGCAGCCGAGGATCTCGCTACCAACATGGAGAAAACCCTAGAGCAGGCTCGCAAAAACCTAGAGAGAGCGCAAGCCGCTATGAAAAGGAAGGCCGATCGTCATAGATCACAGCCACCTCCTTATCAGATCGGCGATAAAGTGTGGTTGAGTACATCTAATTTAAAGCTTCCTCGACCAAGTCGGAAGTTTACGGAACGCTGGCTCGGTCCTTACGAAATCACGAAGCTGGTCGGCTCCAATGCCGTTGAACTTCGTTTACCTTCCACAATGCGCATTCACCCGGTTGTGAATATTAGTCGCATTAAACCTTATAAGGATAGATTGCCTGGTCAACCGGCGCAACAACCTGGTCCGGTATTAGTTACCGAAGAGGGTGATCAAGAATACGAGGTTGATTACATTGTTGACTCTCGCTTGCGAGGTCGTCGCCTCGAGTTCTTGGTGCATTGGGTTGGTTATTCTGACGAGGAGCGTACTTGGGAGCCTGAGGCTAACCTAGGTAATGCTCGCGATGCTATTCGCGATTTCTATCGTCGCCATCCTTCCGCTCCCAGGAAATTGCGCATGGTTCAGTCGCAATTCGACTCTTTATTTTCTCCCTATGTTAATTATTGCTCTGTGGCTTCTGCCCCGTTTAATCGCCTGGAAGTCGATTCCTAGAAGGGGGGTAGTGTTACGGGGTATAATTTTTCCTCTATTTTTCCCTCTTTTTCTCTTTCTTTTTGTGGTCACGTGACTTACATCACGTGCTTATTTAATCATGTGACCAGCGCACGTGACTCGATAGCACGTGACTTACACCACGTGCGGGCGAGGACTTATATTTAGATATCACGTGACTAGGCCTAGACTTGCCTAGAACATTCTAGAATAGACCTACCTAGACCGGTCTGGACTATGACATCACCTGACGTCATGGAACGTCGTGGAATGTTGTAGAACATTCCGATGATATCATATGTTTGTTAGATACAAACACTGTAACTGTATATAAGCTGCAATGCCATCGCCCAGAGACCCCAGCTTGGTTCTCTTGGGGCTACTCGTCCACGAGCGACCTAAGTTTTCTTCCCTCTAACTCGCTTTTCGTCGACAAGCCATCGTCGACGCTGCTCATAACATCGACCAAGTCTTCAAGTGGGACTTAAACTCATTTGTTTTCTCGTGCGAAGTTTTAGTGTTGGCGTTGCGAGAGGTTCCGACCATCGCTCGTCTCAAATGTTAGTTATTGCAATGGTTTTGGAGCTCACTGTATATGGGTGAAGACAAGCTTGTACCATAGTTTTGGATCTGGAAAGACATGGGGAGCATTGGAAGTGTTGACATGGGAAAGGAAATATATGGTAGAGTGTATCCAAAATAGAACAAACCAATCTTATGAGTTCCAAAGCCTTTTCCATCGACTTCAAGTTACTGCACACCCCAGAAGCATTTCTGGGTTTGTAGGATGAGTTTCCCATGCTGCAGAAACTCCGGAATACTTCAGAATGGTGCTGACTTGCAGTGTTTCTGACACTGTCGACAACTTGACGACCCAAGTGACAGTGACACTCAACTGGGATGTCATCGTAAACTACTCATCAGTTCAACCGTCTCTCTATTTTTCACCGTCTCGTTTGATCCTTACATTGTCCTTCCATCATAGTGTACCACCCATCAACCAACTTCTCACTGAAACCTGTTGGAATAACTTATCAACATCAGCCGATACGCTTACATAACCACGTAGAGAATTTTCATCCCTTCGACGTCCCGTCGTACACCTCAGTGACTTACAGTATCACTGAGGTGAGATACCTTTTACATAGACTTACATTTTACTGATATCTGTGTAAACTTTTACAGGTACTTTATTCAATTCAGTGACTTACAGTATCACTGAGACTTTTACAAAACCTTCAAAGATGAGTCCCCAAAACAAATCAAAGACATTGCATTGTGAGCTCGTAGTGCGCGTGCCTGACCATCGACTCACGTTTTCCTGCAGCGATATTGCTGTTCCTAATCCTTTCAAACCCGGGGAGACTGTCCCTATCCATTACAAGTTTGGCTTAGCAGCTCCGCTTCTCTCGTTCAACCCACGCGGGACTGAAGGTCCCATCTGCGACTTATCCTTCCCAGTCGCTGGGTGCACCATAGCGGTGCAGGGTGGTGGCGCGGATACCGTCCCGCCCAGTTTATACAGCTTGGTCTTCGGGGTCCTCAATCTCCGCACAGCCAGTGGAACCGCGGTCTCTGATCCCGATGTCGACGACCAATCTTACGTCTTCGGCGATAGTCAATACGACAAACAAGGTTACGTCGTCATCGATCTCCCTACGTCCAAGTCCCTCACGGTCAAGGTCCTCATCGACGACTCCTCCAATGCGACTCACGTCAGCAATATCGACTCGTACATCCTCTTCATGGAGGCGTCGATCCAGAATCAGCTCCACAGCCACGGCAAATACCAAGACATTCGCTACCAGATCGCGCGCGTTAGTTCCTATACGCCCCCAGCCGGCATGATGCAACTCCAACCGAAATCTTTCCGATTTGACGCATTTCTGCCCTCGGACACAGCGGATTCCGGGGACATTGGGGTGCTCAGTATTTTCATCCAGACCAGGGATGAAAATTACGGCACGCAGCGCGATTTGTCAACGGCCTGGGAGGCGCTGTGGCGTACGACGCTGTTCTGCTCTCCAATCCCAGAGGGCGAGACCGCGAGTATCATCTTCAACAAGAACATGATGTATGAAACCGTAATCCGGCCCGCTCTCCAGGCCTCAAATTTTGTAAGTGAGGAATTGAATGATACCACTGGATCGCTCGAGATGAAGATCGACACTGGCAAACGCGTGCACCGTGACAGTTTCCGTTACGATGTACCCGGTTCCAGTGCATTGTCGTATGAATGGTACAAAGCGGACGCGATCGACGTGACGTTACCCCCACTCACACTGACACTGAAGGAGGTACGTGGGCAAGCTGCCTTTTTGTCATCGTGATGAGTGGCTCACCGTTTGTAATCTCCAGAGTTTGGGATCTCCGACATATCTGGCGACTTGGGAATGGCAGTACTCTTGCAAATGGGCATATGACGATGCTGGCCCAAGCGGGGCATATGGTGCCGTCGAGGATCACGTCACGAAGGGCACAACGACGGGAATCCATACGCTGCCGAAAAGTCCTGACACACCCCTCAAGGTGGCGACATTGTTGGATGATTATAGCTTGACGATAGATTGCTCCATCTCCAAAGACGACTGGAACGTCACCTTTAAACCGGAGGATCGATCGGGGTGGGACAGCTTTTGGGACGGGCCAGACGTTGTTCCCATCTGGATGAAAGGTCTCGATGTAGAGATCCCGGACTTTGACCTTCAACTTGGGAGCGTCGACTTTTTCCTCACGACGAATCTCCTCTTTCCTGGTGATAAACAGGTTATTGACATCGACCGGACGGCTGGGTTGCATATCCCAGGTGATGTCTACCTTGTGGGCAATGTGAAGACGAATTGAGGGGCCAAGGTAAAGCTGTTCCCCGTGCGTTGAGCGATTTGTTGCGTTCGTAGAGCGGTGACGGGCTGAGGAGGAATTTTACTTAGGGTCAGCGGAGGTAGTTGCAATTCAAGTCTGTGTCCCGTCCAACAATGCTCGGAATACGAGAAATAACAAGTTCAGCTTCCTCATTAAACGCAGAAGGCCAGCGCTGCTGTTAGAGTTGTTGTGGCCGCCACCGCCCTGCGGCTGAAGATGGAACAGCATGGGGATTCGTAGCCTCGTTGAACAATGCCGGATAAGCCGCCATTTCGGAAACCGAGGCAACGCACGACAAAACTGCGAGAGATCTCTTTGAAGTCATAAGCTATTGCAGATGGCCTTGTCTGCAATCGTTTCGAACTGTGGATGTGTTTATTACTGTGAGGTTGGGAGGTGCGTCTGCGTGAGCGTACGTTGTCTCAGAAGCTTGAAATACTGGAGTCTCCTGGAAATTGTTATCGAATGCCTTGCGGTGGTATTTGATCCACGCTGGAGTATCGGAGTAAGTCGTCATTGCTCAAAATGAATTATGATCTCAGATGATGTCTCTACCATAGGTTAATCCTCCGACAGGTTATCATCCTTCAACAGGGACAGCCTTTGCACCGACTGTGCGGGGAGCGGCGCAGGCATAGAATCCCTGCATCCGACGTATACCAAAACCGAACTACACCGTCAACGCGGTGGCCGAACATACATGTGAACCGCACATTCAACAGCGACCCAGATTAATTTGTGGAAGCAGTCTACTCGGCGGCCTATCTTGAAGAACCTCCAGGTAAAAGGTAGGTGTCCGACGCTACGGTCAAGTACGAAATCACTTCGTCGAATGCTGTCGTATCCTAAGGGGTCGCAATCTTTCATTAAAGGACCAACGGTGAAACATGTAAGAAATACTCTATCTACGACTCCTGCCACCAAGACAGAGCAAGAGGATTTTTTTTTTTTCGAGGCTTCTGTGACACAGTTGCGCCACCAAAACCAAGGAAAGAGGGAGCGTTTCGGGGGACTAGTTCGTCAACTCCGACACAGCTTCAGGTTTGCGGAGGGTTCGACCAATCTATCGCCCTTAAGGAGAGCTAATTCCGCCGCTAAGGCGGAAGAAGCGCCAGCGACTGACAAGAACAGGTATATTTTTTTTTGTCGCGTCGTTGTGTTGCTCATGAACGCTTACTTTTCAGGCCCGAGCTTTTGCATCCATTTGCATCCGCCATTGACTCTCCCCCAGGAATTGGTGCGTTTGCCTCCTTGCGTAACAGCCGTGATTCTTCAAGCGCTGGCACGCTAGGTTGTTGTCAAAATGGACTCAAAACCAGATTACGTTCGCCTCCCAGAGGGTGCCAGGAAGGTGTATCAAAGATATGGGGCGCATTCTATCGAGGGGTGGCACAAGAAACACAAGAAATATGTTGACTAAATTCATCCTGCATCAGTTCTGTTTCCCCGAGTCCACAAGGAGGTCGAGCTGCGTCAGATGACACGTGCTGTTTAGCTTCAAACCAACGACCGAAAACTGATTTGTTGGTGGTCTGATCTTGAGGTAGAAATGCCATCGCAAAACGTCAGGATCTTATTTTGCCGGAAGGAACCAACTACCCTGCAATCGACATCAAGTCCATTGAGGATCTGCGAGAGATCTCCTGGGGATATATCGGCATGCGGATATCCAGGTACGGAATATGACGCCCGAGATACGTGTCAGAAGCCGCCTATGCACAACAAGCGGCAGCGTCCTAGCTGTCTCCAATGCGTCAACGAGGCTAACAAAGAATTGTGAAGAAATCCCACCAGCATCATTATCGACGAGACGGTTCAAGTCAGATGGCGGTCGGAAAATGCGACGAGTTGCGCCCAATATCTCGTTTACTCCACGACTGCACGTGCAAAACGTGCTGCCCAGATATCCAATACGTTCCCGATCGATGCCGTGGCGATTACAAGGACGATGTTATTAGATAACGCAACCTGCAGCCTCGTGTTCTCCGCATTCCAAGGTTGAACGGGCAACACGGAAGTAGCTCCCAGTTCCTGCTTCCGCTCCAGAGAAAGAAATGAATGGCCACCAGTAAAGAGGCCTTGTTGGGTTTAGCTTCTTGCAGCCACACAACCCTCCCCCCTTCATTATCCCGCCTCGACATAAAGGACGCCTTACCCCGGGTTCGCGATGCAATGTAAAGATGGAAACAGTGGTGAGCCGGGTTTCAGCAGAACGCCCCATTGCGCGGGGTATTGTGTATTGATGGCTGATTGATTCGACGGGGGAACAAGGATTCGTCGTATGATATCATTCCCGTCCCTGTCCCACCGCGTCGACATCCTCGAGCACCGACCACAGTGCAGATCGTTGGCGATGACTTTGATGCAGTGACGCATGACGTGGATCATGAGACGTCAGCTACTGAGATGTACCAGTTTGATGGCGTCACAGAGGTCCGAAGCATCAAGGCAGGCCAGGGAGAACAAACTGAGGAGGAAGAGGTGAGGTTTAGTGGCGTATATGGTGAGTGGGCGGAAAGACACGAAGTCCATCACCGTCAAGGGCCCACACCGTCCGGGTTTGGGAGAATGATGGAAGAGGTGACGAGACATCTACAAGAGATTACCACAGACGAACAGGCTCAGTGGCAAAGTTCTACAATCAAAGCACGTGGTGGCGCGGATCCAAGACGGACGTCGAGAGACGAAGAAAGGGTAGGGAAGGTGAATGTGTGGCGGGAAGAAGTCGCACGAAACAAGGCTGACTTGGGCGAATTTGGGGAGATGGGATCATCAAACAGCAGCGCGGCGCAACGAAGTCGTGAAAGGACGTACATGGTAGATCAAGGGACGATCCAATCCAGGGAGGTTCAGGTGAGTGCCCTTGAGGGTACGAAACGAGGCTTTTCAATTGACCACCACGTACCGAAGAACTTGAAATCAACACTTAGAAGGAGTCAGTCCAGCACGTCTCCGTCGCACCGGTCTGAGCAGATGTACAGTTCCTCTGAATTGAACGCACACTACCCGTTCAAACCACAAAAAAGCACTGTCATCAAGCGCGATAGGCGTGCCCGAGCACCGAGCCCGGCCCGATCGGAGAGGATATACACCATGGCGGAGCTCAATGCACTTACTGGACAGCGCAATTCCCCACCCCGTCAAAGCGCTCTGACAGCGCAGGATAATCAGCACAATTGGAGCACTCACAGTAATTTGCCTCCGCAAAGCAAGGCACTCGCAGAGTAAGCCCTCCTTCAGGGTTTCGTGCACGATCTACATCGACATCATCTGTCGAAATGGTCCTTGCATCCTGCCAACCTTCGTTATTACACATCGCACTGATGCTGTCCAGTCTAGGTATGAAACAAGAGGAGCATCTTCGCGCATTAGCGAGGTTACGAGAAGAGACGCGCGATCGCGAGCTGAAGGAAGAAATGCCGAAGAAAGGCGTGACAGTACTGGAGTGGGCAATCTTGATGGATAAACTGCAGGGCTGGTAGTCGTCCGGCTTCAGTTTTGGGGCGCGGCGCCTTGCACTTTGTCGGCTGTGCTTCACTGAACGTGTAAGCATGTCTCCTTTGCACGCTGACGCTTTGCGGCTAGAGTCCACTTTGACCTGAATTTGCTCGACTCAACCCATACTTTGTTACGCTTTGTTATCTAAGCTGTCTGTTGTTAGTCACGTTTGCTGCTATGCTCATGCTCACCAAGCTGTTTCGTGCTCGTGTAAAGAAGAAAATCGGTGTGACCCTCGTCTTCCAACAATAAGTGCTCAACTTGAGGAAGAAGGCCGGAGGTGATGGTCATTCGACGAGGTTGGCTTCGCGACGGTAACGTGTGTTGTAGAAGTATTTGAAAGTATATCCTCTGTTGCTTTCTCCTGGTCCTGCGTCTGGTGTGGAGGCTGAACTCTTACTCGGAAGTCAACATGGAAGATCTGAGCTTTGTTGGACGAGAGTGGACGAGAGGTGCGTCGAAAAATGTTACAGTAATCCTTCTATAGATTTCTTGAGCGGGCTTCAGGCAATGCATATTGATAACCTGGTCGATATCATTCAGCAAGTGCACAACCATGTGTTTGATTGGGAGATTAACTTGTATTCCCACCGGGGTGCAAGGGCGACATGGATCTGAGAAAAACAGAGACCAGCAAAGTTGGAGCGGTGGAAATGTCACGGCGGAACTTGTTACTAAAATTTCTCAAGTACCGCGTAGGATTGAGCAGAGTCGCAGTGCAAAGCGTACGCTATCGTTGTGTGGGCGTGGCGCGCAATGCAAGATACATAATATTGCACGCAAATTTCTGTGCTGGATCACCTCGTGTCAAAGGCAAAAGACTTGGGTGTGCGGCGCTTGGGGCCAAATGCGAAGTCATAATACCACCGTCAACAAAAAAAGCTTCTTTTTGACGAGAGTCGAGTCATGCAGGACGACAACAGATAGGTTGATGGAACACATCACCATAGTACATATAGAAGTACACAGCAAGCATACGGCGCACAGACTTGATTCGAAACAAGCCCCCCCCCTCCGTGACCTCAAGTAAAATTTATCACCACCCTGCCATTGCTCTACTACGAATGCGGCAAATCAGTCGAATCGTCGCTCAACGCATGCAGAACTGCTTTACCTTGGCCCTTCACTTCGTCTTAACTTTGCCCACAAGATAGAGGTCTCCAGGAATGTGCAAACCGGCCTTCTTATCGACGTCAATGACTTGCTTATCACCGGGAAAGAGGAGATTCGTCGTGAGGAAAAAGTCGACGCTCCCAAGTTGAAGGTCAAAGTCTGGCACCTCGACGTCGAGACCTTTCATCCACTTGGGGACAGTATCAGGCCCTTCCCAAAATTTTTCCCACGCAGACCGCTTCTCCGGGTCAAAGGTGACCTTCCAGTCGTCTTTGGAGATGGAGCAATCCATCTTCAAGCTATAATCATCCAGCAGCGTGACAACCTTGGGATGTGCATTAGGATCTTTTGGCAGCGTGTGGATGGCCGTCGTTGTGCCGTCCGTTATGTGATCCTGGATGGAACCATCGATCCCGGTTGGGCCAGCATCGTCA
Organism: Phlebopus sp. FC_14; assembly: GCA_021018615.1. NCBI lineage: Eukaryota > Fungi > Basidiomycota > Agaricomycetes > Boletales > Boletinellaceae > Phlebopus > Phlebopus sp. FC_14. The sequence goes on from JAEVFL010000007.1 coordinate 1,936,446, forward strand.
TATTCCCATTTGCAGGAATACTGCCATTCCCAAGAGGTCGCATACGTCGGAGATCCCGAGTTCTATAAATCCTAGACCGTGAGCGACCATGACGATCACAAAAGACAGCTCGCTCACGAACCTCCTTCAATGTCAGTGTGAGCGGGGGTAACGTCACGTCAACCGCGTCCGCTTTGTACCATTCGTACCCAAATGCATCGGAACCGGGTACTTTGTAATAAAACTTGTCACGGTGAACGCGTTTGCCAGTATCGATCTTCACCTCAAGGGATCCGGTGGTGTTACTCAACCCCTTTCCTGAAAACTTTGCGGCCTCGAGAGCGGGCTTGATCACGCTTTCATACACCATGTTCTTGTTGAGGATGATACTCGAGGTCTCGCCCTCTGGGATTGGAGAGCAGTGCAGCTTCAGGATCCATTGATCCTCCCAGGCACGCCACAATTCAGTTTGTTTGCCGTAAATTTTGTCCCTGGTTTGGATGAAAATACTGAGGACCCCATTGCTGGTATTGTCCGGAAGAAAAGCGTCGAATCGGAAAGATTTCGGTTGGAGTTCTATCATGCCGGCTGGGGGCGTATAGGAACTAACGCGCGCGATCTGGTAGCGAATGTCCTGGTATTTGCCGTGACTATGAAGCTGATTCTGGATCGAGGCTTCCATGAAGAGTATGTACGTGTCGATACTACTGACGTGGGTCGCCTTGGAGGACCCGTCAACAAGGACAGCGACCGTGAGGGACTTGGATGTGTGTAGATCGATGACGACATAACCTTGTTTGCCATCTGTGTCATCGTGGAAGGTGTACGACTGGTCGTCGGATTTGGGATCAGTGACCTCAGTTCCACTGGCCGTGTGGAGATTGAGGACCCTGAAGACCAAGCTGTATAAACCGGACGGGACGGTATCAGTGTCACCACCCTTGGTCGCTACAGTCCCGCCGACGATAGGGAAGGTCAAGTTGCAAGTCGGACCTTCAGACCCTCGCGGGTTGAACGAGAGGAGCGGGGCTCCTAACCCAAACTTGTAATGGATAGAGACAGTCTCCTTGGTATCGAAAGGGTTAGGAACGGCAATATCGCTGCAGAGAAACGTGAGTCGATGGTCAGGCACGCGCACTACGAGCTCACAATTCGATGTCTTTGATCTGTTTTGTGGACTCGTCCTTGAAGGTCTCTGCGAGAAGCCCATTGATGGCTGGTACGCTGTGATGAGAATGACTTTAGGATCGAACGAGGAGGAAGTCAATCGAACTGACGAGTAGTTTACGACGACATCCCAGTTGAGCGTCGTTGTTGCTTGGGTGGCCATCTTGTCGACGGTGTCGGAAAGACTGAGAGTATGTGCCATATTGAGTGGGACAGTTTCTCAGATTGAAGGTGGGTATGCAGGCCCCGCAGAGAGCCCGAGGTTTATGAATGCAGCCAGTGCAGCCCCCAAGAACCCCGGCTCGTTGATGGAAAACATTACCCCCCGCCATCCTGCATGATCGACGTATGAAGCTTGCCGTATTGATTCCCCTATGAACGTGTACTTCATGAGACACGGATTAGGCATGGTCCTACGGTGGCACTCTTGCGAAATCTGCCAAACCTTTGCTCCAAGAGCAATGGACAACAATTATCGTAATGGTCCTTGTATTTACCGGTGTTCGCAAAGCACCGGAGACAAACCACTGTCAGAATGGCAGGCTTCTAGTGCGATCGAAGGCATTATTATCGATCCGACTCGGTTCAGGTATTGGTTTGAACCAGACGGCTCACCTGCTTTACCAGTTCGCCCCAGTTTGCAAACGGACCAGGTGCAGCGTAAGATATGGCAGTCTGATTGATATCCGCTTGTCCAATATTGCCATTGTCCACGACCGACGTCATCTTGTCGCCCCGCATCCTGAACAAGTACGGCGTCGACACGGGGTTGTGTTCAAAGTGGATGGCCTCGTTGGATCGATTGGCAGAACCCCTTCTGGTCAACGAAACCGAACATTCTCTTCTTCAATAAAGAGCGGGTGTCTGCAGTACTGGCTGACGATGTGCGTGCAAGGTTTGATTCAACGAGTTATGCTTCAAAATCTCGAGCTTTTGCTCATTTTTGGGTTAGCTCAGGGTCTTGCCTATTTTTTTGATAGCGGAGAAGCACTTACATACTGCGCCAAGAACGCGCTGCAGGAGTGTTGTGTGCCCTGTTATCATTACAGCGGTTTTCATAAGTCTCGCCAACTTTTCAACTGAACCCTAGTGTGGCTGTGCCGCGGCTGTGTGGCCGTGATGTACTGTCCCAAAGAGGGTGATATGCTGATGAGTGATCCGAAGATAAGTGCATCAGAATTGATCTTTCCGGACCTGGAGCACTACTGCATTTTGTCACAAATCACCATCATAGACATAGTAGTACATAGCAACTTGAAGTATACAGGACACAGACTTGATCCCCAACAATCCCTCCCCCGACCTCAAAGATCTTACCATCCTGCCACTCTACGAATGCAACAAATAAGTCAAATCGATCGCTCAATGCGTGGAGAGACTGCTTTACCTCGGGAGCCCCTCACTTCATCTTAACTGTGCCAACAATGTAGAGATCGGCCGGAATATGCAAACCGGTCTTCTTGTCAACGTCAATGACTCGCTTATCACCAGGGAAAAGGAGATTCGTCGTAAGGAAGAAGTCGACGCTCCCAAGGTGAAGGTTGAAGTCTGGCACCTCGACGTCGAGACCTTTCATCCACTTGGGGACAGTATCAGGTCCTCGCCAAAATTTGTCCCATCCATCCCGGTCCTCCGGTTTAAAGGTGACATTCCAGTCGCCTTTGGAGACTGAACAGTCCATCTTTAAACTATAATCATCCAACAGCGTGGTGACCTTGGGATGTGTGTTGGGATCTTTTGGCACCTTGTGGATGGCCGTCGTTATGCCCTCCGTTACGCGATCCTGGATGGAACCAGCTATCCCGCTTGGGCCAGCATCGTGATATTCCCATTTGCAAGAGTATTGCCATTCCCAAGAGGTCGCATATGTCGGAGATCCCGAGTTCTGCAGATCATAGACCGTCAGCGACCATGATGATCACAAAGAGACAGCTCGCTCACGCACCTCCTTCAGTGTCAGTGTGAGCGGGGGTAAAGTCACGTCAATCGCGGCCGCTTTGTACGCTGTATATCCTAATACGCCGTCTATTTTGTAATAATACTGGTCACGCTGAACGCGTTTGCCAGTATCGATCTTCACCTCAAGGGATCCAGTGGTATCACTCAACCCCTTTCCTGAAAACTTTGCTGCCTCTAGAGCGGGCTTGATCACACTTTCATACACCATGTTCTTGTTGAAGATGATACTCGAGGTCTCGCCCTCAGGGATCGGAGAGCAGTGCAGCTTCGTACGCCACTGAGCCTCCCAGGCCGTGGACAGATTGCTTTGTGTGCCGTGATTGGTGTCCCTGGTTTGGATGAATAGAGTGAGGACGCCAACGTCCCTGGGATTCGCAGTGTCCGAGGGCAGAAATGCGTCGAATCGGAAATATTTCGGTTGGAGTTGCATCATGCCGGCTGGGGGTGTATGGGAACTAACGCGCGCGATCCGGTAGCGAATGTCCTGGTATTTGCCATGGCTGTGGAGCTGATTCTGGATCGACGCCTCCATGAAGAGGATGTACGAGTCGATATTGCTGACGTGAGTCGCCTTGGAGGATTCGTCGATGAGGACCTTGACCGTGAGGGACTTGGACGTGGGTAGATCAATGACAACATAACCTTCTTTACCGTTTTTGCTGTCCTGGAACACATAAGATTGATCGTCGGATTTGGGATCAGTGACCGCGGCTCCACTGGCTGTGCGAAGATTGAGGTCCCCGAAGACTAACATGTACAGACCAGACGGGACGGTATCAGTGTCACCACCTTTGACCGCTACAGTCCCGCCGACGATAGGGAACGTCAAGTCGCAAGTCGGACCTTCAGTCCCTCGTGGATTGAACGAGAGGAGCGGGGCTGCCAACCCAAACTTGTAATGGATCGGAACAGTCTCCCCGTGTTTGAAAGGATTAGGAACAGCAATGTCACTGCAGAGGATCGTGAGCCGATGGTCACGCACACGTGCAATACGAGCTCACAATTCGATGTCTTTGATCTGTTTTGTGGACTCGTCCTTGAAGGTTTCTGCGAGAAGCCCGTTGATGGCTGGCACGCTGCGATGGTGAAGAGCGACTTTAGGATCGAACGAGAAGGGAAGAAAGAGTCGATCGAACTGACGAGTAGTTTACGACGACGTCCCAGTTGAGTGTCGCTGACGCTTTGGTCGCCATCTTGTCGACGGTGTTGGCAAGACTGATAGGATGTGCCATATTGAGTGGAACGGTTTCTCAGATCGAAGGCAGGTATGCAGGCTGCCCCGCAGAGAGCTCGAAATTTATCAGTGCAGCCAGGGCAGCCCCCAAAAACACCGGCTCTTTGATGGAAAACATTACCCCCCGCCATCCTGCACGATCGGCGTATGAAGCTTGCCTTGTTGATTTTCCTATGAGCGTATCACATGTTAGGAATGGTCCTAAGGCTTCCTAAGGTGGCACTCTTGCCAGGATCTGCCAAGTCTTTGATCGAAGAACGATGATCAATGACAATTAATGATCGAATTAATGATCGTAGGACTTACTGATCGCAAAGCTCACAGGAGACGAATTACTGTCATCGATACAGTAAGTATCGGATAGGCTGAAGTGCGCTGACAGGGGACGACGTGCAGTACTTACGAATTGGCAGCTGTTGGCAGTGCGAGCGAAAGTCAACATCCAACTCGGTTCGAGTATGCATTGGTTTGAATCAAATGGCTCACTCTGCTTTACCAGTTCGTCATTGCACCCCAGGATTTTCTCAGTCTTTTGGCGGAACTGAGCCCCTGTTGGATCTACGTCTCGTACAACAAGTACACAAAAACGCGAGAGAATAAGTGATCAAGCACGACAAAGTTACGCCGTCCCCGCCGGGTGCGAGGGGAGTGAACAACCTTGGGGTATCGCTGAGATCCTGGACATAAAGCCCGACGGTGCCGCCAGAACCACCAGCACCGCCGTTAGGATCCTGTGGAATGCCAATGCTACCTGCCTTGCCTGATGTGTCCAAGTTGACCATGCTGCCGGGTGTGCTTGGCCGATGAGATTCCAGGCGGCCACCGTCAAGCCGTGGGTTGCGACGACGTCCGAGGTGGCTGCGGCGGTCTCTGCAAAGAGATAGACTTCGTTAGTGTGGTCTGTGTGCTCGAACCAAGGGTGCTGTGTCTTGGTCAATGCGAAGATCGTCACTTCTGAGACGGAAAGAATGTCGAGTCGCTGGCCGTGCTTGTAGATGCGAAGGGACTGGTCTGTGCGGAGAGTCGGAGATGCCATGGTACGTTGATTTCGTCGTCGTCGAGGATACTTATCGCCATTGAATCGACTCGTCCATCTTGAATGGGACGACTCGTAGTTCCTCAACGTTCAGTTGGTTAGTACTTGCACAGTGAACCAGGCTCTGAGCAGTGCACTCCACCAGTTCGTCCAATCTTCGTTCGTACATGTTCGTTGTTCCGGTAAAGTTTTTTTCCAACAGTTCAAACTGCTTTTCAGTTGAAACGCGCACTTTGACACCCCACGCGCAACTCCTGAGGTGGAGTTCTTTGTGATATACCTGGTACTTATCCTCACATCTGATAGGGTCGATCACCGAGCAGGATTGCCAACTCCGGTCTCCGGTGCTTTCCATTGCGACGTATTCGATATGGAAAATGCGCTTGGGAAAGACAAGGATACTTTGGAGCTGCCGATGGCGACGGCGACGGCGGATACACGACGTAGGCTCAACGCGCACCGCTCTACATAACTGGGGTTCAAGGTAGGACCGATTCTCCAATCTCTCATGTCCGAAACAACGAAAGCGTCCAAGATCTTTGGTCCTTCCATTTTCCTCGCAATCTCCAACAACGACGAACACACCTTTCAAAGCGCCTTGGTCAACGCCAAGCTGACCGCCTACAACCTCACGTTGTCGCAAGACGAATATGACAACCTTGGCAAAGGTGTCAAACCCTCTGGAGAGCTCGACCTCTTCACTTGGGAAGGCTACTATGTCGTGACGAGCTCGGCGCACAACGACCCCGCAAACACCGGAAAGGTGTATTGGGGTACTCAATCCCAAGTCTTAGCACATCCCAACAGTCACGTCGTTCGACTACAAGGTCACTTCTGAAAACAAGCTCCAGTTTTCGCTTCAGGTAGATGGGTTCGTCAGTATCTCGTTAACTCGCAAGTACGGTAAAGACAAGGCCACCGCTATGGTGAAATTCTCCGTAAGTACTCTCATTGCACTTGCATTTTATACCTTTTTCATCACCAGGAAAGAGCAGTCGTGACGGAAAAGATATCTCAGGAGAAAAAGCGCACCGCCTCTCAATCTTCAGGGTCCCTTCCGCCCGGAATTGAAGAAGATGGAGGAAGTCTTCGAAGTTTGAGCTCTGTAAAGTAGTCGAGGGTTGGTTAGCTCTATGGTTCGAACTCTTGCTCATCGTTAGGTATGTACTGTGTCGATCTCTCAGCTGTACTTGGGTTCGTTCGAAAAGCCTGTGCATTTTTCCTCGCAGCTGTCTCTCAAAGATGTGCCGCGAGTCGCTACGTCAGTTTCCTTGGGCTTTAAGGCGGACCACCGTGCACAATGGTACTACCAGATGCAATCCTATATATACAGTGATTAATTCTCGTGATGTTTCCGAGGGCCCCTGATTATTCCGGGGATGCCTCTCCCTAGGTCCACCACCGGGGCTGGCTCATGTACCCCGAGGATCGGGTCTCTGTCCAAATCATGGACTGCAGAGCTCCCGCGACCTACCTCTTAGCTCAAATGCCATACATTTTAGGTTTTAGCATTAGAGAAGCTTGTTAGATTGCTCCGGAATGTAGCGAAGTGATCGCTTGTGAATAAGACTTTTTGAGGAAGAAAGCGGGCGAAGAGAGATGGCGTATGGTCATAAGTAATACACTCACTTCCAAGCAGCAGATTATTTTAACTTGATCATCCATATGCGACCCGAGTCCAGAAAACTTCTTTTTGACGAGGGTTTGGCTCAGCAAAACGTTGCAGGACATGAACAGATAGCCTGATAGAACAAATCACCATTGTAGACATAGTAGTACACAGCAACTTGAAGTACACGGGATAAAGACTTGATCCCCACTTATCCCTCCCCCGACCTCAATCCTGCCACTCCACGAACGCAACAAATAAGTCAAATCGATCGCTCAATGCGTGGAGAGACTGCTTTACCTCGGGAGCCCCTCACTTCATCTTAACTGTGCCAACAATGTAGAGATCGGCCGGAATGTGCAAACCGGTCTTCTTGTCGACGTCAATGACTTGCTTATCACCGGGGAAGAGGAGGTTCGTCGTAAGGAAGAAGTCGACGCTCCCAAGGTGAAGGTTAAAGTCTGCCACCTCGACGTCGAGACCTTCCATCCACTTGGGGACAGTGTCCGGCCCTCGCCAAAATCTGTCCCACCCACCCCGGTCCTCCGGTTTAAAGGTAACGCTCCAGTCGCTTTTGGAGATTGAACAGTCCATCTTTAAGCTATAATCATCCAACAGCGTGGTGACTTTGGGATGTGTGTCAGCATCTTTTGGCACCTTGTGGATGGCCGTCGTTGTGCCGTCCGTTATGTGATCCTGGACGGAACCAGCTATCCCAGTCGGGCCAGCATCGTCATATTGCCACTTGCAAGAGTATTGCCATTCCCAAGAAGTCGTATATGTCGGAGATCCCGAATTCTGGGAATCCTAGACCGTGAGCGACCATGACGATCACAAAAGACAGCTCGCTCACGAACCTCCTTCAATGTCAGTGTGAGCGGGGGTAACGTCACGTCAATCGGGTCCGCTTTGTACCATTCGTACCCCAATGCATCGGAACCGGGTACTTTGTAATAAAACTTGTCACGGTGAACGCGTTTGCCAGTATCGATCTGCAGCTGAAGGGATCCCGTGGTATCGCTCAACCCCTTTCCTGAAAACTTTGCTGCCTCTAGAGCGGGCTTGATCACGCTTTCATACACCATGCTTTTGTTCAAGATGATACTGGAGGTTTCTCCCTCTGGGATTGGAGAGCAGAGCAAGCTCGTACGCCACTGAGCCTCCCAGGCCGTGGACAGATCGTTCTGTGTGCCATGATTGGTGTCCCTAGTTTGGATGAATATACTGAGGACGCCAATATCTCCTGGTTTCGCGGTGTCAGATGGAAGAAAAGCGTCGAAGCGGAAAGACTTTGGTTTGAGCTGCATCATGTCAGGAGGGGGAGTATGGGAGTTGACGCGCGCAATCTCGTATCGAATGTCCTGGTATTTGCCATGGTTGTGAAGCAGTTTCTGGATCGACACGGTTATGAAGGGGATGTACGAGTCGATATTGGTGACGTGAGTCGCCTTTGAGGCTTCATCGATGGAAATGTTGACCGTGAGGGACTTGGACGTGGGTAGATCAATGACGACATAACCTTCTTTACTATCGTGGAAGACGTAAGATTGATCGTCGGATTTGGGATCAGTGACCGCGGTTCCACTGGCTGTGCGAAGATTGAGCGCCCCGAAGACTAACGTGTACAGACCAGACGGGACAGTATCAGTGTCACCACCCTTGACCGCTACGGTCCCCCAAACGATAGGGAAGGACAAGTCACAAGTCGGACCTTCAGTCCCTCGCGGGTTGAACGAGAGGAGCGGCGCTGCCAACCCAAACTTGTAATGGATCGGGACAGTCTCTCCGTGTTTGAAAGGATTAGGAACAGCAATATCACTGCAGAGGATTGTAAGCCGATGGTCAGGCACGCGCGCAATACGAGCTCACAATTCGATGTCTTTGATCTGTTTTGTGGACTCGCTCTTGAAGGTTTCTGCAAGAAGCCCGTTAATGGCTGGTACGCTACGACGGTGAAGAGCGACTTTAGGATCAAACGAGAAGGGAAAAAAAGAGTCGATCGAACTGACGAGTAGTTTACGACGACGTCCCAGTTGAGCGTCGCTGACGCTTTGGTCGCCATCTTGTCGACGGTGTTGGCAAGACTGATGGGATGCGCCATATTGAGTGGGACGATTTCTCAGATCGAAGGCGGGTATGCAGGCTGACCCGCAGAGAGCTCGAAATTTATGAATGCAGCCAGTGCAGCCCCCAAGAACCCCCCCTCGTTGATGGAAAACACTATCCCCGCCATCCTGCACGATCGGCGTATGAAGCTTGCCGTGTTGATTCCCCTATGAACGTGTACTCCATGAGACACGATGAAGGCATCGTTTTACGGTGGCAGTCTTGCGAAGATCTGCCAAACCTTTGCTCCAAGATCGATGAACAATGACAAAGATCGTAGGAGTTCTAGCACTTACCGGTGATCGCAAAGCACCGGAGACAAATCTCTGTCAGAATTATATCGATACGCATCGGATGCTGAAGTGCGCTGACAGGGAACAACGCGCAGTATTGAAGCAATTGGCAGGCTTCGATCGAAGGCATTGTTACAGATTCAACATCCGGGTCGGTCCAAGTGTTGGTTTGAACCAAACGGCTCACCTGCTTTACCTCCAGCTCGTCAATCATGATTTTCTCACAGGTGCGGCAGTGAGCCCTGTTTTTAAATCGTACAAGTACACAAGAACGCTAGAGAACAACTGATCAAGTACGACCAAGATATAAACCACAAGAATCCGAAACCGCATGACGAGCAGGGAGTACAACGAAAAGGCCCATCAAGGGGTAAGGGTGGGGCGGTGGAGTGCGTTCAAAGTTGAATAAAAGCATAGTTGGTTCCACAAAAATCGAAAAACGCCTCCGTGACGCCACTAAAATCAAGCTTCTCAAACTCCGTTCCATCCAAATCCACAGTCCACTCGGCGAACGGACCAGGCGCAGCGTAAGATGTGGCAGTCTGATTGATATCCGCTTGTCCAATGTTGCCATTGTCCATGACCGACGTCACCTTGTCGCCCCGCATCCTGAACGAGTACAGCGTCGACACGGGGTTGTGCTCAAAGTGGATGGCCTCGTTGGACCGATTCACGATCGTTTCGTTGCCCCCGTGCGTCAGCGTCACGATGACACGCACGTCCTCATTCACGCCGCTGGCGGTTTTGAGGCCTGTGAATCCGAACCGCGCCCGGTAGACGCGCACATTGCAAGCATTCTTAAAGTCACCAGGATCCTTGGAATATTTGAGCACTGGCTGGATCGTCAGTGTAACCTTTTTTGTCGGGTAAGCGAATGACAAACAATGATCACTGAGAGTGGGCCTACCGAATGACCACTAAGAAGCTGCCTTCGGTCGAACTTGTCCAAATAGCAGCGGTTTCCCGGATCAGTATCAAAGTTGGTTGGGAAGCGGGCTGGCTCTGAACCCCATTCTTCGACCTCTTTACTGAACTGCTCTTGGATCTTACCGCGAGCACCACCCAGCACTTTGGCGGTGAGCGACAGCGGAACGCTGTCCACCTCGACTTTCGAATTATTAAATGCAAACGCAAGGACATCATGCGAGCGCAGCATGCGGAAGTAGAGCGAGCGTAACAAGATGTCCAGCAGCTTCATGACGCGTGTACGAGAAGACTGGTATATGGCATCGATGTAAGCTGTGATCGCAGGAAGATCGGGGTCGTTATTGGCAATCTGCTTATTTTCCAGTTTCTTCTGCTCGTTCTCGTATTGTTTTTTATCTTCCGTCTTTTTGACGAGAAGGCCAACGTTGACGTTGTACTGAAGAATGGAGTCGTTGCGGTCCGTCACAGTGTTAATGTACGCGTCGAATTTCGTCTTTAGGTCCTTGCGCGTATCCGCGTCTTTCACGCCACCGAGAGCGCTGTCGGAGAACTTGTCAAGCTGGGCAAGCATCCGTTCCTTTTCAACAATTAAACGCTTGGCGAAGGCGTCGTCGAGCTGGTATGTGCCATCAAGCTTCGCCTTCAGCTCGAGCTTGATGTTCGAAATCGTTGCCTCGCTTTGCTTGATTTCCGAGGCAAGATACTCTTTCGACACGCTACCCCCGTCGGCTGTTGGAACAGAGTTGAAACCTTTGTAGATGAGATCGGCGCCTTCCGCGGCGACCATCGACTTCTGTGGTGCCATTGCGATGCTGGTGAATGCGTTGATGCTGAGGCATGGTCAGTAAAGGTCTTTCCTAATCAACACGTCGGCAACGTTACATTTGGGAGATGCTCAACCCAAAGGCTTCTTCGATCTTAGCCTTCTCAGCCTCATAAGCATCCTTCAGCTCCTTTTGCGCCCTAAGAACGACAGGTGTCTTTGCGCTGATTTTCCTGTTCAGATCCTGCAAGGTCGACCAGATATCCTCAATGTCTTCATTCAACCTGGACACCATCCGAGACGTGTTGCTGTACGCCAGCTTGACCTTGTCGTTCAGGTCTTCCTGTGTAGCGAGGGCAGTGTGGTATTGGGTGTACGCGGTTTCAAACGATTGAAGGTCTGTGAGTGCGTCGTCTAGGACGCCTTTGTAGAAGTCATAGCTAGCCCTAGGCACCCATCGCGGCGTGTGACCATTGTAGTCCTTAACGTATACAAGTTAATAAACGCCAAAGAATAATGTCACAGTTTCCGAATGCCTCACCGTTTGTCCGGAATTTAACTTGACCAGCTCGTCGTTGGCAGAGTCCAAGATGCGTTTCAGGGCATCTAAGCTTGTCGACGGCATGATGCTGCTGTTTTGGTAGGCTTGGTAGAGTGGGTCGGAGGACTGGAGGGGAAGGAAGGACAGACGCTGGATGAGACGACCGTATAATCTCCTAGCATGGCTCCGGAGGACCGGGGAGTTCAGATAGAAGAAGGTATTCGCGCGATCAAGCAGCATGGCACACTGCTCAGGGTGCGCAAACGCCAGCTGTGCTTGGGCCAACCGTACCGCCGTAGAATCAATGAATGTTGGGTAAAGCTCACCGCCCTTGCCTGCTTCGCCTGGATCGGCTTCCACGCCTGTTCCGGTTCCCGGATATCCTCCACGGACCTGGTCATCATCGGGTGCGGCGAGATTCCCTTGTTGCATGATGGCCAGGTAAATCATGGAGCTGGCATTGCCGGCAGCGCGGAGCAGATCAGCTACGGTAGATGTCTCGCCCTTCTTTATCTTGTCGATGACGCTGGAGAGTTGGCCGAATATGTTCGTGATGACGGCTTGCGTCGCTGAGAGACCCTGAGCCATGTCAAGCAACGCTTGTGCACCATCGTACAGAGTATCGCTGTCCGAGACTAAATTTTGACTCTGCGAGCCATCGAACTCTGGGCGATCGATGTACTTTTGGACGAGCGCCTGCGCTGCGAGGTACGTCGGCTGCAGGACGGTGATGATCGACCCGCCCTGTCCACCATCGCCCCCCTTTTTCCCAGCAGTATGGGTTTCGCCGCCGTCCCCGCCGCGTGCGAGGGGGGTGAACACCTTGGCAGCGGTATCGCTGAGATCTTGGACATAAAGCCCGACGGTGCCGCCAGAATCACCAGCACCGCCGTCAGGATTCTGTGGAGTGCCAATGCTACCTGCCTTGCCTGATGCGTCCAAGTGGATCTCCTTGCCTGGGCCCACGAGGTTGCAGGTGGCCACCGTCAAGCCGTGGGGCGCGACGACGTCCGAGGTGGCTGAGACGGTCTCTGCAAAGAGATAGACTCCATTAGTGTAGTCTGTGTGCTCGAACGAAGGGTACTCTGTGTCTTGGCCAATGCGAAGACCGCCTTCAGAGACAGAAAGAATAACCAAACGCTGGTCGTGCTTGTAGATGCGAAGAGACTGGTCTGTGAGGAGAGACGCCATGGTATGTTGATCTCCCCATCGCCGTCAACCCGTCCATCTTTAACGTTTGACAAAGACGAGCTCCTCGACGAACCGGCGTTGCTCCTAGAGGCTTGGCTGAATTGGTTCGATCTTGCCAGTTCAGACGTTGTTTCGGTAAAGTTTTTCCAACACGGCGACTGACACTACTTTTCAGTTTGAAACGCGTGCCGGTGCTCTGACACAGAAGCCTGCAGGTGGCGTTCTTTGGCCACACTAACATCATCGATCAGCAGAACACCCCGATCATTGACTCCGCCAACGAATCTGATAGCAGATCCACCTAACCCTAACGCGCACCAGCCTACATAACACAAAAAGCACGCAAGGTAAGCCTGATTTCCCAAATCTCCCACCATGTCTGAAACGAAAGCGTCCAAGATCATCAAGCTTTTGCACGACAATGACTTTGGTCCTTCCCTCTTCCTCGCCATCTCCAACAACGACGAACAAGCCTTTCAGAGCGCCCTGACCGAGGCCAACGTGACCGCCGATGACCTCACGTTGTCGCAAGACGAATATGACAACCTCGTCAAAGGCGTCAAGCCCTCTGGAGAGCTCGACCTCTTCACTTGGGAAGGCTACTACGTCGTGGCTGGCTCACCAGCGCCGAATGACCCCCTCGCACTCCTCATCCTCGCAAACACCGAAAAGGTGTACTGGGGCACTCAATCCCAAGTCTTGGCGCATCCCAACAGACACGTCGTCGACTACAAAATCACCTCTGACAACAAGCTCCAGTTTTCGACTCAGGCAGATGGGCTCGTCAGTATCGCGTTAACTCGCGAGTACGATAAAGACAAGGCCACCGCTACGGTGAAATTTTCCGTAAGTCCTCTCCTTTCATTTCATACGTTTCGGGAGATTGATCACCGGACAAGGGCACGCGTGACGGAAAAGATATCTCGGGAGAGAAAGCGCAGCCGCCCATTCATGCCCTCAATCTCCAGGGTCCCTTCCGCCGAAAGGCGGCACCCGTCCCGAGGATGATGATGATGGCGTTGACGGAGGACACGGAGCACTGGTATGAGAACCCCATCGTGGTTTCGTTTACGACCATTTTCACTCTCTTGGGTGGACTGGCGCTGGGATTCCAGGTATATTTGTGGATTCGTGACAAGGCGTGGCGGAAGGAGGGATCCACGCAGGTGTTACGCGCGATGGAGGAGCAGCAACCGCTCATGGAAGAGGTCGCAGAAAGTAGCTACCGCGAACCGTCGATCAATTATGAAGGCGCACCCTCCGCTGTCACCTCGGACATCGCCTCCGAGCTCAATCAGAGCTTCAATGACAACCCTCCCGACTTCAACAGATCGGTCGACGAGCTCACGCAGGAGGCCGAACCGCGTGCCCGCGACGCCGCGACAGCCGCACTCACCCGCTACGTTCAGAGTCGCAGCATGCCGGACCTTTCTAGATCCGTGGATATGTTCAGGGCCACCCCGGGATTTGAGCCGTGGCTCAGACAATTTGCCTCGGAAGTTGTCGGTCAGTTGGTAGAGCCGAGAATACAGGCGCTATCCCCCTTCAATCCCGCCGTTCGCCCGGTAGTCCTTGAGGCTCGCAACGAACATTTCGATGAGAATTACACGGAAGCCGAGAAGAGCCTCAAGGCGACGGAGGAAGAACTCAGACAGAACAAAGAAAAGGTATCGCAGCTGCAGGACCAGGTCACCAAGCTCAATGAGGAAATTCAAAGACTCAAGAATCAAGGTAGTGACACACGTGAAGAAGAAGCGCGGAAGGAGCAGTTGGAGAAGGATGAGAATGAGGCAACCGACAAGGCGCGTGAAAAGGAGCAGGAACGCGATGAAGCACAACAAGAGAAGGAAGATGCGGAAAGTCGGAAGAATGAATCAGAACATGACAAGGAAACAGACAAATCACCAGAGGAGTGGGAGAGGAAGACGAAGGAAGTCTTCAAGCTCTGATCTTTGGAAAGCACTGGAGGCGTTGGTTAGCTTTACGGTTCGAACTCCTCGCTTATCGTTAGGTATGCACTATGTCAATCGCTCAGTTGTACATGTATGGTAGTTGGAAAAGCCCGTGCATTGCTTTCTCTGAAAGTTGTGCTTTTGCCGAATGGTATCGATTTTTCTACGATTATTCTACCATTAGGCGATAAAATCCATCAGACTTGAACTTACAACTATCAAACCAACCGACATTCCATAAGGCAAATTTCAGCTCTTGAATGGACATCTTGATTCTCTGACGGCTATTCTGGTTAGAATCATTCCACCGTCCAACACGAACACGAACCTTCCGTCCGTGATGACTCAAAAACATCTTCCAAGGTAGTAAGCCATAGCCGTCATCGGACAAAGCTAGATCTGCGGCCGACTTGCTTGCGTCTTTCCGAGCGAGTTGTTGTAATGCCATCCACGTCTCTTCCGTCCCTCAGGCTCCGTCCCTATGCAGCATCATGTTCACGGACGTATCCAGGCTTTTCCTAACGCGATTGCATGCATGCTCGCCCTTAAACATACTAGTAGTAACCTACTGACCATGTTGGATGGATACAGACTCCGCCGCCACATTGCCACTGCTTGACATAACTCGGTTTCGACGGCGACGTCTGTCATGGATGGCAATGGCAAGCGGATATCAGTCAAACTGCGACGTCTTAGTGTGCTGACCTCCGGCGGGTCCGTTCGCCGAGTGGACAGATTAGCCCTCCATAGGCGGACCCTCACGAATCGTACGCAAGACAGCCGTTCGTATAGATGTAGATTTGGATGGAACGGAGTTCGACAAGTTTGACTTTTTGGAGCGTCACGGACTCGGTGTGTGCAACCAACTATGCTGAGCCTATTCACCTTGGAACCCACCGCAATCATGCGACGAGACGGTGCGTCCCAGAATCTCGTTGTTCATATCTTGGACTTGATCGATCATTTCTCCAGTACTTGTGTACGATACGTAGATCCCAGATTACGTCCAGCAGAAGATCCTATTTCTGAGAAGATCACCATTGGAGCGATTTGGTTCAAAACATGCTGGAATGGAGTTTGATGAATAGAAGTCTGGCAATGCGGCACCCACGATTTCGGCCGTCTAATCAACGAGATTTACCGGTACTTTGCGGTTACCGGTGTGTACTGATCAATCATCATCGTTACTTATAAGTTATCGAACAAAAAGGTTTCCCCTGGCCGCAAGCGCAAGTCATGGCACACGAGTACCATGTACGGCTATGATCCTTGACACGTTCATAGGGAAATCAACACCCCATTGCTGCCGATCTCAGATGGTGGAGGGATATTGGGCTGGACTGGCTGCATGGTGAGGAAGAAGATTGGTGCGACCAGTACTAGTCAAGTTGTTGGAAGACAACGGCCGTGTGAATTTGTTATAGACAATGGAGGGTTCAACTTGAAAGCATAGTTCGTTACACAAAAATTGAACAACGCCTCCAGTAAAATCAAGCCCCATCATTGAAATTCTGTCCCATCCAAATCCAAATTCACCGTCCAGTCAGCGTACGGACCCCGCGCAGCGTAAGTCTGATCGATACCGGCTTGTCCAATGTTGCCATTGTCCACCACGGACGTCAACTTGTCGCCCCGCATGGCATTGAAATGGGGTTATGCTCAAAGTGGATGGCCTCGTTGGACCGCGACGGAAAGAGCGACGAAATGCCGGTCGTGCTTGATTGGACTGGTCTGTGAGGAAAGTCGGAGATGCCATGGTACGTTGATCTCGCCATCATTTGCACTGTGAACCAGGCTCAGATCAGTGCACTATGTACTGGTTCGTCGAATCTTCGTTCATGCTGGACGTTGTTTCGGTAAAGTTTTTCCAACAGCGATTCAACACTCTTTTCAGTCGAAACGCGTGTCGGTACTTTGTTTGACACGGAAGCCTTCAGGTGGAGTTACGTTGCGTCCCAGCTTCTTACATGCGGCCTCAGGGTCGATCAGCGAGCAGGGTTGACTCCGCTAATGAATCTGATAGCGGATCCACCTAGCCCCAACGCACTGCAGCCTGGGCGCAAGGATGCCTGAAACGAAACCGCCCAAGATCATCAAGCTTTTACACGACAATGACTTTGGTCCTTCCATTTTCCTCGCCATCTCCCACAATGACGATCATGCCTTTCAAAGCGCCTTGCCCAACGCCAATCTGACCGCCGACGACCTCACTGTAATCCTGTGCGACGTCATCTTTATGGACGTAGCCCTTTTCCTAACGCGATTACGGACGGCCAGACAACTTTGACGACGTACCAGCCTTTAACCATGCCAGCCGTTAAGCCTGCTTAGCAGGTCTGATGGATAACAGCGTATGTCGCCGCACTGACAACTGTACAGAATCTCATAACGGAGAGTGAGCCACGCGCTGTATCGCAGGCCATGCTGGCACTCAAGAAGGCTTATGGGAATAAAAAAGCAATGTTGGGGAACGTGTTCTAGCTGGACACGACGCACATCAGTCCCGTCCTTGCGCTCAGTTTGGGATTTGGCGAGGAATCGTAAGTAGAGTGGATATGTATTCTGTCAGTGGTCAGATAGTGTTCACTAGGAAATATCTGACCCGAACGTGTTGAAGTCTAGACCCACAGCAGGTCCAAAACCTGGTAATTGTCAGAATGGCTCAGACAGGGTGAACATCAAGCTTGTTCCCGAGCGCCGAGATAATCAGGCCGGCTGGATATCTGAAGAGTACCAACTGTTTGTGGTCAAAGGTATGAGGCGCGTACTGTCTGCAATCGTGTACCTTTCATTACGTGTACGCGGTACCATCCCCAAGCCAATAGAGCTTATTTGTTGTGCCGTCAAGATGCTTCTAGTTAGAGTTCTCCCGTCTGACGAGGGCGCTACAAAGATCAAGGAACTATCCAATCGAGAGAAGTTCAGGTGAGTGGACTCGAGTATACGAAGTGATATTTTGTGATTGATCACCACATACCAAAGAACTTGAAATCAACTGCTCGAAGGAGTCAGACCAGCGCGTCTCCATCGCACCTAGACTTCCTCTGAGTTCACCGCACATTACCCGTTCAAACCACAAAAAATTACAATCGTCAAGCGCGATAGACGTGCACGAGCACCTAGTCCGCCTCGGTCGAGAGGATATACACCATGCCGCAGAGCCCAACGCACCTACTGGACAGCGGAATACTCCACCCCCTCGAAGCGCTCTGACAGGGCAGGACAATCAGTAGAATTGAAGCACTCACAATAACCCGCCTCCGCAAAACCAAAACTTGCAAGGTACTCGCAGAGTAAGCCCTCCTTCAGGGTTTCGTGCACGATCTACCTCGACGTCATCTGTCGAGATGGTCCTTGCGTGATGAGTTACGGGTAGAATTTACCTGGACCTGAATTCGAACGACTAGTACTATGCTCATCGTGATACTATGCTCTTGACAGCGTCGTCAAAGCTGTCTGCTAATTAGCCACGCTTTCTGCTATACAAGCTTAGGATTGACCTCATGCTCACCAAGTTCAAGTCTTCCGCAGTTTCATAGTTGCAGTCAGACATAACAGCCGTGTGAATGTTTCCGCATCGATCATGGACCTCCTCAGCTCAAACTAGGCTGGTGAGATTACTGTCCTTTTCAGGAAGGTTGGCACCGTGGGAAAAACGTATCAAAAACAACCACCCTCCTCGGTCCTCTTGTATCTCATCAACGCCTGCGTGGAATTCATCGGTATTGATACCAATCAACTCGGAAAATGAAGGAGAACATATCCCGCGATATCCGGTCATGGTTGTGCAAGGTTTCAAAAAGTCGATATTCCGAGG
Organism: Phlebopus sp. FC_14; assembly: GCA_021018615.1. Lineage (NCBI taxonomy): Eukaryota > Fungi > Basidiomycota > Agaricomycetes > Boletales > Boletinellaceae > Phlebopus > Phlebopus sp. FC_14. Next base: position 1,955,020 of record JAEVFL010000007.1, read on the forward strand.
GTGCAGAATGGGTGCGGGATGAGTGCAGCACTCACTTTCTGCAAGAAAAATGTCATATATTGGGTGTAGAAATATGCAGTGTACATGAAAAAACTAGAAGTCAGCGGACGGAACCCATTGTCCAGCCTGAACAGCCTGAATCGCCAAGTCTACTCGCTGGAAGATGAATATGGCTGTTCCAACCTGTATCTGCAACAAATCCTTCAACTGCTCAACCGAAATATAGTCACACGAAACCTGTGAGATGTCCAGAAATCCGTTCTCCTCCAACTTCCTTCCCAACTCTGAAAAGTTGACTCCAGGGGGGGTCTTCTTGACCTGGGCACCAAGGGAGTCGAAGAAAGTACCAACATCAGGGTATTGGAGAGCTGACATAGGTGGGTTGGTATATATTGGTGTTGTTCCGACAGGTGGAAGTGGAGAAGTAGATGCATAAGGACTTGGAAGTGGTGACTTGGACGGTTGTGATACAGGAGTCGTTGAGGGCACCGTATTGTATTGTGTTACCTGAGATTGGGGAGCCATGCCCCATGAAGGTGGAAACACAATGACAGAAGGGGCCGCAGGAGGCGAGTATGGATAAGAAAAGGGAGTTGGCACTGGAGTTGATGCTGGAGGCTGCTGATCTGGTGGATTGATCATATTTGAGTTGGTGGCACCAGAGCTTCTCGTACGTGATCTTGCAGTGAGATTGAGGAGACCTGCTGGCCTCTGTACAACCGTTGCATTCCCACATAACTATTTTGCAAGTTAGCAAGTTATTTGGAGAAAACAGTTTAAAAAAACTTACGATTTCTAGTGCCCAGCCAGCAATATTATGATGAAAAAGGGCATAGCAGACATTGGTACCTGGCTGGCGATAATAGTATACGGGGCTCTCAGAGCCTCTTGAATGTGCTTCATACATGTACTTCTGTTGTAACTCTACGATATATTTCTTGTGGTCTTCTGATCCTTCCAGTTTATCATCAAGATTTGACGCCTTTTGTTTAGATGATGACGATCTGGATTTTGTATTCTACAGATTTGTGAGTAAAAATGATAAGTCATAGAAAGTATATGACGTACTGTAGATTTCATGTTATTACCAGCTGGTGGTATATTGTTTATATTCAGACCACCATCTTCGAAGTGAACAAGAACGTTCTTCCTTGGTCGAGTGGAGATCTTTCCTGTTGCAGTATGTTTGATGGTGAAAAATGGTCGTACCCTTTCATAGAACATATTGAGCTCTTCGTCATCTTGAATTGAGGTCGATGGTGTTTTTGGCTTGTCAGTGTCTAGAGGCCACTGTAGCTGTACTAGTGCAGGGTATCGTCCTAACTTCTCTGCAACGAGATTGCGAACACGATCAAAAGAATAGGATGAGTATATATCAAACATGACGTTTGATACATTTGAGCCTTGTAGACGGTAAACTGCACAATGAATCTTGAAAGCTGAGTGAAGAAAAAAGTTAGCAAGTCATGTGTAGACTAAACAATAGATTGTAGACTTACCTATATCTATAGCGTCTGTCATGGTGTTCTCTGTATCCTGAGACGAAAGTGCCACTAGCGCTCAAGGCGCTTCTTGTTGGTGCTCATGGCGTCTAACTTTTCTTTTATTTTCTTTTATCTTATCTTATCGGATGGTGCTTATCTTATCAGTGAGCGCTCATCTTATCTCATCTTATCTGTGGCTAGGTAGTCTAGAACCGATCTAGACTTACGACCTAGGGTTACGGGGCTAGGGTTATACCTCATTAGTACAGAGTTCCCTTATATAGTACTTAGGTCGTTCACCTTAGTAGAGCACTGACCATGGTCCGTGCACGATTCCTAGGGTATATAAGTAGTTACTCCTCCCTGTCGTATTTCCTTAGTTCAATATATTTGTGGTTCCACAGTAAAACCCTTGGCCTCGTTGCTATAGAAGGGCGTGGGACTTAACGGGTCTTGCGGACTCTGTGTCGGGCTATGATAGTGTCCAGTCTCTCATCTTTTAGTGGTTTGTTTTCTTTGTTCTGTTCTGCTCGACGCGTAACATATCCGATACAGACACCCTAGCTTTGGTGGACCTGTATACACCACATGCTAGAGTGGGCTTGACAGCCATAGTATGTGGACATCTTCCAATATTTGTATGCTTCATAGGGATCGGATTGAGCTGTAGATCGTCATCATCACCATCTTCATATTCCACATCATCTAGATTGGTCTCAGAGCTGAGGTGGCTCTCGTCCTCCATGTACATGTCTATCTCAAGGTCCACATGGTCTAGTGAGCTGCCAGTGATGACACTCAGCACGTCGGTGACCTAAGGGGTGTCATATATGTCATCGATCAGATCAAAGTTATAGGAATGTTCGTCAGTCTTAGGAATGGCCTCGAGTATACGTGAAGGCTGAGAGGCTGGTGGTTCATGCAAAGCAGCATGATGCTGCCTAAGTTGCTGGGAGTTGGAAGCGGAAGCAGGGGAGACTTGATGAGCATCCTATGACGAGCGTGATGTAGAGTAAGTGCTGGAGTCAGGTGGAGGCAAGCTCTGACTGTAACTGTGCGAACGAGTAAGACTCGACTGAAAAGCGCATTCTTTCTCCAGCTGAAGGCATCTGCTGCATGCTGTGGCACCTGGCTCAATGACACAGCGTGTTTTACGAGTGCGACATGCTGAGCAGGCCCCAAGTTTTCCTAGTATGATGTATTATATAGATTATTATCAGCAAAGAGAAAGAAAGACTTACCATCTGTTGAAGGCACTTGAACCATCCTTTTTCGTTTCTTCGAAGAGCGAGACAGCATGTTAACAAACGCAGTCTTTGGCCTTATGTCTGAGCAGCGGAGCAATCCAGCGAGTCTGTTATATACCAAAGGCCATGCATTCACCTCATGTCTTGTCCTAATAAAGTAAGCCGAGAGCAGACGATGCACAAGTAATTATTTGTGCTCATCTCATTTTTATTTATGTCAAGGAGACAGCATGAATTGTAAAACACATACAACAGCATCGCTATATATAACCACAGTGAGAAAACCATCCGTATGCGTCCTGAGGTGTAATGATATAGAGCGCCCGAAGTAACGTAGCATATACCTCCTGGTCCTGCATTCATGTCATTGCTAGTTGTGTGTAGTCACCATTTCGACGAAGGTGATACTTCATTGCCGAGAATGTAAGTTCAATGGGGTTCAGATCAGGGGAATAAGGGGGTAAAAATTCACAGTGCACTCCTCTGAGGGAATTATTAGTGAGAACATCATATGAATGAACAAAGATTACTTACCTTGACTCAATCAACTCGAGAATATCAGGGTGCTTGTGGATCTTGCAGTTATCCATGACGATGACAGAATTTGGTGCAGAAAACAGTTACATGTTATCGAGAAGATTGGTGATGAATCGGGTGAAAGTTGCTATACAAAATGAGCCTTCAACAATGCTACAATGTAAAATGCCATCATTTAGAGAGAGTGCGGGAAGGACTGAGAATCTAGAGGGCAGAAAACAATGTCGGCAATGTACAAATTATCACTTAGACAACCTACCTGCGGCCCCGAACAAAGAACGCCTTGCGTTAGGCTTGTGTACCCCTGATTGACCAAGCGCACCCTCAATATGTTGTTTGGCGATCAACAGAGCTCTCGTCAATGAAGACAAGCTGTTCTGCAGTGTACTGACCAATTCGAGTGAGATAGTCAAGCCGCTTTTCAGCAGATCATTCAGCAGCAATGCGAGTGACCTAGATAACACATCAGCAAGCATTCTGAATGTAGATAAGAACAGAAAACTTATTTTTTTCATTGTAAAGCCTGCTTTGCGTAAAGTTCGTCAGACGGTAGCTCGGGAAACATATGTACCACAGGATGCAGCTAACATCTCTCGTAGTTCATCCAGATACAGATCTGGAGTTTTCTGGATGGTGAAACATTCAGCAGCTCACATGATGTGGAGGGCGTACTGAGGTTATTCGACTTAGAGCTTATGAGGGTTCAGAGAGGCTGAACGATAAAACCCAAGAGGATTCGATGGAGTCCTCTGGTTGCTCCATTGAATCTTATATACTCTACTAGTGTTTGTCCATGTATACACTAGATCTAACCGATACTATGAAAGACATATGTTCCAGGCATGCATCAAGCATAGCCATGGAATGGAAAGGAATCATAACATGAGGGAAACATATGTAGAATGGAAGGAGAAGCATAAAGTGAGGATAACATGTGCTGCCATGATCATACATTAGATCGGTGAGGATCCCATGACGTGTGGCAGCTATTAAATATCAAATAACTGTAAAATGAGAAACATACGGTAAAGGCAAAGCATAAGGCTATGAAAGCCTGTGAGTCCGTGAAGAGGTGACATAGGGGTTATGTCCGTGTCGCGTGCAAGCTAGTTGCACATATCACGTCACGTGACCAGTCACGTGATCTGGAAAAAGACTTAGACGTTTCTAAGTCGTTGAGTACAAGCACGCTAGGCGCTAAAGAAAGAAAAATAGAGAAAAATAGAGGAAAAATACATATCGTAACACTACCCCCCTCCTAAGGATCGACTTCCAGGCGATCAAAGGGAGTGTCGCGAGGCATAGAGACCGTCAAATTTTCAAACGGTTGGAATAATGATAGGAAATCCAAGTAAGCCATTCGGAGCTTACGAGGAGCCGAGGGATGTGTCCGATGAAAGGCTGCAACCGCATCGGAAGCATTGGCCAAATTGCCAGCGGGTTCCCACGTTCTATCCTCATCGGTATAGCCCTTCCAGTGGACTAAGTATTCGAGGTGGTTCCCTTTCTTTCGAGATTCAACCACATAATCTACTTCGTATTCTTCATCACGACCCTCAGTGACTTCAATGGGTCCAGGGGCAATAACCGGTTGCCCAGGCAAGCGCTCTTTGTAAGGCTTGACCCGTGAAACATTAACCGTAGGGTGAATACGCATAGATTTTGGTAGTTTAAGCGTCAACGCATTAGAGCCAACCAATTTGGTGACCTCATAGGGACCGATCCATCGCTCGGTTAATTTACGTGAAGCTCGTGGCAGGCGCAGATTACTTGTGCTAAGCCAGACCCTATCCCCAATGACGTATTCAGGGGCATCTGATCTGTGCTTATCAGCTTGTGCTTTCATCCGCTTTTGAGCATTCAATAAATTAGCTTCTGCATCCTTTAGAGTTTTGGCCATTTCTTCGGCAAAGTCATCAGCAGCTGGTGCCTTAGACACATGTTGCTCGAAGCCCATTCTTGGAGCATAGGACCGTGTGACTTCGAAAGGGGTTTTCTTAGTAGAAGCCTGCTTCTTTGTATTATACGAGAATTGAGCGATGGCAAGCCAGTCAGCCCATTCTGCTTCTTTTTCTGCACAGAATAAACGGAGGTACTGTTCCAAGTCCCTGTTCATTCGTTCCGTCTGACCATCTGTCTGCGGATGATATGCAGTGGATAATTTAGGGGTGATATCTAATCGCTTGCATAATGCACGCATTACTTCCGCGGCAAATTGCGGTCCACGATCAGATATGATAGTGCGGGGTAGACCATGTGCCTTCCACACGTTGGTTAAATATAGACGAGCCGTGTCAAGGGCTGTCGTCGTCTTTAAACATGGAATGAATTTGACTTCTTTGGAAAACCTGTCCATCATCACGAGGATGGAGTCAAATCCATTTGAATCAGGCAGATCTGTGATAAAGTCTGCTGATACGTCTTCCCAAGGCGTCATAGGAACTTCCAAGGGATGTAATTTTCCAGTGGGAGGCTGATTGCTCCCTTTCATACGTGCGCATCTATCGCAATGGGAAATATAATCTTTGACCTGTTGTGACATCAACGGCCAAGCATAGCTGCGTTGCAGCAAGTCTATTGTCTTTTCAACTCCTGGATGTCCAGCAAGCGGAGTGTCGTGGTGTAGCATAATAATAGATTGCCGTAGACCTTCGTCATCAGGCACATACATTCTCATCTTGTCATCATAGAGAATTCCATCACTGTCATCATGAATGTGGAACTTCTCGCGTAACGTCTGGACTTCTGATTCTTTCAGCTTGTGCATAGCGTCAAGAACCTGTCGTTTGATCTTATCGCCTTCATCGGAGATCAAGATGGTCGCCCTAATCTTCTCCGGCGTCAATATGGTTACTCCTTTGTTATCATCCTCGATGCCGATCATATGATCTTCTCGTCTAGATAAGGCATCGGCTTTCCCCATCGAGGTTCCAGCTTTATGGATGAGTTTAAAGTTGAACCGAGATAGATATTGTGCCCATCGCGCTTGGCGACGGTTAAGGTTTTGTGCCTTCATGAAATACTGGAGATTCTTGTGATCATTCCAGATTTCAAATTCATACTTGGCACCTTCTAAATAATGTCTCCATGCTTCGAGAGCCTGAATCATGCTGAGCATCTCTTTATCAGCAATTGGATAATTCCTCTCTTCAGGTGTCATGGATCGTGAGGCGTAAGCAACTGGGTGCCATAAGCCATCTTTTTCAATAGATAAGACTCCGCCTGTTGCAAAGTCTGATGCATCACATTCAAGACGGAAGCGACTGTCTTCATCTGGAAAGGATAGTATAGGAGCGGACGTAAACTTCTTCTTTAGCATATCAAATGCTTCTTGTTGTGCTTCTTTCCACACGAAGGGTGTATCCTTCTTTGTTAGATCATTTAGGGGTCTAGCCACTTGGGCATAGCCTTGGATGAACCTTCGGTAGAAATTGGCGAGTCCGAGGAAACTCCTAACTCCTTTCACATTCTTCGGCGCAGGCCATTCCAGGATAGCCTTAACCTTGGAGTCGTCCATCTTAATTCCATCTCGGCTGACTATCATACCGAGGAATTCTACTTCTGGCACTGTAAAGGTACACTTCTCTGGCTTGATAAATAGGTCATTTTCTTCCAACCGATGCAGGACTTCTCTAACGATCTTTTCGTGTTCCTTGACGTCATCGGTTTTGGTGAATATTAATAGGTCATCAATATAGACCACCACTACGTCATCCATATCGGCAAAGATTTCATTCATCATTGCTTGGAACGTGGCGGGTGAATTGCATAACCCGAAAAACATAACGAGGGGCTCATAGGCACCGCGGAAGCATACAAAGGCAGCTTTTCACTCATCGCCTTCCTTGATGTGAATGTTGTTGTATCCCCATCGTAGATCCATCTTCGTAAATAGCTTAGCTCCTTTTAGCTTATCCACTAATTGGGAAATCAGCGGAAGCGGATAATTATTTTTGACGGTGTGCTCGTTTAGATAACGATAATCTTGAACCATGCGTTTAGTGCCTTCCTTCTTTGGCATGAAGAAAACAGGGGAAGTTTGTGGGGACTTTGAAGGTCGTATGTAGCCCTTCCTCAGTTGTTCATCAATGAAGCTAGAAACTTCTTTCTGCTCTTCCACTGAGAGGGGAATCATCCTTCCTTTCTTAGGAACGAATGTATCCTTCAAATCAATTGCGTGATCCCATGGTTTTCTAATTGGCATGTGTTCAGATTCTCCCTTTGAGAACCGTCCGTAATATTGATGGTATGCGCTAGGCACCATCTCTTCTATCGTCTTTTCTATTTTCTGAGGCGCCTCAATGCTAGCTCGTATAGCATAGGCATGATAAGCAGCCTCTTCTTCTTCTTTCTCTAGAAAACGAAGAAAAACACTCTTTTCCCTTAATAGATGGCAACTTCTTGGGCATCGTGTCATCTTTACTTCGCCCTTAGCCCAATCTATTTCAGGATTGTGCTTCTTTAACCACATATACCCGAGGATGATTTGATTATGTCCAAGATCCGTAACCTCTGCGGTAACGCGTTCCCTGTGTCCTTCATAATCTATAATTAACTCAGTGGAGTGTGTGACATTTCCTGCCGAATTCTTTGATCCGTCAACGTTAAATACGGGGATGGGATTGCGTAAGAGAGTGAGCGGTAGCTTTTGACTCATAGCCCACTTCTTGTCAACGAAAATAACATTAGCACCGCAATCAAGTAGTGCGTCAGCGGCGACGTAATTCTTCTTATCATGGGAGGATGCTACTTTGATCTTCATTAAGATCTCCTTCTCCATGTTGAGCGTTCTCAAGAAAAAGTCATCTGGGATTTCTTCGTCTGACATATTTTTTTGTGGTTTTGTTGAAACTGAATTAAGTACCGGTTTGAAGCCCCGGCCGAGCCCCTTCACAGAAGAGGACCCAGTTTGGCATTGTGAAAAAGAAACATTATCCGACTCATCCGTGCTTTCCCTAGGTTCTTCGACCTCAAGGACGGAGAAGCGGTTGGATAAATATTCGTCAAATGTGACCGCACGAACACCCAGTTCGTTCATGCGGCACGACCTTTTCCCTTGTCATGGACATCTTTCATGTCCCAAAAGTATGCCCTCATTTCGTCATAGGACATATTGCAGATAGCCGCAAAAGGATCGTTACCCCGTGGGGCTTTCCTTTTGGGCTCTTCTCTGATTGGTTCGACGACGCGCACTTGGCGGCCGCCACGACATTCTTTCTTGTGTTTGCCCCCTAGCCATTTGCAAGAGGGACATTGGTTGCGTGGTAGGGGGCAGTTCTTTACCCCGTGTGGTCCTCCACAGTTGTAACATGATAATTTAGATGATGACCCTCTTTGGGCGGCATCTATTTGCATAGCGTTAGGGTCGCCACGTGCTTGAGAAGCTCTTCGGGTAGTGGCACCCATTATGAAATCAAGGGACTCTTGAGCAGTCCCGACGCGTCTAATTTCGGCAATGTATTCGGCTACTTTAGCCTTTCTTTTGCCTTCCTTAAAGATTTGAGCAATAATGCTCCGTCTGACGTTGTTCTCCAGCATAAAAATAGCGTGCGATTCGTCTATCGCAGCCTGCTGGTAAAGTGCTTCAAATTTGACGATAAAATCGTCCGTTGACATTTTGTTTTGTAGCAGCCCCTTTAGCTGACTACGTGCCCAATCTACCTGATTGGTGGAACGGAAGAGACCTTCAATCTCTGCCACCATCAGGGCCCATGTGTACGTATCCCCCTTAATGATCCGCGTTTGAGCGAAGGGACCTGCTTTCGGCCCTTTCAAACAGGAGAGGACGGCCAGGACTGCTTCATGTGAGCCCGGCGTGATTGCGTGTGAGTTGATGTTTAGCCAAGCCCGCATCTTGGCCCACCACTCTTCAAACTTTGCTTTAGACCCGTCATATTCTCCTGGGTCGTTGAATACTTCTATTTTCTTTGAGTACGCTCCCCCCGTACTCGCAGAAGTTGAGGCTGTGTTACGGGGTATAATTTTTCCTCTATTTTTCTCTGTTTTTCTCTTTCTTTTTATGATCACGTGACTTACATCACGTGCTTATTTTATCATGTGACTGGATCACGTGACTCGGTCATGTGACTTGCTCATGTGCAACGAGGACTTTATATTTAGATATCACGTGACTAGGCCTAGACATGCCTAGAACATTCTAGAATAGACCTACCTAGACCGGTCTGGACCATGACATCACCTGACGTCATATGGAACGTCGTGGAATGTTGTGGAACATTCCGATGATATCATATGTTTGTTAGATACAAACACTGTAACTGTATATAAGCTGCAATGCCAACGCCCAGAGACCCTAGCTTGGTTCTCTTGGGGCTACCCGTCCACGAGTGTACCTAAGTTTCTTTCCCCTCTAACTCGCTTTTCGTCGACAAGCTATCGTCGACGCTGCTCATATCATCGTCCAAGTCTTCAAGTGAGACTATAACTCATTTGTTTTCTCGTGCTAGTTTTAGTGTTGACGTTGCGAGAGGTCCTGACCATCGCTCGTCTCAGGCTGAGCCTCCTGCTGCACCTGCTCGTTCCAGAGCGGCGATCCTATTGTTGAGTTGGTTTATTATTCGACTTTGGTCAAACATGCCCTGCCTAGCAGCGGCAATCTTATCTTCCCAGTTTGCCTGGGCATCGTCCAAGATATCAAAGACGGCTTGTGACATATTGATTTAAAAGAAATTTGTAGGTAGAAAAAGGTTAAAGGAAATATTGTAACTCTTGATCGTAGATCAAGGGGTCGGTTGTAAGTATATGAGGGCGGCGCCTTACTTCGTTAAGGACGCGGCGAGGACGTAAGCGTGGGCGTAGAAAGTCGGGGAGAAATTCGTCAAAGTAATCCCGATGAACGTGTGTGGGATCGACAGGGAAGTAAGTACGTCTTGTCCGACGTGGGCGTGGTGCGGGGAATGGGGTAGGAGTACGATACCTAGCCCTGACTTCTTCTGCTCTTCTTGGACCTTCTCCTTCTTCAATTATTCCTGCCTCTACCTGACGTACGTACTCATCTACTAATACTTCGGGAACGAAGAGCTGATTGATAAAGGTCGGCAACTGGGGGTAGGCGACGGGTGGTGCGTCGTTCGGATCTACCGAAGGCGAGCGCGAAGGGAGGTGAGATGATGGAGTGGGGACGAGGGTGGCCTGGTCCTCTTCGACTTCTATAGCGAGCGAGTCGAGTTCGAGCTCTTCTTCGAACCACTGCTGCTCCTCTGCCCGTTGCTCTGTGGTTGACAACGTTGAGTGCTCGACGGATGGTGTAGGATACTCTCCGCGCTCCTCTTCATAAGAGGCGGGGTATGTAGGCATAGATCTGTGAAAGGACACTGGCCGGTGTCACTGAACGTCAGTCCGTGAGCGTTACTTCAAGTACTTCAAAAGTGTTTACTTCTTGCTTGCGGTGGTCTTGACTGGCAAGCATCGTGAATAAAGTCAGTTAAGAGATCGAATCCTAATGAAACATTCAGCGGCTCACATGATGTGGAGGGCGTACTGAGGTTATTCGACTTAGAGCTTATGAGGGTTCAGAGAGGCTGAACGATAAAACCCAAGAGGATTCGATGGAGTCCTCTGGTTGCTCCATTGAATCTTATATACTCTACTAGTGTTTGTCCATGTATACACTAGATCTAACCGATACTATGAAAGACATATGTTCCAGGCATGCATCAAGCATAGCCATGGAATGGAAAGGAATCATAACATGAGGGAAACATATGTAGAATGGAAGGAGAAGCATAAAGTGAGGATAACATGTGCTGCCACGATCATACATTAGATCGGTGAGGATCCCATGACGTGTGGCAGCTATTAAATATCAAATAACTGTAAAATGAGAAACATACGGTAAAGGCAAGGCATAAGGCTATGAAAGCCTGTGAGTCCGTGAAGAGGTGACATAGGGGTTATGTCCGTGTCGCGTGCAAGCTAGTTGCACATATCACGTCACGTGACCAGTCACGTGATCTGAAAAAAGACTTAGACGTTTCTAAGTCGTTGAGTACAAGCGCGCTAGGCGCTAAAGAAAGAAAAATAGAGAAAAATAGAGGAAAAATACATATCATAACAGATGGTACCCAATAAAAACTGTGCACGAGTATGAGATAAATGCAAAAATTAGTTATATATGACACATACCTCTACATCCACATCACGGAGATGGCCAGTTTGTGTTTTTTCCTTTGGGGACTTGTCCTCCCCAGGATTGGGAACAGTTCCATGAGTGCGAAAGTGAGCGATAATACGTTGGATAGAGCGAACAGAGAGGTCCAGGCACATTGAGATTTGTTCATGATCCAACAACCAGGACAACCAGACAACTGCCCACTGGATTTCTGGGCTTGCCTGGTGACCCCATGGCATGAGTCTGTGTGAGACGAGTGATGGACTCAATGCCTTTCACAACGTCAACACTAAAACTGAAGCGGAGAAGACAGATCAGTTATCGTCTGACCTGAAGACGTGATAGGTGAAGAGTGAAAGCGTCGAGTTATACTCCTCGACGATGAGTGAAACGATGAGGAGATACTTATGTTCGCTCGTGGACGGGTAGCCCCAAGAGAACCAAGCTAAGGTCTCTGGGCGATGGCATTCGGTCTTATATACAGATACAATGTTTGTATGCTACAAATAAATGATATCATCGGAATGTTCTACAACATTCCACGACGTTCTATGACGTCAGGTGATGTCATAGTCCAGACCGGTTCTAGGTAAGTCTAGGTAAGAATGTTCTAGGCCAGTCTAGGCTCTAGTCACGTGATATCTAAATAAAGTCCTCGCCCGCACGTGATAAGTCATGTGCTATCAAGTCACGTGCACTGGTCACATGATTAAATAAGCACGTGATGTAAGTCACGTGACCACAAAAATAGAGAGAAAAACAGAGAAAAATAGATGAAAAATTATACCCCGTAACACTGTGACTCTGATAAGTGATCATTGTGAGGATACGAAGTCAAAAAAAAGCCGCACCTAGTCCCGAAATCCTGAAATATAGGTTTTTGAAAATATCGTTCTACCGGTATCGGTGGGTGCGGACCTCATTCTCCTCACTCGTCCGAGTCAAATGATGTTGTCGCCGACAAATTCCAGGTGGGCGTTGAGGAGATACACGAGTACCGAGTTGAAGGCTCTTTTTGAACATAAATTTCCCACGGCGCCAACCTTCCTGAAAAAGACAATAAGCTACAGTCTCAGACTATCCGGAGATTTTTGTTTTGTTTTCCTTTTCAACCCTCAATCTGCTCGCGTTGATTGTTTAACCATTTGTTGCACTGCACACTGTAGTCCCTTGCTAGTTGTGTGCATGTAGGCCTCTGTTGAACGGATCAAGTTACTGGTACCGGTCATGGAATGCAGAGCTGGCCCAACTTAGCCATCTATCCCAAACGACGTGCGTTTCAGGTCTTAGCATTAGAAAGCTGTCAGATTGCTCCCGACTGAAGCATAATCGGACGAACAACTCGGAGCCCTCCTCGAACGCACACCTTCACAACTTGGGGAAGAAAGCGGGCGAAGAGGAGTGATGGTGGTGGTTATGAGTAACGAGCTCGTTTCCAACCAACAAATCATTTTATTTATAACTTGATTCTTGACCACCCATATGCAGTCCGCGTCTAAGGTGTGGTTCAGTGAGTAATTGCTTTTGCGCACCGTCTCACTGTTCAATATCAGTTCCTCAGTCACTGGCGCCTCTTCCGGCTTTGGTCGCGCCGTGGCAGAATTAGCGCTTCTCAAGGGCGATAAAGTCGTCGCAACCCTCCGCAAACCCGAAATCCTATCCGAGTTGATGAACCAGTACCCCGAAACGCTCCTGGTGGTCAGACTCGACGTCACTCAACCCACAGAGATAACCACCGCCTTCTCTTTGAGCCACGAGAAATTCGGTCGTGTCGACATCGTCCTCAACAACGCCGGATATGCCGCTGTTTCGGAAGTCGAGGGGACGCATGACAAAACTGCAAGAGATCTCTTCGAGGTCAATTTTTGGGGAGCATCCCATGTCAGCAGGGAGGCGGTGAGGTTCTTCCGCGAGGAGAATAAACCGATGGGCGGTAGGTTACTGCAGATGTCGTCCTTGTCTGGAATTGTTTCGAGCCCTGGATGTGTTTATTACTGTGCTACGTGGGTGTCTCTCTCGAATATGATGTGTGACTGAACCGAGAACTCATGCGAACCTCAGCAAATTCGGTGCGTCCGCGTGAGCATGTGTTTCGCAGAAGCCTGATGTCTCGAGGTTCAGCTCTGGAAGCCCTTAGCGAAGGCCTTGCGGCAGAACTTGATCCGCGCTGGAATATCAAAGTCAGTCATCTTTGCTCAAACGTGGATGACGAATTTAAACGTTGCAGGTCACCATACTCGAACCAGGGCCATTTCGCACCAATTGTCCAGGAATCAACGTAGTCGTAGATCCCGTGCACCCGGCATATACAGACACTGCACTGTCGTCGATGCAGTGGCGAAGCGTGGACGTGAACGCGGTGTTCAACGGCGACCCAGATAAGTTTGCGGAAATTATCTACAGGACGGCCTATCTCGAAGACCCTCCGCTCAGACTTCCGGTGCACAAAGCGTCCTTACGGTCGCTGAGGCAGAAAGCGAAAGAATTGCTTGATGCTGCTGATGAGTGGGAGACTTGGTCAGAGGATATTTTGTTGTAGTAGACAACAAAGAGGGTACAGCGATCGTGTGACTGGCAAAAGAGGCTTGAAAATCCGCAGAGTCCCGAACGTTCAAGTCGAATTTGACCGTAGTCGTTTTGTCCTCGTTTTTGACTTCAGTAACTCAAAATGGCCTCGCAAACGGCTCTCGAAAACGAACTCTGAACTTGTCTATTAGCGACTCAGTAAAGACGGCAAATTGTTGGTTTAACTTTAAGCGCGTCTGTTATACGTGCAGTCGTTGCCATGTACTACACCACCGACGTGGACTCTGCTGCAGAGGCTCAAACAGAAATTTATTTTCGTTATGCCCGCATCAAGGCGTCAATCGCAAGGGAAGTGCATCCCATCATGATTCGTGCGTGGAGGAGGAGAGTTGATGAGGAGTCGGTATGGTCCTATTAGTATGGCCTACTTTACGGTGACAACTGACCCACTTACGACGATGACGACGACTCATAGCTCGCAGCATGGAGTGCATTGGCAAAGTGCAATCTCATGCGATGGAAAGTCATAGCTCCAGCACTCCTCCTCAGCGCTATCCGTCACATCCACGAGGAGCATACCCCGCATGCGACCCCACAGACGCTCTCGGACGACCCAACGCCGTTCAGAAATACCAGCTGGAAACATTGGCTCGGAAAAAAAGAAGATCACGATATCTCCCACGTCGATCTTGGTGAAGACGAGTGGTGGACCAAGATGCAAGTAAATTCGACTCCGTCGGACGAGTCGCGGGGTTCGCCAAGTCAGCGACGGAGGCGCACTCGATCGGAGTCGCTTGATGGGGGAAAAGGGGAACCGGCGGTAAAGAAGAGGAAAGAAAGTGAGAAATCTCGTGAGGCGAATGGTCATGAAGGAGCCAAAGTGGAAGATAGTGCGAGCGAGACGGGCACACCGCCCCTGCGGCGGAGCGAAAGGATAGAAATCACATCAGCCTCCCAGGTGAAACGGAGCGGCGGTGACCATCCATCAAGTCGATCAAGGACTTCCGAGCCTCCTAGTGACCTCAACGACCCCAACTACTCCAGTGACTCTAGTGACGACCGTCGTCCGCCTCGTGCAAAACAGGTCAAGCGAGCCAACAATCACATAGGTGAACGCCTCGGCGTATACAAAATGGTAAGCAGAATGATTTCCGACTCACCACATGAGCGACATGAATCGAAATTACATTTCGTCCAGGCTTGCAGAGAATGTCGGAGCCGCGGCGAGCGATGCAAAGTCGTCGTGAGAGGAAACACATTCGCTGGGGCTTGTATGTCGTGTCGAAAGCGTAAGGCGAGGTGCTCTGCACTTGGGAAAGAATGCGAGGTCATTCCATTGAACGGCGGCGGCCCCTTGCCGGTGTCGCGCTCTTCCCCCCCAAAATCGACTGTGACAGATTCTGCAACGAAGCCTCACCACCAGCACAAAATAGCCCCAGCAACGAATTCAGCGTTCACATTCACATCTTCAAATCGCGACCTCAACGGTGGGAGTCGTTCGCATAGTGACCATGCAGAGCCTATGAGGACCAGTGTTTCCTTAGCTAATAAAAGGGATGGGGTTGGCAAAGAACAAAGTGAGTCAATCCGACATACAGTGCCCGCGGGATTGGATGTTGATTATCCGGTAGCTTCACGACCTTCTTGGCATAGACCATCCTTTTCCTCGTCAGATTATCTCGGTGTTGGGAAAGAGACAGAAAAAGGTGAGGCATGGTGTCAAACGGTTAGGTTAGGGTTAGACGTATGCTGATCGCCCAACAGCCTCCGAAAACAATTGGGATCCGCCCCCCTTCCCCTCGCGGGCCCAACCTAGTTCAGACACAGGATCCCTTCGGGGACTCCTTGGCGTATTCTCAAAGTCTTCTGTAACGAAATCTCAACACCAGGACAAGCTAGCTCCAACGAGGAATGTACCGTCCACACCTGCATACTTAAATCATGGTCCCAGCGCTGGCAGTCATCCTGATACTGGCCATGCGGAAGGTGGCACCTCAGTTAGTAAAGGGAATGAGAAGGAAAAGGAAACAAGTGAGCCGTCTAATGTCACCAGTCTGCGCAATTGGATGCTGACATTTCAGCAGCTTCGAAAAACACTTCAGATCAACCCTCGTCTACCACATCTGCTGCAGACACAGTACACCGCGATTGGAGACTCTTTCAACAAGTGTTTAAGCATCCTGTAACGAAATCTCACCACCAGGTGAAAACAGCTCCAACAACGAATGCACCGTCCACAACTGTGTCTTCAAATCATGTTCTTACTGCTGGCAGTTGTCCTGATACTGACCATGCGGAAGGTGTCACCTCAGTCGCTAGTAATGGGAAAGAGAAAGAAAAAGAAAAGGATACAGGTGAGCATTCTGACAACAAATGTCTGCGCAATTGGATGTTTGATCTTTTAGTGGCTTCAGAAAATACTTTGGATCGACCACCCGTGCCCTCGCGTGGCCCCCCATTTGCAGGCACGGAATACCTTTTTCAGAAAATATCACGGTTGGTGGCTGAGGAATTGGCGGGTCTCCGCTCGACCGTCAAGGAATCCACCGATCGAAATGCCGCTGCAATGGAGGACATGAATAGGAGAGTGACGATACTTCAGGAAGAATTTCGGATCAGTCAGATGGAGTCGGAGGAGCGAATACGCGCGGAATTCATGCGTGCGCGACCGCCCACCAATGCTGCTCCGTCCGACGCAGCCACGGCAGCTTCCGAATCAAATGCAGATATTGATCTCATTGCACAGTTGCAGTCAGAAGTCAAGAAGACCCGCGCTCAGTTGGAACAGGCGCGCTTCGAGAAGACTACTCTTTCTTTGTCAAACCAATACCTCCGGAAGCGCATTGTCGATGGTCAGATGCAGCCGAGTGGTAGCCGATCCCAGGATACCCAAGGTCCGTCGCAGGACACCTGAGGTGCATCGAGACATTCTGAGGATAAAATCTATGGTTGAGAATGGGTCTTTTGGTTATCTTATGTTGTTTGGAAAACACGTCGGTGTACATTACATTAAGTTCCGGTGATCTGATCATACTAACATGCGGTCGTTTGCGTTCAGAGGTTGGATAAGTGGAGGCCGCATTGTCTTCGTCTTCACGTGTTCTGATGACGGGGTCATCAACGGTAGCTTCATGTGTACCATCGACCGCTCGTTTTGCTCCGTTTACAAACGTTTGGCGGTGGCTAGAACACTTACGAACTTGAAGCCAGTCACCTCTACTGCCCATGTGAAAATAGGCAAACAAGGCGAATTACGACCCTTGAAACGTGACAAGAGTCGCGCTCGGCCGGGATTCCCTGAGATCGTTAAGCTGTGATGAAAATTCTATTTCAGACGGACGGATGGGACAATTGATTAAAAGGCAACAACTAAATCGAGGACACTGACAAGACACTGTTCTCCTTCGTCTATTCCCCGCTGTTTGGACGGACCACCAAGTCTGCTGACGATTCCTGGTGTTAGAATACTTTTTGGTGTCGCAGAAAAGAAAAGTGACTCACACTTATTTTAGTTGTTGGTGATTCTGGGCCACGTGTAGAGACAGAGGTAGGTCCATCGGGCGCAGCGTCACCGACAGGCGCAGAAGATGAGGCGTCGCGAATGGCTAGTGCCGCGCTGATCATACGAGCCCATTGGAGGTCTCCCTCGAGTCTTGCCATGACGATCTAATCCTGCATCTCCAGTTGTAAGTCTCGCTTGGATTAAGTGTATTTGCGGTGGAAGAAAGAGCAGAATGGCATTGTGTTTGAGAGGGTGGTGTAGTTGGGCGATGTGGTTGGGCGATGTTCGTCGGCGGCGGTGAGAGACAGTTCGACAAACTTTCTTGGACTTGTCAGTGACCGAGTAAGAGCTATACTTAAGTATCTTCTGCTGAATTACGGTTCGAAAAGTCGGAGAAATGACGTTGTAAGTTCGGAGGACGGATCACGGCGGCTCGGAAGAGTCGTCGATCATTCCGTCGAACGATCGCTCAGGGTACTTTGGGTTAACGCCCTGTGTGCCAAACCATCAGAAGTAGAAAAATAGAGAAACCTAACGTTTCTTGGTAGGAGAACAAAGGTAGGCCTAGCCTGCGGTAAGACCGAGTGGTAGTACCGGACGATGACGAGAGGCTTCGCTGATCGGATGTGTGATCTATTACATCTACACAGCAATCTCTCACGTGACTTTTTCCTAATGCGTCCTCGATCGACCGGGTCGATCATTTATGGCCAACTGTGTTCACTGTTTCACAACCAGTCTCTATTGCTATCGCCGTGCTCATCGTCCGACACGTAGACGGAGATTACCAATGGAAATTTCAATCCTCGAGGAAGATGTCTCACAACTTGGGCGACGCTGGACTCTCATGGGACGTAGCGGTGGCCCACGGAAAAGGGGTCAGTCGAGGAAAGAATTGAACTTGATCATGATGAGTCACTGAATGGGCTCCATCCCGACAGTGTACACTTCCAAACCCCTGTCATCCGTCCTCCGAGCTCAAACATCATTTTCCTGATTTTTAAAATATGCTCAAGTAGCGCGACCCTTCCATCTTTGAGAACACTCAAACCGGCTTCACTTCCTCTGAATCCATCGGATATACCATGCGATTCTTCTCTGCCCTTCGCAACTCTTCCAAGCCTAAACGTGCTCTAACGAAAGCCTTCCTCGCAAAATACATCGCAAATGTTCGCGATGATATCGCGCGGCTTTATGAGACCTCGGACGCCCTAAACGACAAGTTGGCTACTTTAGAAGCCATGATGAGCACCACCGTTGCGCTCGAGAATGCTTCCCTAGGGTCAAATAAACAGACGGCTCTTATCGAGGAAATCGCAGTGGATAATAGGAGTACAACGGCGTACGCCTCATACATCAGGCAGAAGTTGGGCATCTATCCACCGTACGTCTGATAAAACTTGGTTCTTATTCCCTGAAATTGACCTTCCCCCCTTTTTTTTGCCCATACACCAGTACCCCCTGCTCACGCTGTGCACATCTTCCACTCGACGCAACGGTCACGAAACCCATGAAACCCACCCACCGTACCCGCGTTCGGGACTCCTGGCTGATGTGCTTAGTGAATACGGGAGAAAAGTTTGACCAAAATATGATTCTATGGAGCATTGACACCGACGTTTTATTCCTGCTGCTTGGGTTGCTTTACTTTGTCTGTTTGCTTACTTGTAGTTGCTAATGATTCGACCCTTGTGGCTTTCGCCAAAGTGAACTTAATTTAAAGGTCTGTTCTGCGCATGCGTGGAGTTGATCAGTGATCGACTGACACAAGGTTAGCTCCCAAAAAAAGGTAGCACGCCCGTTCTGCTAGTAGTCAAGAGGTCGTACATCGCGGTTACTATAAAAACAAAAGCGACGGCGAAGTTGTATTCGTACAGCGACAATAAAATTCAGCAGATGAATGCAAAGAAACGGTACATATATATAACAGTACAATGTATGGGCATGCTCTCGATCACGGATGGAGACAGGTGCACCACTTTGGGCAACACTCACAGCAGTCTCTTTCGAACGAATCGTCCGACTCGATGCTTCCTGGAGCAAACCTAATCCGTGGGTCTCCTGAAGGACCAGGTATGGCGTAGGGTGTAGAACGTTCCATTGACGGAGGGCCGCGCTGATCTTCGCGCTGTGTAGCGTGTTGAACCGCCTCGCCCGTGGCAGTCTCCGCTGGCCGGGTCCCCGATGTCCCTGCCGCGTTTCTAGCCACGTTTTCGCCATCTCTTTCTCGTTGTCTCGTACTCCCACCACTGACTGTTTCGTCGTCGGATAAATCAAGTAGAGCCTGTTGGCGCGGGGGACTCGAGTCGGACGATGCAACAGCGATGCGCTGCAGCGACATGATCAACACCTCCTATGCGAACCTAAAACTATACTCACATTGGTCGTTTCTGCATAGGCAATTCTGATGGGTCTTAATCCCCGGAGCTCGGTGGCATTGCCTGTTGGTCGTGATCGTGAGCTGTGAAATATGCTCAAGACGGCATTGCGAAGACGAGGCAATGAAAACAAAGGCGACCGAACCACATGGCCATCGTGAACAGGGCCAGCGACTGCGCCTGAAAAGTCTTGTGATCGCGTTGTCGCTGGTAGCTACAAAAGAGATCAGCGGACAAAACATGTCAACTAAACAGAGACAGCTTACGTCTAGGAGGGAGCCGAGGCCAATTTCCCGTATGTGCTGCGTCTGTACTGCTTGTCCCGGAGCCCCAGTCGCGGGTAGCTGTCACGCGAGTGTGAGAAATACTGGCAAATTGAGTCAAGGACCGGACACCGACGTCAAGGAACAATGAGCCCGATTGCTACACGGGTCAACATGTATTGAGAAATCCCAACAGATGCTATGTTCGCAGCGAGATACTTACAGCATCATAGATATCCTGTCGTGGTATGTCATTAACGAAAACGCAGAGTGCACTGCACCTACAGGAAAATGGAGAATCTTGCCAGTAACAGCATCCCAAAACTTGATTGACCAATCCCCCGATCCAGTGACAATGCGCTTCCCATCGGGCGAGAATGTGGCAGACCAGATTTCACCCTTGTGCGCTTGCAATGGACCAAGGAGTAAGACACCGGTCGTTGCATGCCAGATGCAGATTGTTCCGTCGCGAGAGGCACTGCATATTCTCCTGCCATCTGGTGAATATGAAACTGATAAGACGCGCTCTGAATGTCCTTCAAGAGGCCCGACGACTACCGTGCCTGTCTTTGCATCCCATACACGCACGGTCTTGTCGGATGATCCACTGGCGATAACGAGATCATCAGGAGAAAAAGCAATAGAACGTATGCCGGAATTGTGACCCCGGAATGGACCAGCCAGGTTTTGTGCGGTCGACACATCCCAGATGCTGATGCACTTGTCACTGCCACCACCAGCGAGTCGACTTCCGTCCGCAGAGAAGGAAAGTGTGTTAATCGAGTGCTCCTGTCCCTTCATCACCCTGAGTTGTTCACCTGTGCCTGAGTCCCACAGGAGGAGTTGCCCTCCCATATCTGAACTAGCAATAAGCTTGTCATCCGGCGAAAACGTCACGCACGACACTGAATCGTGATGTCCTTCGAGTGGCCCGAGTACGACGTCGCCGCTGCGAGTATCCCATACTCTTACTGTCTTATCCCATCCTCCGCTGGCCAATCGGCCTCTGTCAGACGAAATTGCAATCGAATAAACCGAACGTATGTGACCCCTCAGTGGCTCCAGGACTTCTTCGCCTGTCTTAACATTCCAAATACGAATTGTGCCGTCTCTGGATGCACTTGCAAGGCGATCCCCGTCCGCAAAGTAGACAACGGCTCTGATTGACTCCAGATGCCCTCGAAATGGGCCAGTGAGTCGATACTGATCTTTCTCTTCTTCTGTCAACTATGAAAACATACGGTGAGATACAAATCCACGCATGACCAACAAACTTACCTGAGGCAGTAGAACTTCCCGCGTAGATGCATCCCACATTCGGATTGATCCATCGGATGCCCCTGTGACGAACCGAGTCCCATCAGGTGCGAAGCTGACTGCACTAACTCCTGTACTGTGTCCTCTGGCGGGGCCGCCGATAAGCTTGCCCGTATACGAATCCCATAATCGAACAGTTTTGTCCGCTGAACCAGTGAGCAGTCGTTTTCCGTCGGGGGAATAAACGACACAAGTAGTGTCGTTAATGTGGCCCTCCAGAGGACCCAACAGGGGACTTCCAGTTGGTGCATCCCAAGTCCGAACGGTATGATCGAAAGAGCAGGACGCGAGTTGCTCTCCATCTGGGCTAAAAATGACAGCATTGACCGCACCTGTATGCCCTTCCAACGGTCCGGCAAATAAAGTTCCCGTTGCGGCGTCGAAAATGCGAATTTTGTAGTCGTGGCACCCAGTTGCGAGACGGCTTCCATCACGCAAGAAGTTCACAGATCGTACCCTCTCCGGATGCGCGATCTCTATCAACTGTGTCAAGTCTTCTGCACGCCATATTCGCGCCGTGCGATCGACTCCAACGGCTATGTGTTGATTGTCGGGCGAATAAGCGATTGCATTGATCGAAGGTTGTGCGTCTACACGCTTTAGGACGAGGTCGCCATCACTAGTATTCCATGTGCAGACTGTACCATTCCGATGGCCACCGACGAGCCTCTCACCGTCAGGAGAGTAGCACATGCACTGGACAGTCGCGGCGTGGCCCTTGGGTTCTAGCAACATCTCGCCCGTATCCGCGTCCCATATTCTGATGGGAGGGCCCTCTCCTCCAGTGGCAATTTGCTTGCCTCTAGGAGAGTGGCAGATAGCATAAATCGCGTGACTATGGCCGGTAAAAGCTTTCGATCCTGTGCTATCCGTCGGATGCGTAGATGGAACATGAGTGGGTGAAGGTGACGAGGCGAGTTCCGGCATGTATCAAGTCTGGTATTAGACTGGATGATGGCCTTGGCGTTTTGTGAAACAGGGAATAGTTAACGAGAGTGGCGGTAAACTTTGAATACTGAAGACAACAGAGACAAGATGCGCACGATCCCTGTCGTTATCGCGTATGGATGCAAGTATAAGCTCAAATGCAAGCGCGAGTGCAGATAGAGGTCGTTGGAGGTTAAAGAAAAAACGATGCCTATGAGATGGAAGCCTCGAGGTCATCGTCACCTGGGAAATCGCGCCCACAGAAACATCATGTTCAAAGTCACGACCTTCGTTGGGCTCTTGAAGGGTTGGAGAACGTCGTAAGCGGGATCATCATATGGACATACTCGTGTGTCGGAAATCCCATCCATGTCACCGAGGTCTACCGTCACCGTCTCCCCTCTGTTTCGACAATTATTTAGCTACGATGGTTCTGGAGAGTGATGACATTCGTTGGTGTCGTGGGTCCGCGACGGTGGGGCTTCGTCTTATTCAACGCGAGCCTAGTCTAAGAGCTTGCCGCGTGTTTTGAGTTGACAAGTTCGACCTGCCGTTGGTTTGAATTGGACGGGCAACGGGGTCAGACACATAAGTAGCCTAGCGGCCTGAGAGACTCGTCACATGTATCCAGGCTACGGCTTAGAGTATTAGTACATACATGATTCAGTACAAAATCAATCACGAGAAATTCTTCGTTACTTGTTATAAGGCCAATTTCCAAGAAATACCAAGAAACAACCAAGAAACGACCTTCCACAATACACGGCTTGTCAGTTGACAAAACAAAGCTTAAGGGTCCTCCGTGATAGTGTGACGAAGATCCCAGGTACTAAAACACCAGACCAAATTCCCTTCGTCTCGGTCTGCACTCCCGTACGCTTGGAGATAAGGTAAATCGTGTAGGGTACCCTAAGCTCGCCCCTGTTCACCGTAGACACTGCCCGCACGGTCGACCCTGGTCCGCATGGACGGGGAACGTCGCTCTGTAGGACTCGCTAAACTCGGTTGTTTGACCCCATGTGAACTGGTTGTTGATCTGGAAGTCGATACTGAACTCGGCTTCAGCTACAATGGGAACGCCCGCTATCGTTCAAGTCATCAGACAGTCTGCATTCGACGAGAATTATTCTTAGCAAACGACTAACCTTTAAATGTTGTACCAAACGTGATGTTCAACCCCAGGCTATATTCAAATGTGCTGATGTGCGTCACGGTCTCATCCAGCTCGAATGACATTTCCTGATCGTGGCTCGAGTAATTGGTCTGGGTTTGGTTCGCAATGACGAGTGGCGTCGAGGAAACGATTTGGCCGAGATCCAGGTCGTATTCGACTCTTTTGACCTCCAGATCCTCCCACAGGAAGGAAAAGTACTGGTCAGAGTATACTCGGCTGGCGATAATGTTGTCAAGGTACGGCGGGGCGTCCGTGCGAGAGTAAACAACAAAGGTGTGACAAGCCGGAACTGCTGGGCATACTTGCCCGTTCCGACCTCGAGCTTGAACCAGCTGTGCAATGACGTGGTTCAGACTCTCTGTGCGTAACAAGCCGTAGCGCAGGAGGCTAGGAATCCAAGCCAACTTACTTATCGTTGTATTCACCATCTCCTGAGACATTGCCAATGTGTGGCTGCTCGGGGTTCCGCGAAAACAGGACGTTTCCTGTCCTCAAACTTTTGATCGCATACGTACCCTCGCGTGCACCAGTGCCATGAATGAGTGTAAAGTACTGGTCTTCGTACAGGCGGTCTCTCGACACCTGTCCGACTTGGGGATCCTCGTAGCGCGAGTAGAGTACATACTGGCTGACATATCCCAGGAGGCGGAAGTAGATGCCGTTGGGTGGGATATAAAATTCGGACATGGTAGAAACTACTGGTTACAGAGTTAGCTTGTAGTCATGCAGACAAACAGGAAGCAGAGTCGCACCGTTGGCTTTGAGAGCGGCGAGATGCTCGATGGTAGCTGTCGATAAGTGGGAGTGCTAGCTGGCTGGGAAATAAGAGGGTCAGAGGCGAGTATTTATACATTGTCGCATGAGCCCGTTTACCAACGGGGCCATGCCTCGTCTGTGATCCGAGGGCAGACCATCGATGATGGACCGAACGTATCAAGGCAGATGGGGAAGAAGGAATTGGAAGTAGAAGTCCAACGTCTCCAACGTCATTGAGTATCAGGGGCATAAAGAACGTGAACTCGCAGTAAATGGGGAAGAAGCAGGTGGTGCCATCAGTTCTGCATGGAATAGCGGAGATGATCGTCAACGAGACTTTCATAGACCCTGCCTCCTTCTCCATTTAAATATGGTGCAATCAGTAAATCGATATTTGCGATTTCTTCCTTGTTCCTTTATGCAGACTGCCATACGTCAGCGGCCACACACGTTCACGACCAAGATTATTGACGTTGGATCTGTTAGATGACGTGAGCTTCCCAGTTCTCCGCTTATACACGCTCAGGTCATTAGATTAATTTAGGATTCCTTTCTCGTTCGCAAGGGATTGTGGCGTTAACGTTGCTATTCCATCGGTCCTTTTACGCATTCCAACTTGTCACGTCCGGCACTACACCGTCGCTCATTCGGGAGTTGTACTGCCTTTGTTAATTCCGCCGCTGACCTATTACCCTTGGTATGCCTCGACCAAGAGATGACGAATAAAAGTTCCGCATGATGCCGGCTGCACCTCGTTTTTCATAGAACCGACCACAAACTCCGTTAAGACTACATGAGCAGGACGGTCGTAAAGCAAAAACTTCCTATAAAATGCGATTCATCAGCGACAGAAGCGGATTCTGGCAAACAAAGACCTGGCGGGTTCGACCTATGATTGAGACCAGATGGGGAGACAGGTAATGGATAACGCAATGAAGAGCTAGAATAATCTTCGCTGGAAGCGAGTAGGACGTATCTGAACGACGATGCACGGTCAACGGATGAAAAATGGGTGGAAAGAACTGTGAGGGCGCAAGATTGTAATACAAACCGAGAATTAGATGGTGGCCAGGAATTCTCGGACACCAACCTCGTCCACTGCGGGACGGACTGCCGTTCTGCATGGGGCGCGTCATATGGTTGTGGGATATAGAGTGGATCAAAGAGTACGAGACGTGACAGGTGTACTGGCTTCGAATGTGTAAAAAGAGAGAGCAGACTTAGCAGAGCGGTGCGGCGGACAGCGGAGACGGTAACGTTCGCGACCGTTCAAAATCCCACGAAAAGGACGGCGGTGCACAAAAGGAACAAGAGACAAATCGCGAATACGATTTGATCCCTATATCAGCATCGGTGAAGAAGACGGGAAGTTAGACCACTGTCCTAACTTACCCTATTTGGAGAATGATCCTTGTGGCGTGGGGTATAGAATGCCTGGAAAGGAGTGGTCAAATGGAGGAGGTGCTGCAGGGAACGGGGATCATTGTTGCGTTCCTCATAAAATGTCTAAAGCGGAACAACTGTATAAAAATAATGGTCGAAAATCATGGTCGTACCGTATGATGTCAAGTCTGTCTGTTATGCGGTCAGACAGCCGCCTCTGACGATGACCAATCATCCAACTGGTGTGACCTGGTAATTCTCTTACATTCAGTACATCATTCAACAGGACACCACACATCAGGTACTCGTATCTGGAGGAGGACGAACGTGCAAAATGACCCGCGGCAACTTTTTCGCCGAATCGGATGGAGGCGGCTGATCTGTTGGGTTTTCTTCGTCCACTGGACGGGATGGTGGACTCTGCACTACATCAGGCGATGACGAGGGTGTGCGCAGGACTTGATCAGAGGCTAGGGATGGTGTGCCCTTGCCGCTTTTTTTCGCGTCCTTGCCAGTCGTCCCCGTCCTTCCGGCCCCATTTTCATTAGGCAAAGGCTTCTTCCGGTCGCGAAGGGTTCTCGAGGTCAGCGGTACTGAAGAATTACGACCGGATGATTTCACATCAAAAATGGATAAAAGTTCTGTGGTGCGCGAGAGCCAAGAATCAGAGGAAGCCAAGGAAGTTCGAGGTGTGCCTTTTCGTGATTTGGTGGCTTTCTCGAGCTGTGGAACAAAGAGAAAAGATCAGAACTGTGTTGGATAAACGACGTAGACGAAAGAAGTTTACTTTAATTAGGTTTTCTACACTCCACCATTCTTCGTCCACCCATTCAACGGAGGACGTCGTTTCGCTTGTCATATTCACTAGGCCACAGAGGTGCGCCATGGCTCCACTCATGAGCGCTCTGTCACTGTACCCTCCCTCCAGAACGCTTACTAGCCGGCCTCCGGCATATGTGTCAGCCATCATACACGTGTCACGAGTGAATCGATGATAAAAGGAAGTAGGGACTTTGCGGTTATGCCGGGACATGAAGGGATATTCGTGTTCGCAAGCGTCGAAACCACAACTAGAAGCCGAAGACGGCCGTGAGTGACCTGATGTCTTGCCACACAAAGGACAATTCACATCACCTCATAAAAACCATAACATCATCGCCAGGCCCACCCGTGTTGTCTAAAAAATCTTGGGCGCGCTTCAAGAGCACAAGATACTGTGGATAGAGAACATCCCAGAATTGCGATTCGGACTGATAGCACTGGAGGTGGATGTTTTCAATGTGTTGTCCATGAGCACCGTGAATAGACGTCGAGGCAGCCTGGACGAGGTTTGGTTTCCGGTCCTATGAGACAAGAGGATGTATCAATACATTAATCAAAGACCCGAATGTATCACCCAAGGAGTGCAACTGACTTCACATGGGAATGATAAGACGTCATGGAGGGAGCCGTAGTAGATCTGAGGTCCTGGTCTTTCCGGAGGCGGTTCACCGGGGAAGAACTCCTCCGACTCCAGTGTCTGGCGATACGTCTCCTCGTTTATCTGCCACACAATTGACTGTGTCCCATTACCTAGGAAATAATTTGAATCAAATTCCTGGATAAATGTTGGTAACAACGCACCATGATGAAGATCAATATCAAGTATGACGATACGTCGTATTCCATGGTTTAGATGGGCTATCGTTTGTTCAACACTGCGTCCACCACGTACATGTCGCACTTACCGTGGGCCGCTCCGATCGCTACGTTGTTCACAAAACAAAATCCACAAGGTGTGTCCTCACCACAGTGATGTCCTGGTGGTCTTATCGCCACGAATGCCCGTTCGCAGGGTTGCGCAGAACTGACCACTGGTTGCTTTGTCGATGTTATTACCGCATCCACAGCTTCGCAAACAGCACCAATTGCGCCTCGAATAGCATCGATAGAGCTTGGACAAACTGCATCATTCCAGCTTAGAGCGCAAGCCCTTGAAAAAGACTTGTCGTTGATGACTTACGATATAAATCAAGGGGAGGTATTCCTTCCGGGATCTCGGAACCCTTCTTTGCGATATTCTCCTGGCTGTCTCGCGCCCACGCAATCAGGCTCTCAAGGTATACATCACCGTCAATATCTCCATGAACGTATTTTACGGCTTGATGATCAAGCAAGTCAACCGTCGCCGTCGTTCTCCTAATATCAATTGACGAAGTACGAAGCTTCGCACCGCCGACATCTGCGGAGGACGCGATATTCAAGCGCTCGAGGGCTTCAGCCAGTTTATCTGTTCCTGAATCTAAGGATACGGGAACGCTCTCTCCACGGAGCCCCCCGAGTTTCCCTGTTGAGCTACCATCGGTAGTTGAAACGAACTCTCCGACACGGGATATCGCGGCTGCGAGGCCAGTTTTGACAGCTCGAAGGCGTTCAGGACGTTCGACGATGTCGGAGGTATCGCGTGAACGAATGAAACGGTGCTTGAGACACTCGTCTTGGAGAAATATGGCAGTGCGGTTCGTGCGTGAAAGATTTGACGTTCCTTCGGTCATCTGGGACACAGAATGCCGAACTTTGGCGAGTTCGTCTTGACCACTCATATCTGAGCTTGGTGGAGAGCCTCGGTAGTCCGACCTGGACGAGACGAAGAAGAAAAAGTCGGGTGGGTGCTTGTCGGATACTGAGTGGCATCGAGGAGCGCATTGTATACGAGTGTTTGCCAGACCGAAAAGCTCGTCACTGTCACTGTCTGCAACCATCACACATCGACTATTCCTTTCTGTTTTAATGTTTGCCTAGGAGAGAGTAGCCCGAGACGGACTCCGAAGATCGCGTATGACGAGCTGCCGAACTGACGTTCAATTTCCAGTAGTCGGAAAGGGAAGAACTAATTCAATGACATTGTTGGCGCTGACGAAGACACCTTTCCATTGAGCTCGGGTCCCTGTACTCGTGAAATCAAACCGAATGGGTGATTGGCAGGCCTGGTATATCGGCTGCTAGACAGGCGACGTGCATCCCAGACACAGACGGTAAGTGCTCGGTTTTGTTCATTGGACCCTTTTGTATCAAAGAACGTCTAAACCACTTGATGGACCTCCGGTCCAACAGTATCTTCTCGTCACATCTCCCCGATGTCCAACAATAAGAAGTGTGACCATCTCACGACATACAGCAACCAGGGCCCTCAAGGTCCTGCAGGCCAGTGGAGACTAGCGCAACGCCTTGCGGAGAGGGAACCGAGCCCGGCGCGCCCTTGCTAATCGATGTCCTGCATACGCCCTCGTTATTGCTTGACGTCCGGGGCACTAAGTGTCCCGCTCAACGGACCAAGAAAATCCAGCAGACGCGCTGCTTCATCCGGCTTCCGGAAAAAAAAAAATCATGGGTTGCCCGTTAGCCTCGCTCCAGATCTGAGTACTTGATGTCCAGTGTAAGAGGTTGGACAGGTTTTGTCAGAACGACTTATCTGACATCGTAGAAGAGAATTGACATGATACGGTGCATTTTTTAGCCTTCACCCTTATTCAAATAGATGATCTTGTAATCGGTAGCCAACATTGTATGATGAACGCAACAACGATTCTTCGCTCTTGTTCCCTTCATCGACCACCCACATCCAGGCGCGCTGTACCCCACATTCGGTTCGTTCGGGTAAGTTTCTCATCTTCTCAGGTGATGAAGTGAATAAATGATGTCCCCGATTCGTCTCTTGTTCCTTTCATAGGTCTTTGGAATGTCGCGAGCATAGTGTCTCCGCTAGTCTGCCGTGCCACTCAGCGAAGTCTCCACGCCGCTTTTACGCTCGTGTCCTTTCCACATCCGGCACTTCTGTCAAGACCAATTGACTGACCATCTACTAGTCAGATTCATACATTATATGACGAACGCAATCTCTTGATGATCGCTCGTTCCCCGCAGCACCTCCACTTGGCCACTTCTATCGCGTCATTATATACTCCACACTGGCATGCACGCGCCGGATGCAGAACGGAAATCAATATATAGGGAGAGCCCGGTTTCCGAATGGACTCCTGGCCCCCATATGATGTTCGGCTTGCATCATGATCTTGCGCCGCACAGCCCCTCCCATTCAATGACGTTCTTGATTGTTCTCGCACCATCGACGCGGACCGTTCATCTCCGTTGACCGTACGTCGCCGCCCGCATACGTCGGCTTACTTGCTGTCCGCGACAAGATCATTTGGATTGCCCACGACCTATTTCGCCACTAGCATTGTCCAAATGTCCGTCGGTAGTGACGAATCTAGATAGCACTACCTGGCGTAGTAGAGATTACTGCTGGGTCAGGCGCAAACACGTACGGTCATCGCCCTCAGATGTACGAAAGTCTCGTCGACAATCATCAATCATCCTCGCTATTGCACGCAAAAGTTATGGTGACTCCTTCTTTCCCATTCATTGTGAGTGCATTCCGTACTCCATGACGATGGACTTTTACTTCCCGGCCGTCGTCCCCCATCTGCCTTCCTACTGACTGCGGTTCGGTCCATTATCGATGCTCTGCTTTCGAATCATGAAGACACTGTCTTCTATGTCCCCATCGGTCAGTCACGCATCCTTGAGGCTATATTTAAATAAAGAAAAAGGCGGTTCTACGAAAATCTCGTCGACGATCATCTCCACTATCGAAACATCTCTTCCCCATTCATCGTGAGTCTGCTTCTTTACGCCCCCTAATACCCAATGGCGTTGGAGACGTTGGACTTCTACTTTCCGAGAACGGGCACGTATACTCAGCAGTAGAGGCTCATCATGCCTGCAGACAACCTTGTTGTTTACTCACGAACACCTCGCCGTAGCTTGACAACATTATCGCCAGCCGAGTTTACTCTGACCAGTACTTTTCCTTCCTGTGGGAGGATCTGGAGGTCGAAAGAGTCGAGTACGACCTGGATCTCGGCCACATCGTTTCCTCGACGCCACTCATCATTGCGAACCAAACCCTGACCAACTACTCGAATCACGATCAGGAGATGTCATTCGAGCTGGATGAAACCGTGACGCACACCAGCACATTTGAATACAACATTCAAAGGTTAGTCGTTTACTGAGAATAATTTCCG
This sequence comes from Phlebopus sp. FC_14, assembly GCA_021018615.1. Lineage (NCBI taxonomy): Eukaryota > Fungi > Basidiomycota > Agaricomycetes > Boletales > Boletinellaceae > Phlebopus > Phlebopus sp. FC_14. The sequence continues at coordinate 1,985,714 of JAEVFL010000007.1, forward strand.
TCGAATGCAGAGTGTCTGATGACTTGAACTATAGCGGGCGTTCCATTGTAAATGAGGCTGAGTTCAGTATCGACTTCTCTGTCAACAACCAGTTCACGTGGGGCCAAACCACTGAGTTTAGCGAGTCCTACAGAGCGACGTTCCCCTTCCATGCGGGACCAGGGTCGACTGTGCGGGCAGTGTCCACGGTGAACAGGGGCGAGCTTAGGGTGCCGTTCACGATCCACCTCAGCTCCAAGCGCACAGGAGTACAGACCGAGACGAAGGGAATTTGGTCTGGTGTTTCTACCTGGGACCTCCGTCACACTATCTCGGGGGACTAGGGTCTTTTGTGTCAATCGAAAAGCCGTGATTTCTCGAATGTCGTTTCTTGGTATTTCTTGGAAATTGGACTTGTGTAACACTGAACGAAGAATTTATTGAAAGGTTGGTGACGACCTGGACTAGACCATGTACTTCTAAGTTACCAGTTAGTATACGTGTGACTTTGTCGTGATACGGAACGACTGCCAAGTGCCTCACTTTTACCAGCGTAATCATACCTTGTGGACAGATTCAGAGCACGCTTGCTACTTAGTGAGTGTGTCGGACAAAGTGGAAATGATGATGTTGCACATCTATAAGTCAGCTGTGCTTTAGATTCCAGATGGTTTGCCAGAAGAACGCTGAGGTTCGTTTCAACCCACAACTTGCATGGGCGTCTACCATGACTTATCTGACGTTAGCGAGAAGTTCACGGTAGGATTTCGCACAAGTCGCGTCGTTGCTTAGTGGCGGTGTGTTTACACCTTCCTTTTTAGGAAAACCACACTCGTCCATCGCCACTTCCACAACTGCGACGGCACACTACTCATCGATCATCGATCATCCCAAACACAACTCGACGGCGCGTTCGACTTCAGGTGTCTGGCAACGCAAATAATTCTGGTCCTGGTGTGTTGCATGCCGCTGATTCAGGGTTTGCCCTGCTGATTGCTATTGTTTCCCTGTCGAAAAATTCATGTTGTTTCACCAGGTAAAACGTGAATCTGAAGATGCCAGCACATTTTAGAGCACTCCACCAACCAATCCAAGTGAAGAGATCAAATCGGTGAGTCCTTAACGCTCAAGACTTGTGCCAGCAACGTTTGCTGAGCATAACCCAGACCCTAGTTGAGCCAGGCCGGCCAGACCGACTACGCCATACATCCACGCAACAGATGCACCATCAAACAAATTCATTAGGCTGTCCAATTATTAATCTACTCGACAGGTTCTTTGCAGTCCGATAACCATTATGGAGAAATGTAACCAAATAATTGCAACTCGAGCTTTCTCCCTCCGCTATGATGTCTCGCTACTTTCACCGTCGCTTTCAGTATCTATCAAAGGGGGTAGTCCCATGCCCGTGCAGATGTAATCACACTTATGCTGCCGTATGAATGAAGTGATACCTTCTTTTCCATGATCTCCGATACCGCTGTGACTTTTCGAAAATTGGTATTTTGAGACACAACTGACACAATCGAAGAGCCTACCCAGCATCTGTATGTGTCATAACATCAAATAGAACAATCCCGTCACGTCTGTCCACAGTCATGGGTGAACCTAAACGAAATAAGCACACAAATTTGTGAAGGTGCATGACACTCAGGCTGTACTTACCTTGGATGTCAGCAAAAACCAACTTGTGGCCAGAAAACTCGAAGACGAAATGGGCAAAAGCGGCAATTGTGATTCCGCGTTTGTCATTTGTCGAGGGATGTTGCATCGTGCCGCTGAATTTGATGACGGTTGTTGTCCTCCGTGGCTCCACAAGCCAAACAGCGCTGGCTGGCTGATCCAAGGGGTTTGCTGGTGTATCGGTTACCTGCGGATGTGCTCGGAGTAGGAATCCTTCTGAAAATGCTAGTCCTGAAAATGAGATGTGAGTCAAATGCAGAGTATATATCACGGGTCTACATACCAGAAAAGATGCCAACATCACGCTGCCTTGCAATGTCACGAAAGTGGTTCAAAAACCAGCTCCCTTGACAAAGTCTGATCAACTCAGCTTGGAGATACTTCTCATTTTCGGCGGCAGTGACGGTGTCTGGCCCTGCTCCAACGTTGAAAAACTGTTTTGCAACGAACAAATCTCCGTCGAGCATCAGCTGACAAATGCTCAGTCCTGGGTCTAATAGGAAGAAAATATACAACTTCATGCACTTTGTAGACTCTCTTTGTCAGGCCTTGTGCGAAAACGTCAATGCTAAGCAAACCTCTAACCGGGACTGCATCCAAGTTGTCTGGCCACATGATCTCAACTTCGCCCGTTTCTTGAACTGTATTGCATAACACATAAACGAAGGACATGGATTTTCCATTTGAAGGTCCAGATGATGTGACTAAGGTTGACGGTGTCGGAACAAACGTTGATGTGAGCCCAAGACCACTAGTATCTGCCACAATCAGCTAGCGTCAGCCGGAGCCAAGATGCTTCATAGTTTGCACCTACTTATTCCCTGTCGTGCCTTTTTTCTCAGTGGCCATTTCGTTGCCATGCTAATACTCTCAGTAAAGTCGTCATCTGAAGAGGATCCTTGAGGAGCACGGCCACGTTTGTGGGTCTTTTGAACCATTGTTGTTGTCGTAGACAATTCTCCTCGAACCTGCTCCAAACGCTCGACAAACTTCATGTAGTACGGCTCGTAAGTATCACACATATTGAGAACAGATTCATAATATGCATGGCTGGACGGTCCACGAAAAGCTCAAAGAAAACAGCCGGACCTTTGACCTCCTTTGATTGGAGATCTTTAGGCTTGTAGAAATCTGCAGACTCTCCCAGTATGTATGCACTATACACATATCCAATGGATTTCAATTGATCGCCGGGGTGAAAATTCTTATTGCCTGGAAAGCGGAACTGGACTTCGTTGCTATAATAAGGTCATCAACGGTGTCTTTTGGTGTACTACCAGCGCTAGATAGTAAACTTACAGAATCAGACTCATTCCCTCCTCTTTTTCCCAAGTGACATTGAGGGCAGCGAGTGAGTCCTCAAGGACTTCTATAGTAGGAAATAAGCATGGTTTCAAAGAGACAAAAATCACACTCACCTGTGAGATATACGTCTTTTGCCCATGACTTAATCCATTTCCCATAGGAGTCACCTGCGTTACTTCGCTTTGATGTCCTCTTGATACGTACTTCAATGACAATTTTGATCTTATCACTTCCAGGTTGACCACCACCATTCTTGGCATAATTCAGGCCCGCAGTCGTGCTTAGATTGCGGATGTCCCCCCGTGGTGATTTCTTCAAGCGTGTACTTGTTGCTTGTGCTCGAGCTTGCTTAGCTATCTCAACTGCATTCATACTAATCTGACTCAAACTCGAGGATGGACTAGTATCTGCTGACGAAATCAGGATCAGAAGTAATTCTTTCCCTGGTTCTATGAGTATGTATGCTGACCTTGTTGCTCTGGCGATGACCCAGTGCCCTTGCTCTCACATGTACCACACAGATCACTTTGCAAATTCTATTCTTCCATGCGATGCCACAACCTTTGCATTGTGGCATGGACTAACAAAAAATAGTAGATGTCATACAACAATCCTAGAATTTGAAGCAGCTCACTCACCCGCCATAGTTCGAAGTCAATTGAGCCAGGAGCAAGACCTGACAGCTTCTGACATTTAGCACACATGCCAGAGCTTGTCTTGTGCAGGAAAAGACGGCCACAGCCATCACCGTCTTCTCCAACACAGAGGCGTGAAAAAACAGTCATAATAAGATAAAAGAACGAGAATTCAAAAGGAGTGGGTTAAGGCTAGAAGAGAGTCGGCCTGCGGTGAGACTCGGTATTCACCAGTGGTAGGTTGCTTCGTTCGGGGTTCAATAGCACTTCTTTTATATCTCAATGCCATCCAAGTGTCACCGAAGCTCGGACAAGCTGTACATGCCAGTCTTTAGCATTAAATGGCGGTTACCGCACCGTTAATCATAAGCAAGACAGCTACCATATGGCAGGTTGAATCGTCAGACTTGGATGACCTAAACTTTGAGCAAGTCACCATGAGTGAGCATTTTGGTTGTGTAATACTACATATTGTACGCAATTTCCATACACTCACACCGGCTACCCTCAAGACAGTCCACCTTGAAAGTAAGGAGCACAATATCTAACATAAACAGTGTAACTACAGTGACGTATCAACTTGGAGCTCGTCTGCAAGTATCTCTTCCATCTGACTAAAGATAGTCCAACCACTCTTCGGTACAAGGTCAGGGCATCTGATTTCTATGTAGACTCTGCCAGCCATTTCAGCAAAGTCATCGCTTACCCAGCACATTGACTCCTTCTGAGACACGGGGATTGCCACTCGCAGTGCATCAAGTACATCTTGCATAACAGCAACCTTACAGTCCTGTCCACCACAAGCTTGAGGTGCTGTGAATGCATGTCGTGGCGTGGTTCCGGAGGGATTTGGTTTATCTTTCTGATAACGAATACGGTGATTATTCCAATACTCAACAAATTTGTCAAGCTGTTCCTGCAAAATCTGTGGCCAAAGCCAATAGAATAGTTGCCTAGTAGCACACGACTGAGAGTAATAAAGAACTAATGATATACCACGTACTTGTGAAGATCCTTGTTCAGATGATATATCCCATCATTCCGTCCACTTTGAATAAGAGTTTTCATGTTGATACCCTGCGTTTTAGCAAACCAGTGCCATAGGCCCTCAATGGGGGTATTATGGATGCTTTTCAAGAATAGAAAGGGTGGATATTCATTTACGTCGATGTCCGGAGCAAAGACAGTGCTAGTATTCTTGTAAATGAGTGCAAGATGCCAGACATCACATTTGACATACCGCAAAGCTTCCTGGTTACCGTACATTATCCCGGTCTCAGACCCTTTGTCGGTGACAAACGTGGCTGGTATTGCTGTCAGAGAACATTAGGACTTAAACGAGATTAATGTGTATAATGAAATCACTTGCCTTGATACTTCTGCACGTAGTCAAGGTATACATGACCGATCGTAGTAGCGAGGCGGTGGTTCGGAACCACTACTAGATGGAGGAGAAAGCTACTCCATTGGTCTTTGATCCCATAGATATCGAGTCTGATACCTCCCATTTGAAGTGCTTGGGCATTGAGTTTCGCAAAACCATCGCATGGTGTTGCTGATTGGGACCAATGGCCACCAGAGCAGAGCGGCGAACTTGCTTTGCTCCGGGAAAGCGTGCATTCAGACCTGTCAGGTGCATGGCGTGCCAAAACTGAGCGCACAAAGTCTCTGATCAACTGTACGTATGAGCAGAGAATTTGATTATTTAAAAGACACATACTGTGGTAACGGTATACCTTCAGTACTCAAGCGCGAGGTAATTGCGTTGACACCATTTACTTGGTTGACATTGTCAGCCACCTTCTCAAGAATGGCTTGTGTTGCGATGTCCTCTGGAGGCAGTTTGTGAGTACTTGGAACACCAAACTGCTTGTTCAACGCATGTAGACGAGTTTTCCTGGTTAGTACATTAGTTGCATTGAGCAAGGCAGTGCACCCTATCACTTCACCCAATGGACAATCCAAACTCGACATGTAGCCTCGTCAAACGTTCCGCAACTGTGAGCCTTTCTTTCGAGTACTGGAATAGTGCATTTCAGGAGCTTTTCGTCTGATGGATCTAACGGAGTAGCATCACATTACAATTAGCTGGCAGACGGGAGAACGAACAATTCTTCACTCCGTAACCATTGACACCAGTAGGGTTGTTGCCAGAGCGAGTGGTAGACATTTACACGTCTTATAAGCAGTAGACCAATGCCAAAGAATGAGAGCACAAAGCGTCCAAGAACGAGGATGGGAAGCTAGCTGAGTGCGGTGTGTGGCGATGGACGAACGTGGTTTTCCTAAAAAGGAAGGTGTAAACACACCGCCACTGAGCGACGATGCGACTTGTGCAAAATCCTACCGTGAACTTCTCGCTAACGTCACTTATCAGGTCTTGGCGTGTAGGATCTTTGCTATAAAGTTTCAGGTGCGTGTTCTCTTGAGCATTTCGCTCACGGGTATGACCATTCACCAGAACTTCACAGGCCAGATTCCCTCAGGAAGACTGTCGTCACAACTTTTGACCAAGCCCTCTATGGCCATGTATGGTAGTGTCTTTGGCTGACATACTATGTCAGAGTCTATCATTAATATCCAGCACATCGTGCTTACCATCCCTCATATCATGCAATATGAGAAAGTGCATTTTCACAATAGTACTCATAGGTTACTGTATATTCAGATTCGGTGCTGGAGAGTGCAACCATACTTTGCCACTTGTTGGTCCAAGAAATAGCTCCTCCATTACTGATGAAAACATATCTGGAAGTTGAATGGGAGGTGTCTAGATCTCCACTCCAGTCAGAATCAGAATAGCCATGGAAATTTATGTCCATGGAAATGTTAGCACTGTCATACTGTAATTCCATTTTCTGTGTTGCCTTCAGATAATAAAGTATACATTTGACAGCTTTCCAATGTTCTGAGGTTGACACTGAGCTGAAACATGCAAGGACACCAACTGTTATGGGGTATAATTTTTCCTTTATTTTTCTCTATTTTTCTCTCTCTTTTCGTGGTCATGTGACTTATATCACATGCATATTTAATCATGTGACTGGATCACGTGCAATGAGGACTTATATTTAGATATCATGTTACTAGGCCTAGATCCATCTAGAACATTCTATATCTAGACTCACCCAGACTGGACTGGATCATGACATCACTTACAACATCATATGAAATATTGTGGAATGTTGTGGAACATTTCCATTACTAATTATTTGTTCTATACAAACATTGTATCAGTATATATATTAAAATGCTATCGCCCAGAGACCTTAGCTTAGTTCTCTTGAGACTACTCATCCACAAGCATGCTAAGATATTCCACTACTCATTGTGCTCCCCGTTGACAAGCTCTAAGTCAATGCTTCTTCATTCTTTGTCCAAGTCCTCAAGTCGGACTTTAACTGATTTGTTTTCTTGAGTTCGGTCTAGTGTCGACGTTGTGAGAGCCTAGCACCATCGCTCATCTCATTAGAATCAAGCTACCCACTCTTCCGGCGTCAGGCACTACTCATGTCGTTTGCTGTTATTACTCTTCGCTGCTCATTACCGAGCCTTTTTGTTTTTGTTAGTCCCTGGCTGTTGAGGTACAGGAAGGGCATTGTGCTATTTAGGGCCCTGCCATCAGATTCTCAAGAGAGAGAACTAGAGTTTATTCTCTAGAGGTTAAATCCTCTGACAAACCCCTTTACCTTCTTTTGGGATATGTCCCACGTCCACATGAGGTGCATTCATTATAGTTAGTCGAATAGCAACTCTCCCTATACGAAAGAGCGGTCTTGTGCCCATGTAGTCTTAGAAGTGGTTTACTTTTAGTTTTTACCATATGTAGCATTTAAGGGCTCTGCCAGATCGGTTGTTGACTGGACAATGAAAGGGAAAAGGAAGAAATAGGCCCTGACGAAGAACATATTTTCAATGTGGCTCGCACTATTAGGTAGCACATTCTTGACATTCGGACACAAGAAGCAGTCCTTCAATTCCACCACCTCAACTGTGTCTTCATCCCTTCCCCTCAGATCAAGTTCGAAGACCTCGAATCCATTCCTGAGTGGCTTGTATCAAAACAAGAGCCGTTAGATTTCCTCTACTGAATAAAGAAAGAAGAAGAGATTGAGGTGGATCTCAAATTTGATATCTTTCACACTCCCACACCGCCTCTTAGATCTCCTTTTCCGATTTCTCCTCCTCCAGCTCTACTCCAATGAACATCCAATTACCTTTGTTTCCCTGTACGCTGACATGTGTAAGAGTATCTCCCGTCCCTTCGCCATCCCTGCCAATATGTGCCCCTAGCCAATTGTCCTAGGAACGCACCTTACTATTTGTACAATGAACCTGGCTATCTTTAAATGATGGCAAACCTACAACAAGACGTTGCCCAATTGCAAGCTCAGCTTGCCCAAGTCACTACAGTGCTAATAACGTTGCAAAACCAACCCTCCAATCTCAGCCGAAAGGTTGAGATCTTTGCCGATCCAGGTTCCTTTGATGGGGACTGAAGAAACTTTTCTGTATGGTGGGTCAAAATAAAAGCTTGGCTCATCACCAACCAAGCAGTACTCACCACCAACTTCGATGGTTGTATGGTGGTACTTTCCCATATGAAGGGTCCAGTTGCTGACCGCTTCACAGAAGTCCTCATATGAAAATACATCAATCAGAATGCCTGGCCCACGTTATATAAATTGGAGTAAGAAATTGAAAGATATTTCTGACTCCTGGTCGATAAAGAATGGGCAAAGAACCAACTCGTCTAGTTAAAACAAGGAAAGATGCAGACAGATGAATTTGTCATCAGATTCCATTCACTGGTCCTCCAATCAGACTGTTCGCACTCCCACTCTATTTATCTTTTGGAACGGGTAGCTCGGCCCAAAATCATTAAGGAAATATATCTTCAAGGAACTCAAGAAGATGAAGTCGAAAAATACCTTGAAGAAGTCCAGTGAGTCGAAAGTCGGTATGACCTTTTTGAATTCCAATTTGATAACTGACAATCTCAGGGGGATGCCTGGGTTAACAATGCACAAAACAACTATTCCTCCAGCCATGGAGGTAAAACATACAGTACCAGTGGCAATGTGATAGACATAGGTGCTGCACAGAAGAGCAAGCAGCCGGAGCAGAGAAGGCTCCAAATGGACTGCTACAAATGTGGCAAGGCAGGTCACTTTGCCCAATAGTGCAAAGCATCTAACTGTTGATGTGGTTCAGACCGCCACACTTTGGACTGGCATCAGATGTCAGCTAATTCTAGTCATCAGGTATGACAAACCGAAAGCATGCCAGCTGATCACTGGCGTGGCATGAACTTCGAGAAGGCCAAGGCCTTCTTTTTCGACATGCACGATGCAGAGATGAAGGCACAGAGAAAAGCCTTCAGCTCTTGAACACAGGAACAGTTCAGAGTGTCACATCTCTGGCTGACAGCAGATAGTGCCCAAAAGCATCTGTCAGGAAGCCCGAGCCTGTAACTCAAACAGGGCACAAATATGTTAATAAGTTTCATAAAAGTCCTTGTGGTACATACTAGAAACCAGTTCCTTGATCGATGTTTCTAACACAACTGTGCTTCTAAGTTTCTTCCACTAATTATCAGTTTTGAGGTCACTGATAAGACCTTTCCATTTTATGATGGCTTTGACTTCTTCATCTAGATCCATTGAAGCAAGACATGTAGTGTAATTAGATAATTCATAACAAGATCGTGGGCAATGATTTAATTTAACTTCTCCAGTTTGCTAGTTAATGTTAGGGTTATGGAACTCAAACTAGATATATCCAAGAATAATAGCCACAGTGCCAAGATCTGAGATTTCTGCTTGGACTATTTCTTTATGGCCTTTGTATTCTATATGGATTTCTGCAACATGCATTATATCTCCTGCTCAGTTCTTTGTACCATCAACATTAAAAACTGGCATTAGTATAGGCAACTTGCATAGCATGAGGCCTTGTCACTTAGCCCGTTGATGATCGATAAAGATAGAATTTGCTCCACAATCTAGTAGAGCTTGAACCTGAATAGGTAATACAGTGTCAACATCCACGTGTTTATCCATTACTTTGATCGAAATCTTTAATTCCTTCTTGAGGGAGATCAATCTGGTAAGGATCTTTTCAGGAAAATCATTTCCAGGGGACAGAAAGTTGATAGAAGAAGTATTTTGAGTTTTCAGAGAATTAAGCACTGAGTGAACGGCCAAGCCTCATAAGGAGGACCCCCCTTCTATGTATGTATCCAAGAAATCAGAAAACAAAGAGACTAAACTATTTTTTTGTGATTTTGTTTTTTCTTCTTTTGTAGATTGTTTTATGTTTTTAGGACTATCTACTGTGCACGAATCAAGAAAATTAGAACCATCAAAAACTTCAAGGCGAAAACCTATTAATACAGAGAGAGGAGAAATTGTCTGCATTGTTCTTAACACATTTGGTTTGCCCTATTTGAGTTACAGGGTCGAGCTTTCTGACAGATACTTTTGGGCACTGTCTGTTGCCTGCCAGAAATGTGGTACCTTGAACTGTCCCCATGTTCAAGGGCCAAAGGCTTTTCTCTGCACCTTTATCTCTGCAATATGCATATCAAAGAAGAAGGTTTTGGCCTCCTTGAAATCCATGCCATGCCAGTGATTAGCCAGCACACTTTCAGTTTGCCACACCTGGTGACTAGAGTTTGCCAACAGCTGGTGCTGATTTGAGGTGTGATGGTCCAAGCCACAATAATAGTTTGGCACTTTGCATTGCTGAAAGAAGTGGCCTATCTTGCCACATTTGAAATACTCCATCTTGAGTCATTTTCCTTCTGGCTGCTTTCTTTTTTGCACAGTGCCTATATCCATTGTATCTCTGTCGCTGGTTTCATATATTTTACCTCCATGACTAGAGGATGAGAAGTTGTTTTGTGTGTTGTTAACTCAGGTGCACTCCTGGGATTTGTTACCAAATTGGATCTCAAAGAGATCGGCTTGGCTACCAATTCTTTGTACTTTTTTGAGGTAGTTCTCAATGTTATCCTATTGCGTCTCTTAGAGATAGACCTCTTTGATAATGTCAGGCCATGCTGCCTACTCCAGTAAGTAACATGAATGTGAATCCAAATAGTCCACTTGCAACACAAGGGAGTAAAAGCGGACTATGAACTCATCAGTTTGCATTTTTCCTTGCTTTAAGTAAATGAGCTGGTTCATAGCCCAGGAAGTATTTTTTAATCTCCATCCTCAACTCATATAGAGTTGGCCATGAGTTCTGGTCGGTATATTTGCAGATAAGAGCCTTAGTAAACTGACCTGCCACTGGGCCCTTCATTTGAGATAATACAGCTATACAACCATCAAAGTTGGTCATGAGAACTATGACATTTGCAGTGAGCCAGATCTCGAGTTTGAGACGAGTGGCGGCACTGGGCTCTCGCAGCGTCAAACACTACAACTAAGACTGAGAAAACAGATCAGTTAGAGTCTGATCTGAAGACTTGGATGAGTAATTGAGAAGAGCATTGAGTAAGACTCTTCGACGACGAGTGGAGTAGAAGGGAAAAGCTTAGGCATGCTCATAGATGGGTAGCCCCAAGAGAACCAAGCTAGGGTCTCTGGGTGATGGCATTCTCATATATATACTGTTACAATGTTTGTACCAGACAAATAATTAGTAAGTAGGAATGTTCCACAACATTCCATAATATTCCATATGATGTCATGATGATGTCATGGTCCAGACCGTTCTAGATAAGTCTAGGTGTGGAATGTTCTAGGCAAGTCTAGACCTAGTCATGTGATATCTAAATATAAGTCCTTGTCACATGTGAGCACAGTCACATGATTAAATAAGCACATGATGTAAGTCATGTGACCACAAAAGAGAGAGAAAAATAGAGAAAAATAAAGGAAAAATTGTACCTCGTAACACTACTCCCCTTCTAGGAATCGACTTCCAGGCGATTAAACGGGGCAGAAGCCACAGAGCAATAATTAACATAGGGAGAAAATAAAGAGTTGAATTGTGACTGAACCATGCGCAATTTTCTAGGAGCGGAAGGGTGACAACAATAGAAATTACAAACAGCATCACGAGCATTATCTAGGTTAGCCTCAGGCTCTCAAGTATGCTCCTCGTCGGAATAACCAACCCAATGCACCAAAAACTCGAGGCAGCGACCTTGCAAGTGAGAATCAACTGTGTAATCAACCTTGTACTCTTGGTCACCCTCTTTGGTAATGACCACTAGACCAGGTTGTTGCACCGGTTGACCAGGCAAGTGCTCTTTATAAGGTTTGATGTGACTAATGTTTACAACCGGGTGAATGCATATTGTGGAAGGTAAATAAAGTTCAACGGCATTGGAGCCAACCAGCTTCGTGATTTTATATGAACCAAGCCATTGTTTGGTAAACTTCCGAGAAGATCAAGGAAGCTTTAAATTAGAAGTACTCAACCACATGTTATCACCAATCTGATAAGGAGGTGGCTGTGATCTATGACGATCGGCTTTTCTTTTCATAGCGGCTTGTGCTTTTGTTACGATATGTATTTTTCCTCTATTTTTCTCTATTTTTCTTCCTTTAGTGCCTAGCGCACTTATGCTCAATGACTTAGAAACGTCTAAGTCTTTTTCCTAATCACTTTCCTAATCACGTGACAGGTCACGTGACGTGATATGTGCAACTAGCTTGCACGTGACACGGACAACCACTATGTCACACCTTCACAGACTCACAGGCTTTAATAGCCTCATGCCTCACCTTTACCGTATGTTTCCCATTTCACAGTTATTTGATATTTAATAGCTGCCACACATCATGGGATCCTCACCGATCTAATGTATGATCGTGGCAGCACATGTTATCCTCACTTTATGCTTCTTCTTCCATTCTACATATGTTTCCCTCATGTTATGATTCCTTTCCATTCCATGGCTATGCTTGACGCATGCCTGGTACATATGTCTTTCATATTATCGGTTAGATTTAGTGTAAACATGGACATACACTTGTATAGCATATAAAGGTCAATGAAGCGACCAGAGGACTCCATCGAATCCTCTTGGTTATTACCTCTCAGCCTCTATCCTAGAGCAACCTTGGTTATAACTCATCATTTCAGTACGCCCTTCAATATGTAAGCCGCTGATTGTTTCAGCTTTCTCTAAGTTTTTATGAGCCTGCTCAAGAGTTTTCTCCATATTGGTGGTGAGATCCTCGGCTGCAGGGACCTTGGACTGAAGCAGTTCAACGCCCATCCTTGATTTGTAGGATTGAGTGACCTCAAATGGAGATTTACCAAGTGAATCCTGGTGCTCATTGTTATATGAAAATTGTGCCAGCGCTAGCCAATCAGACCAATCATATGGCTTTTCGACAACGAAAAGACGGATATATTCCTGTAACACTTAGTTCATCCATTCTATTTGGCCTGTCTGTTTGCAGGTGAAAGGCAGTGGAGAGCTTAAGCTTGATCCCTAAGAATTTTCCTAATTCACACATAACCTGAGACATGAATTGTGGACCATGATTCGAAACGATAGTCATGGAAAGGCCATGATGCTTCCAGACATGTTGCAAATATAATTTGGCCGTTCCAAGAGCTGTGATCATTTTGTTTATAGGAATAAATATTGTCTCTTTGGAGAAATGATCAACAACCACTAGGATTATATTGTAACCATCCGATAGGGGTAAGTCCATGGTAAAATCTGCCGAAATATCAACTCATAACCTAGATGGGATCAGCAGTGGTTGGAGCATGCCTGCTGGGGCAATGTGAGAACTTTTCATATGTGTGCATCGATCACAATGCAAAACATAGTCCTTGATCTGTGTGTGTAACCCAGGCCAATAATAATTACGTTCCATCAGTTCCTGTATCTTTGATTGACCAGGATGTCCTACAATAGAATTATTATGATGGAGTGTGAGAATGTCTTGGCGAAGCTTGGCATCACCAGGAACATAAATACGATTTTCTCTGAAATAAAACCCATCCTGGAGCTTATAATTAGATCCGAGATCTAAATCTTCAGATAGTGCCTTGAGTCGTTCAACAATTGATTGTTCTTCAGCTTCTACAACAATGTATTGAGCTCTAATCTTTTCGGAAGGAATAACGGTGACACCCTTGTTGTCATCTTCAACTCCATTGGAGTGATCACAACGTCGGGATAAAGCATCAGCTTTCATCATGGAGGTTCCTGCCTTGTGGACCAGAGTAAAGCTGAATCATGTGAGATACAAGGACTATTGTGCTTGTCTTCGATTCAGATCTTGGGACTTCATAAAGTATTGCAAGTTCTTATGATCGGACCAAATTTCAAATTTGTGCCGAGCACCTTCTAAATAATATCGCCACATTTCTAATGCATAGATAATGGTGAGTATTTTCTTATCTGCGACCTGATAGTTCCGCTCTTGTGCAGATAGAGCATGGGAACTAAAGGCGCATGGTCGCCATTCTCCATTGGGACATTTCATAGATAAGACTATCCCTGTGGCAAAATCCAAAGCATCAGTTTCCAGGTGGAATTCCACATTGATATCTGGATATACCAAAACAGGTGCTGTTGTAAAACGTTCTTTAAGCGTTTCAAACACCTGTTGTTCTTTATCTCCCCAGTTCCACTGGAGATCTTTATGTGTTAAGTCCATGAGAGGTTTTACAATTCCAGCATAACCGAGTATGAAGCAATGGTAAAAGTTAGCAAGACTGAGGAAAGAACGGACTTGTTTGACTATTTGTAGTACTGACCACTCCTGGATTGCTTTTACTTTTGATTCGTCCATGCGAACGCCATTGCAAGTCACGGTCATACCAAGGAATTCTAGTTTTATCTTGTCAAAGAAGCACTTCTTCAGCTTGACAAATAAATCATTATCTTTGAGCCGCTGTAGCATACGTGCTACTACCTTATGGTGCTCATTGATATTGTCCGTTTTTGTATAAATTAATAGATCGTCCATATAGATAACAATAATATCGTCCATATCCACAAATAGCTCGTTTATCATGGCTTGGAACATAGCTGGCGAATTACAGAGATCAAAGAACATGATGAGGGGTTCGAAAGAACCTAGATGACAGACGAACGCTATCTTCCACTCATCACCTTCTTTGATTCGTACATTATTGTATCTCCATTGAAGGTCCATCTTTGTAAAGTACCTTGCACCCTTAAGCTTGTCAACAAGCTGACTAATCAGGGGCAAGAGATAATTATTTTTAACCGTTCCTTCATTTAGATAGCGGTAATCTTGAACCATTTGCTTAGTGCCTTCCTTCTTAGGTACGAAGAATACAGGCAACATCTGAGGTGATTTAGACGGTCTAATATAGCCCTATTATAATACACATTTTTTCCTATTTATTTCCTATTTCTTTCTATTTATTCTAATTTATTAAGCCTTTAGTGCCTAGCACGCTTACTCTAAAGACTTAGAAACGTCTAAGTCTCTCTCCTATGCATGTGACTTGACACATACAATTAAATTGTATGATACAAGGACTAGCCCCTATGTTATCTCTTCATGGACTCACAGGCTCTTACAGCCTTATGCCTCACCTTTACTGTATATTCTTCATCTTTGTTATTTCATATTTAATGGGCTGTCACACCTCATGGCCTACACACTGTGTTAATGTGGCGGCACATGTTTCTCTCATGCTTATGCTTTGTCTTTCATTTTACACATGTTACCCTTCCCTTCCATTCCATGGCAATACTTGATGCATGCCTGATCTTCATGCCTTTCATCTTATCAGTAGATCTGGACACTACATGTACAAACCTCTGTAGAGTATATAAAGAACTGAATACAGCGGCCAGGAGGTTCCCTATCGAATCCTCCTAAGTCTTCACCTCTCAGTCTCTCTAACGCTCAGAGCAACCTCAGTCCATTAACTTCGGTATGCACTCATAACTAATGTGAGCCGCTGACTGTATCAAGCCCTTTGAGAGCTGATCTTCAATAAATGACTTGACTTCATCCTGCTCCTGAGCTGAAAGAGGAATCATTCGCCCTTTCTTAGGTTTAAAGTCTTCTTTTAGTTCAATTGCATGATCCCACAGCTTGCGTGTTGGCATGTGCTCAGATTCTTTCTTTGAGAAAGTTTCATAAAAGTCTTTGTGGTAGACGCTAGAAACCAGTTCCTTGATCGGTGTTTCTAACACAACTGTGCTTCTTAGCTTCTTTCACAAGTCATCAGTTTCAAGGTCACCGATAAGACCTTTCCATTTAGAGACAGCTTCAACTTCTTTGTCTAGTTCCATCGAAGCAAGGCGTGTAGTGCGATTAGATAATTGATAAGAAGATCTTGGGCAACGATTTAATTTAACTTCACCAGTTTGCCAGTTAATGTTAGGATTGTGATACTCAAGCCAGGTATATCCGAGGATAATCGCAGCAGTATCGAGATCGCTGATTTCGGCTTGAATTACTTCTCTGTGACCTTTGTACTCCATGCAGATTTCTGTGATATGAGTAATATCTTCTGCTTGTTTCCATCGACATTAAACACTGGGATAGGTACTGGCAACTTGCATAGCATGAGGCCTTGTCGCTTAGCCCTTTGGTGATCGATAAAGATAGAATTGGCTCTACAGTCTAGAAGAGCCTGGACCTGAATCAGTGACATGGTGTCAACATCCATGTGCTTATCCATTACTTTGATTGGGATCTTGAGTTCTTTCTTGAGAGATACTGATCTAGTAAGGATTCATTCAGGGAAATCATCTCCAGGGGACAAGGAATTGATAGAGGAAGTAATTTTGGGTTTTGGAAAATTAAGCACTGGTTGAACAGCCGAGCCTCATAAGGAGGACCCCCCTTCTATGTACGTATCCAAGAAATCAGAAAATAGAGAAACTAAACTATTTTTTTGTAATTTTGTTTTTTCTTCTTTTGTAGATTGTTTTATGTTTTTAGAACTACTTATTGCACTATCAAGAAAATCAGAACTATCAGATGTATCAAGAATAGAAAACCTATTAGTACAAGAAGGAGAGAAAGAATTGTTCACGCTATTATTAACATATTTGTGCCCTGTTTGAGTTACAGGCTCAGGCTTCCTGACACATGCTTTTGGGCACTGTCTGCCACCTGCCAGAGAAGTGGCACCCTGAACTGTCCCCACATTCAAGGGCTGAAGGCTTTTCCCTGTGCCTTCATCTCTGTTGTGTGCATGTCGAAAAAGAAGGCTTTGGCCTCCTCAAAGTTCATACCACACCAGTGATCAGCTGGCGTGCTTTCGGTTTGTTGCACCTGGCGACCAGAGTTTGCTGACATCTGGTGCCGGTCCGTAGTATGGCGGTCTGAACTGCAACAATAGTTCGGTGCTTTGCACTGTCGGGCAAAGTGGCCTGCCTTGCCACATTTGTAGCAGTCCATTTGGAGCCTTCTCTGCTCCGACTGCTTGCCCTTCTATGCCGCACCGATGTCCATCACATTGCTACTGGTACTATATGTTTTACCTCCATAGCTGGAGGGAAAGTTGTTTTGCGTGTTGTTGACCCAAGCATGCCCCTGGGAACTCTTGCTACCAAACTAGTACTCAAAGAGATTGGCCCGACTTCCAATTCATCGGACTTCGTCCAGGTACTTCTCAATTGTTCCTTTTTGGATACCTTGAAGATAGATCTCCTTGATGATATTGGGCCAAGTTGTCTGTTTCAGGAGGTAGATTGAATGAGTGTGGGAACACTCAGATTGTAGAACCAAAGAATGGAACTGAACGACGAACTTGTCGGTTCTCATTTTTCCTTGTTTAAGGTTAACGAGCTAGTTCTTAGCCCATTCCTTATCTGCCAAAGGTCGGAAGTATTTCTTGATTTCCTCCCCTAACACGTGAAGTGTTGGCCATGCGTTTTGGTCAGTGTATTTGTGGATTAGGGCCTCGGCAAACCGATCTGCTACTGGGTCCTTCATTCTGGAGAGTACTGCCACACAACCATCAAAGTTGGTGATTAATACTTCTACATTGACGGTGAGCCATGTTTCAAGCTTCACTCACCAAACTGAGAAATTTTTACGGTCCCTATTGAAGGAACCTGGATCTACAAAGATCTCAATCTTTCAGCTGAGATTTGAAGGTTGATTTTGCAGCGTTTGAAGCACTACAGTGACTTGGGCAAGCTGAGCTTGCAAATTAGCAATGTTTTATTGCAGGTCAGCCATTGTTTAAAAATAGCCAGGTTCGTTGTAAAGGTAATAAGGTGCATTTCTAGGATGGTTCGCAAGGGACATCTGTTGATAGAGGTAGTGGAGGGACAGAAGATACTTTTACATGTGTCGACGTGCAGGGAAACGGAGGTGATTAAATATATGCTGGGGTAGAGCTGGAGGTAGGAGGATTGGGGAAGGAGATCTGGGAGGCAGTGTAGGAGTATGGAAAATATCAAATTTGAGATCCACCTTGATCTCTTCTTCTTTCTTTACATGGTTTAGAAAATCAAGCGGCTCCTGTTTGGGGACAAGCCACTTGAGGATGGGTTCGAGGTCTTCGAACTTGATCTGTGGAGGAGGAGTAAAGACACGATTGAGATGGTGAAACTGTAGGGCCGCTGCTTGCGCCCTAGTATTGAGAATGCGCTGCCTTGTAGTATGAGCTACGTTGAAAAACTTTCTTCATCAGGGCCTTTACTTCCTTTTTGCCCTTTTGCTGTCCAGTCAATAACCAACCTGGCACAGCCCCTGAATGCTATGTATAGTAACAAAAAATAAAACCACTCCTAAGACTACACGGGCACAGGACCGCTCTTTCATGTAGAGAAGGTTTGCTATTCGACTAACTAAAACTAATGCGCCTCACGTGGACACAGGACATATCCCAAACGAAAGCAAAGAGGTTTTGTCGGAGGATTTAACCTCTAGAGAATCAACTCTAGTTCTCGCACGAGAGAATCCGACAACAGGGGTCTAGATACCACAATGTCCTTCCTGAACCTCAACGGCCAGGGACTAGTGAAAACGAAAAGACGCAGTAAAATGGTGTAATAAGCGGCTAGCGACACGAGTAGTGCCCGACACTGGGAGAGTGGGTAGCTTGGTTCTAGTGAGATGAGCGGTGGCACTGGACTCTCACAACATCAAACACTACAACTAAGACCGAGAAAACAGATTAGTTAGAGTCTGATCTGAAGACTTGGACGAGTAATTAAGAAGAGCGTCAAGTGAGACTCTTCGATGACAAGTGGAGTAGAAGGGAAAAGCTTAGGCATGCTCGTAGATGGGTAGCCCTAAGAGAACCAAGCTAGGGTCTCTGGACGATGGCATTCTCATATATATACTGTTACAATGTTTGTATCAGACAAATAATTAGTAAGTAGGAATGTTCCATAACATTCCATGACATTCCATATGATGTCATGATGATGTCATGGTCCAGACTATTCTAGATAAGTCTAGGTGTAGAATGTTCTAGGCAAGTCTAGGCCTAGTCACGTGATATCTAAATATAAGTCCTTGTCGCACGTGGGCACAATCACATGATCGAGTCATGTGCTCTAGTCATATGATTAAATAAGCACATGATATAAGTCACGTGACCACAAAAGAGAGAGAAAAATAGAGAAAAATAAAGAAAAAATTATACCCCGTAACAGAGTTTGACCCACCACACAGAGAATTATTTCTGGTCCCCATCAAAGGTTCCAGGGTCTATAAATATTTCAACCTTTCAGCTGATGTTGAAAAGGGTACTTTGCAGTGTTTGTAATGCTGCAGTGACTTGTGCAAGTTGTTCTTGTAGTTGCTATACTTTGTACTAAAGATTGGCCATTGTTCATAGATAACCTGGTTCGTTGTACAGGTAGTAAGATGCATGATGAGGGTGATTAGCCAGAGGCACTTGTAGGCGGAGGTAGCGAGAAGATAGAAGATACTCTTGTATGTGTCAGCATATAGGAAAGCAAAGGTGATTAGACATATGCCTAGGGACAGGGGTGGGAGAGCATGGAGCAGTATAGGTATGTGAAAGATTTGTTCTTAGAGATCTGTCTCAATCTCTTCTTCTTTCTTTATACAGTATAGGAAATCTAAAGGTTCTCTTTTTGGAACGATCCAATCAAAAAGAGGCTCTAGATCCTCAAATTTGATCTGTGAGGAAGAAGGTGTGAAGACATGGTTAAGGTGGTGGTATTCGAGGACTGCTGCTTGCGTCCTGGTATTGAGAACTTGCTGTCTGATTATGCGAGCCACATTGAAAATTCTTTTTCAACAGGGCCTTGTCTTTCTTTTTACCCTTTCACTGTCCAGTCAATATCTGACCTGGCACAGCCCCTGAGAACTATGTATCATAAAAGTATATAAAACCTCTCCTAAGACAGTATGGGCACAAGACTACTCTTGCATACTAAGAGGGTTTCTAATTCAACTAACTAAATTAAAGGTGCCTCACAAGGATGTGAAAACATATTCCAAACAAAGATAAAGGAGTTTTGTCGGAGGATTTAACCTCTAGGGATGGTACCCTAGTTCTTGCTCAAGAGAATCTGATGGCGGGGCCCTATATAGTATAATGCCCTTCCTGATCCTCAATAGTCAGGAACTAAGTAAAATGAAGGGCACGGTAATATACAATGAAGAGGAATGATGTGGTAAACAGCTAGCAACATGCTTAGTGTCCAACGCCGAGAGAGTGGAATAACTTGATTCTAATGAGACGAGTGATGCACTGGGCTCTTGCAATGTCAACACTAAGAACAAAGACGAAAAAACAAATCAGTTAACGTCTGACTTGAAGACGTGGACAATGAAGAGTGAGCATTGACTTAGGCTTGTCAACAAAAAGCAACATAGAAGGACTTAGGATCACTCGTAGATGGGTAGCCCCAAGAGAATCAAGTTAGGGACTCCGGGTATTTGTATTCACAAACTATATATGCTACTACTGTTTATATGAAACAAATAGATAGATAAGCAGAATGTTTCACAACATTCCATGATATTCCATATGATGTTGTGATGATGTCATGGTCCAGACTGGTCTAGGTAAGTCTATGTCTAGAATGTTTTAAGCGAGTCCAGGCCTAGTCATGTGATATTTAAATATAAGTCCTTGTTGCATGTAAGCAAAGTCATATGATCAAGTCATATGATCTGGTCACATGATTAAATAAGCACATGATATAAGTCATGTGACCATAAAAAGAAAGAGAAAAACAAGGAAAAATAAAATGAAAAATTATACTCCGTAATACATAGGACATGGTAGAACAAGTAGATGGTACTCAGAAAACCATGTATGATATGATATCATATGGGAACTTGCACCAGAGTTGTTGATGATGGCATAATTATTACTGAGCTTAGGTTGGGACATAATATAAGTGTGAATGTGGTTGATTAAAGAGTTGAATACAGCCTTTATGGCTATACTAGCTGTTTCCATGACCTCCAGACCTAGGTATGTTGCTTCTGCTGTATCGTCAAGCAGAACAGAATGGAAAAACAAACCAAACTTAAAGGGAACTGGACACTATCATAGTTCAATACGGAATCTGCTAGACTGTTAAGTCCCACACCCTTCTATAGCAGCTAAGGCCAAGGGTTTTACTATGGAATCACAAATATATTGAACTAAAAAGAAGATACAGAGAATCGTGCTATTTATATACCCTAGATACTGCACACAGACTACGATCCATGTCCTTCTGAGGTGAGTGAACTAAGTACTATATAAGTAAGTCCTATACACTTAAGAAATCCCCTTAACCCAGTAATCCTAGGTTGTAAGCCTAGACCAAGACTACCTAGTCACAAGATAAGATTAGCACTAAAGATAAGATTAGTGCCATTCTGATAAGATAAGATAAGAAAAATGAGAAGCGCCTTGAGCGCTAGTGATGTCTCGTCACATCTACTATGTATGTCTTTTTCCATTTCCTAATAGGTCTTTTCTGAAGGTCCTCTATCCACTTTTGATATGTATAGCAGTTATTCGATGGTGAGTGGAGCTCTCGTGGTATATACACCATTTTCCAGATGACTTTCTGGATTTTTCAAACGATGTTCCTACAATTTTGAGAGCAAACTTCTTGTACCCATCTGGATTCAAGTGAACATCCTCTGTAGCAACTCAGACTTCAATAGAATCAAATGTAAGCTTGTCCTGCTCAGTAGTATTAACAACAGAGAAAGTGAATGTGCTCTATTCTGGAGTATTCAAAAGTGAGCTGAGAAGGATAAAGACTAAGAGTTTGATGTCCATAGTGAACTTCATCTCAACAAGTCGGAATTCCAAGGTACAGATTCTAGCGATGTGTTCCACAATTTCCAAGGTTTCATTCTAGATGGAAGCAAAGAGTTGCTGGTATGAGTAGAAAGCAAATGCTAAATTTGAGGATTGACAAAGTACAACAATAGCATCAAAAAGGCCTTTATAGGTAGTGTATGTACAAGTGAATTAAGAGGGTGTCCAAGATATAGTTCTGAATGATATCATGTGCCTTCTCATTATGCTCTATTCATTTCTGAGTTTCCTCCACATCTATAGTTGTGGCTATGCTGGAAGTAGAACCAGAACCAGAAGCAGGAGTAGAACTGAAAGCAGAAGTAAAACCAAAACCAAAACTGGAAGTAGAAGCAGAGACGGAAACACTAGGAGAGACTCTAGGCTTCAAGTCTGTTCCTAAGGTAACTCCTAAGACTTTCTCTCTGCATAGTTTTGCTATAATGTGAAGCTTCCAAATCTCAAAGATCAATAAGAACAGGGCATGTAGTTGCATCATTGGTGGTGGAGGTTGCCATGGAAAAATGAGTGTCTGGGATATGATACTGATGGACTGATATGAGACTGTCTGAGATTGACAGTGGAAATTCGGAGCAATGGTCCAAAGTTGACAGTGGAAAAATGTCGAAACAGTGGTCTGAAGTTGAGAGAGGTTGTGTGAGAGTGGGGAGTCATTCAGTGAGCTGCTAGACAGTTGATGCTAGCAGGGCTCATAACCTGGCAAAATCTAAGATGGACAGTATGTGTCCTCAGCTGCTACTCAAAGTGTAGAAACAACTTTAATTTACCTAAGATGGACAGTACATGTCCTAAGTACATTCAGTATGGTAAAGTGAAAATGAGAAATGGAAAACTCACCTCAGCCACTGCCCAAAGTGTAGGAATGACTGAGGTGCTCAGAAAGCTGGAAAGAGTCTTATATATGAGTGGAGACAAGCTTGTACCATAGTTTTGGATCTGGAAAGACATGAGAAGTATTGAAAGCATTGACATGGGAAAGGAAATGTATGGTAGAGTGTATCCAAAATAAAACAAACCAATCTTATGAGTTTCGAAGTCTTTTCCATCAACTCCAAGTCACTGCACATCTCGGAAGCATTTCTGGGTTTGTAGAATGAGTTTCCCATGCCCTGGAAACTCCAGAATGATGCTGACATGTTCCGGAAAGCTATCGGATTTTGTCAAGAAGAACTCAACGAGAACATTTGAACTCAAGAGGGCTATGAGACCCTCTGAGATTTCGTACTTAGACTGGCACATTGGCACTCTGGCAGTTTTCATGACAGCAATATATCTTGTGCCATCTGAATGGTATCTACACGACACGGTCGCGATACTGATGTGCAAACGTCTACTTGCTACGCTGTACATGACATTGTGTTAAGCCGTGCTCCGACGCACAGCTTGACTATCAGGGAAACCTGAATTGGGTACCTTTACAGACCCCGAATGAGACATGGTCCTTCCAGAACCTGTTTGTTGTGGATGGATTGAAGGGACTTAATGGATCGTTCTTACCAGGCAGCGAGAGCACGCTCACGACTGTTGACTCAGGTAAACTCTTTCGAGACGTATCGTTGATTGGCTTTCGGGAATATTGACCGCTTATGAAGTCTTCGTCAGCGTATCAATGCCCAACGTCAACCTATATCTTGAAAACGAAGGTTTCTCCGGACCAGTGAGCTACGATATTTCCAATGGTCTGGTTTCCTATGTCTGCAACACGACTGTCCATCCAAATGTCGCGTTAACGGCCACCATTAACGGTGTCGATTATCCCATTACTTCGGCTAATAATCTGCTTCGACCGCTGTCCCCTTTGGCACCCGCTGGATACTGTAATGTTGGGTTGGCAAACAAGACAACTAGTCCTCCGTACAATCTTAACTTTGGCTTGCCGTTTTTGAGAAGTGTATACCTGTCCGTCACCAATCATCCTTCTGCTGAGAGCCCTTATTGACGATCTTACACTCCGTGCAGCGCGTTCCGGTTCCCTACGGGCAACTGTCCCGGATTCTATGGTTTTGCGTTCCCGTCAGGATCCACTGTGAACACCACCATCGTCTCTCAAACACCCACGTCCACTAGCGCTCAATGTCTCGCCTTCACGACTCCTACTTCGACGCCACAAGGATCCTTTTCTACTGCTCAGAACATGGGCATGTCATCTACGGCATATCCTGTATATGGAAGTCCAAATCAAGCACCGGTTGCACTCTTGGGGGATTTGCCCGTGTTGTCTGGAATTCGAGTGGTCTTCAGTACTAAATAGTTGCGAACGCCTTGCTTATCATGCATTCTCCCAATCGATGTCAATTAACTCATGGTGTACTCAGATGTTAATCACTTCAGAGTATAGGACGAGATATTCACCCGGCTGTGTTAAATTCTAGTCTCCGTCTGCTCCACAAGTACCGTCAGCAGGACTATTATTGTTGCTGCTGCTGGAAAGCATTCCAGGCCTCATTCAGCGTCCCAAACACCCCATTCGCAATCATCCTCTGTTCGACAGTCGTATTGTTCGCGTTGAGCTACAACCCCACACATCAGCGTTTGAACACCCAGAAACCCACCTCTGACCCACCTTGTCAGGATGTACCCTCCCAATAGCTCGTACATAAGCGCCCTTTACCTGTCCTTTGCCGACAACCTCCGCCATCCCGACCTTCTTCCACCCCAACTCAGGCCACAATACGATGTCCAGTGTCGTGAGCAAAGCACGGATGTTAGTTTCCTTGCCAGCACGCCATGAAGAGAGACGAACATCCACGGCATCTTTATATGTATGCCGAGCAGCGTCCTCAGCAGCTGTGAGGGAGGCAGCGGTGCGGAAAGCCGCTAGTGCGGACGAGTCGGCCGGGACGGCAGCATTCGATCGCGCGGCTGCAGGTTTAGAAACCGCTTTGGCAGGTTGTGGCCGAGGTTTGGATGCTGACCCAGAGGGCACAGAAGTGGCAGTAGCAGACCGACCTCCCTCGATGATTCTCCGACACCTTCCAACCCCTCTCACCGCATCCCCACGCACACCACCAGGCGTCCATTCCGCGCTAACGAGTACTTCCCAGTCCTTCTTCGCCATCTCCCATTTCTCCAGTCCTTCGTAGGCTTCAGCGCGTCGTCGATGGGCTTTGGACAGTCCCTCGATAAGGTCGACTTCCGTTGGTTCCGTCCCGCTACCGCCCTCCACTTTAATCTTCACCTTGCCACTTCCTAACCCTCCTTCTCCTCCCCCACCTGATAAATAACCATCCACTAACTGCAGGGCATCACCACAATCCTCGATCACACCTCCCAAATCTCCCAGTTTGCTCTTCACCAGTGCACGGTTGGTGAGCACAGGCACCCTCAGGATATGGCCGTCTGGTAGCGCCTCGAGCGCATGCGTGTAGGACGTGAGTGATGCAGGGAAGTCACCCAGTTTGTAGGCGGACGTCCCGGCGGACTTGTGGGTAGTTGACGCGTGGAGTGGAGCATTGGTAATCGTGGCGGTTAAGACGCGCGGCGGGGCGGGAGTGTGTGACGTTGGAGGAGCACGAGTAGATGTGGAGACTGGAACGGGAGATTCGGCCATAGTTGTAGGTTGTGAGGGCTTTGGCTTGCCCCTGCGGAATGGGGATTGGTATGCGGTCGGTGGAGCATCGCTTCCAAACAGATCGATTTGTTGAGTTGGCGGTGGAGGGGACCGCCGAGGTGGAGGACCTGGGCGTGGCCTCTCTCGTCCCTCCGCACGCCGTTCTCCTCCTCCGTCGTCGTCATCCCGGAATCCTCCCCTCGGCCCTCTCGTCACCTCTCTTACCCTCTCTTCGTCCTCATCTACAACACCTTCCTGCATCCACCTCGGCCTCCCATCCCTCACACTCCCAGCCCCACTCCCACCCACACCAGTAGCCGCAGCAGCAGCTCGTTCCTCATACATCTTCACGGCTCGTTCCCGCCCCTCTTTCCACAGCGCATTCGCTCGATTAAACATTCCCCGTCCAATCTCACTCGCTTGGGAAATCAATTTCTCAGCCGATGGCGGAAGCTCAGTTTGAGTTTGTGAGGTTGGCTGTTGCACGTCGGCGCGCGATGGTGGAGGACGTGTGGTACGCGCACGCGGGTGCGACACACCTAGGTTTCTATCCCTATCTCTATCTCTATCCCTGTCCCTGTCCTGGTTCGGTCGAGGGGAAGGCGTCGATCCTTCTCCACTTCCACTTGCATTAGCAAGTAACCATTCCGTTGCAGCTTGTACGTTGAATCCATCCGTTGTCATGGTTGATAGTAACGCTGTCTTTGATTGTTGAGGCGCGAAACCCATTTCGACGAGTTGACCGGTGATATGAGGAGGTGGCGAAGCTGTAGCTGCGCGCGAGCGAGATGGAAGTTGGGGTGGGGTCTGATTCTGATGTAGGGAGGGTGATACGCGGGACGAGTGGCTCTGTAAATCATAAATGAATATTTTGTTAATGATGTGTATAATGGATGCGCATGTTGAGAGACGGAACGCGTCATGATGTGACATGCATAATAGCAATTGTAGTGTATTGCAGGGGAAAAAATGAACGAGAGGGACAGGGACGAACATACCACAGGCTTGCTCAAATCTCCCAATATATCGTCCTCTTGCGACGCCTCGTATCTACCCTGCGCCCTCCTCCTTATCCGAATCATCACCGCTCAACAGGCCCATCTTCACGATCACCAAAATCAAAATCTCCGGGTGTGCCTGTTTGAGAACGTGACGGCGGTCCCTGCGGAGAAGCAAAATCGTCGAGGTCCCACAGCGTTTGAGATTTTGAAATGGGCGTTGGTTTGCCCGGTGCAGCTGTGGATCTAGAAGACGAAGAATTGGGCTGAGCTCTCGGGGCTGAAGACGAGAACTCTGAAAGACCCCAGTCGTCGTCATCACCACCTGCCAAGGGCGTTGGGGTAGGCTTCGTACTTGGCACACCCTCAAACGCGAAGCTAAAGTCGTCCTGAGAAGCAGAGGCACTCGTAGCAAGTCGACTAGAACTCGTCGTTGTCGTCTGAGCAAGCGAATCAAGGCCGTCCCATGCGGACGGTATTGCAGACGAGGAACCAGCACCAGAAGCTGACTGATACCGCGAAGAGGCCCCATTCTGAGGCACCTTCACCTTCTGGGCGATAGCAGCCCTCTCTGCCATTGTCATATTCACAACGTTCGCATTCGCGGTCCCAAGGCTCCCCGAGGTAGAGGAAAAGAGACCACTGAACGCATCGCCGCTAGTTGCTGCGCTAGATCGTGATGACACTGCTGTCCTCGACTGGGGCTGTATAGGATTTGCGATCTGCGGTGACTGCGTGCGGGATGTCGGCTGAGACGCTGACAAGATCGAAAAAGCGTCCCTTGGCGGTATACGATGTGGGTAAGACGGGTTTGGTTGTTTTGGTATCCGTTGGGTAGTAGTTGCTGCTCCCAATTTCTGCGGAGGTTGAGTAGATTTTATGGGAGCTGACGAGGCCCACAGATCAGCAAACGAGTCGCTCATCGTAGTGCTGGAAAAAGTTGGGTACGGCAGTGTCGCCAGCCCAGTGCAAGTCGTTCCACCGGTTTGATTACGTAACATGCTGGACTGTACAATATTTGAATGCATCATCTCCAATTTGTCCCATTCCACACTATTGGTAGCAATCCCTCCACTCCAAACAGATCAACAGGTGCTTGTCCAGGATCTCCATACACCTTATACCCTTGCGACCACATTTGCATCTGCTGCGGAGTTCCGGACGCCAATGATAGAAGGGGAGTCGCCGTGGGGGTAGAGAAAGCAAGGCATTGGGCGCTGTTTGTAGGCGTCGAGGTTGGCATTTGAGATATCTGCGATGCGGTGCGGTTGATCGGACCCGAGGGGAAAGCAAAACCATAATATCCGGGACAATTGTCACTTGGGAAACGGAACGCCCTGCAAGACACAGATAGGTAAAAGAGCCAGTCAGACACGCCAAGCACGTCAAATCATGTAAGGGAATTCTTCATACTCACAAATACACGCTTCTCAAAAATGGAAGCCCCAGATTCAGCATATACGGTGGCGAACTCGTTTTATTCGTGATACCCACACTGCAATAACCTTGTGGTGCCATCGGTGACAGGGTCCTCAGCAGATTTCCTTCCGAATCAATGGGATAGTCCACGCCGTTGATGGTCGCTGTTAGCGCAACATACGGAATCGAATTACCGTTGCAGGGGTAAGAAATAATTCCATCCGAAATAGTTTTGTAAGTTACGGGTCCAGAGTAGTTGGTGTCCTTAAGGTAAGTGTTAACGTTCGGCATTGAGACCCCAATAAAGACTGCGGAAAGTTGGTTATTCAGTGTCTTGCGGAGATCACGGTTTCATCATCGGTGAGTATATAACCACACATACCAGAATCCATAGTGGCAAGTGTATTCTCACTGTCCGGTAGAAAGCTTCCATTATAGCCCTTTAAGCCATCGATCCCAAAAATATTTTCAAACTTCCAGCTCCCGTCTGTCGGAGGGCTAACGAGAGGAACCCAGTTAATTACCCCCTGATAATCCTTTGGATCCAGTGCGCCGATCGTCATCCTTGGGTTAGCAGAGTCAAAGCGCATGCCAACAACGGGGTTCAGGAGTTGTCCGGACGCATACATTCAAGAAAATGACCGGACGCTGCAGTTGCGTTGAGAGGGTCTGGGAAGATTCCCAGACGGCCATTGTAGAGGAGGTAGGCAAGCGTTTGATCCCCGCCTGTCTCGATTAGTCCTGCAGTGTGATAGACGAGCGTAAACGACATCACGAGTCATCATCATCGGTAGAGGTATGGCAGCTACCCACCAAAATCAGTTTGCATGGCTGAAATGAGGCCTCCAAATCCGATCGTGTCACTGCTCATATTACCAAAGTATGCAGACGTCGAATGTGGCCAGGAATAGTTCAGAGCCTATACGAGTCCCAGAAGGGACCGTATCCAGTTACAATGAACCTAGATCCCAATGCAGCTGAATCATATGACATACATTGAAAGTTGTCGATAACGAAGCATCGAACGATGTATTACCGCTGCAAAGCACACAGTCCTTTGAATAAACAGCCAGCTTCGCGGTGTTGAGGTCCAACGTGGTATTTACGAGCTGGGGAGGAGTGCCGACAAGCGTCGGAACGGTGGCACTGTTGAGGACAAGATCTGAGAGGTTCTGGGGAACATTCATGGGGAGGGAGACCCATGCTGCCAACGGAACGGATCAGGAAAGTTAGGAGCGGAACTTTCAGCATGAGGAAAGGCATCCTTGAGAATGCATCTTCGAACGTACTTGGGTCTGCGCGAACCGTGATGACGACCAGAGAAGCGCACAGTACCAAACTCTGATAGAGCATCCTAGTGGCAGGACGAAGTCAGCACGCGGAAGTGAACACACTCCGTCTCTGTGCGTCCTCCTGCAAGTGGCGTTAGGCTAGGGCGAGTAGATGAAATGGCTGAAGAAAAGATGCGCCATCACCTGCTGCATCACCTACATACATATGGGTGGGTTCCGGATTGACCGTAATAACCAACATGTCCCAATTGTCCCCACCTCATGGGCTCGGGCTTTTTGCGAGCTAAAAATTACTCCCGTCTCCACGCTCAGGACAAGACATGACACGACTTGACATCGCCAAGCCATCGAGCGGTTTAATGTTCCTGGAATCACGGATTGTGAGCTGAAGCAGGCCGAAGCCTACAAGTGCTTATGAGCATCTTCGAGGACGATTCGGATGACGGGGAGTACGAGTTCAAAGATCTGAGACGACCTGAGGAAGCCCTGAGTGTTGCCACCAGTTCACAGTCAGGGATGGGTTAGCTGGACCGAAGAACCTTTGAGCAACCTAATTTGGCAAGAGTGCCTCCAGCCTCCTTCAGCTTTTGACCCGCGTATTACCACAGGCAAGTTGATGCGTATACTTTTTCAATGCATCGCGAGTCTTTTAATCCCTCTCACAGCCCAACAGATCACCCAGAAGCAATGTCGATACGACTCGCTACTCCTATGCATGAGACCTTACTAGCAGCTGCGTCCAGCCAAGGACCACATATCGACGCACACACACGATGAAATAGCGATGTCTGGTTATTTGATGCATGATCTCAAATTTTGGCTACCACGAGTTGGGTGAGGTTGGGCAGGGTTGAGTTGCCGAACCTGGTGCTCCCTGGTTTCCCATGTCAAATATGGTTGAAAATCTCAAGCGCTTCAACGGTCTTAATTTTAGTCACTTCCAAGGTATCCACACCTGTATTACTGATTCCAATCGTTCATATGAGCCCATACATATGCAGTGACCGGTCCAAAAGCTTCCCATATATCACCGCACATTGCCCACTTTGCGGTGAACGTATCCTACACGTCCAGGTGAGTCTTCTCAGCATCCACACAGATCGTCCTAAACAATTTATAATAGATAGGCTTTGTATCCCCATCCAGTTGCGCCTCCACGCATCTTTAGCCCGGGACCGTAGAAGATGTCGGACACGGACATGGTTTTGGTACCTCTACGAAGCTCCGGACAACACAAGCGGCCCCCTACGTTGGCAGATTCCCGTTCTGACGCTTTTCAGTACAGCGCTGCTGCATCGCGCTCGCAGGTAACTGATGAAGAATTTGACCCCTACCAGGAGACGCCAGGCTCAGCGACGACGTTGATGTCAGTTGGTTCGGAGAGGAGCACCAAGACGCCGTACTGCTCGTCGTTTGGCAGTGCACGAAGACATTCATCGTTCCTGTGATCACCATCGCATATCTAACGTTTTGTTATGTGGTGCATTACCGGATGGTCCCAGTCAGTGTGATTAAGATCACTTCCAACTCTGCGGCGGCTTGGCTCAGTAAGCACAGGCCATTTGCATTTTATATCGTGTACTTATTGACTGGTTCTTTATCTTGAATGCAGCGAACTTGGGTGCTGGTGTGACTACGATTAACATCATTATTATCAGTTTCGCGCTTTACCCTGTCGCAAGTCTGCTCTCGGATCTCAGGGTAAGCAAATTCATTTGCATTGATGCTACAAGATGTATACAGACCGATCTTCTCAAGACCGAAGAATTTTTTCGCATCTTGAACGAGCGCAGAGATGGGCACCGAAACATTCCACTGTCCGCTATTAATGGAATATCCAATCCTTCTTACGGCCTCGTGGACTCGACAACGGTCGTTATTAGGCGACACTGTTCTGGTTATTTTGCGACAGGTTTTCTGGCCGCAGGTGCAGCGTGGGCGGTTTCTGCACTTGCGCCGGCAGCTCGTGAGTGGAGCCAGCCACTTATCTTTCTTTTGTATACTGACATGTCTGCAGTCAGTGTTCAGCCAGTCCTAGCAGATGGACCTATCATGGCGTTCTCAGTCGGCTCTATCCCTCCAATGAGCTTATACCAGTACGGAAAGCGACATTTTTAATGCAAAGAACACTACTCATTACAGCCTGACCTTTCGCTTCAGACCCGTTGCAGCTCAGCAAACGACCCCTGCCATCGATCCTGCTGCAGGATTCTCTGCCGGCGTAATATGGGCAGAAAGAGAACTGAATACCCCGTATTCTTTTTCCGTATCGAACGAGTCGCTGGATGGATACGCCGGTTATATTGTACCAACACCCCCCAACCTCAACTCAACGGTTACTGCAAGATGGTTGACGGATGTCGTCGGCTTGAACCCGTATTGTACATGGGCAACTCCGAACCTCACAGAAACATCTACGAAAACCGCCATGAACAAAACTGATAAAAGTGCGACCGCTGTGTCGGTATACCTGCAGGGTCTTGACCTTGATGTTTCTGTGATGAACGACTATTTCCGTGAGTGTCTAGCTTTGTGCTGGTGATTCCGTCTTATGCATATGGCTGTAAACGCTTGACAGCGCTGTACGATTCCAACTATGTGGCTAGCATCAATGTACTGGATCCCACCGTATCCATCGT
Organism: Phlebopus sp. FC_14; assembly: GCA_021018615.1. Classification (NCBI taxonomy): domain Eukaryota; kingdom Fungi; phylum Basidiomycota; class Agaricomycetes; order Boletales; family Boletinellaceae; genus Phlebopus; species Phlebopus sp. FC_14. Next base: position 2,017,451 of record JAEVFL010000007.1, read on the forward strand.
AAACCATACGACGGGGAACCTTCCTACTGATGGTTCGTTGGTACTCACCATCGTTCAATGCACGCAAGGTTGTACAGGCGATGCCATCAATATGTTCGCCATCTTCGTAGACTTTACGGACATACCCTTCCTCACATTCACGGCTCCCGGTGCGATATACGAAATGGCATTCCTCGTATGCAAGCCTAACCCCGTCATTGAAACTCGCGAAGTACGCACGGTTGGGTCTATGACGGTCGAAGTCCAGCCTCCCCCCAGCGGCCAAACATACCCACGTCAAGGCAACCTCGACTTCTCCCAAACTGCGCTCCTGATGTCGTATTCCCTCTCGGAACTTTCCTACGACTCTGGACCCGCGTCTTCGGAGTGGTACGGTCTTGGTTCCGCTACACAGGTGGACTTTTTGTTCGGTTGGGATCAGATGGATAATATTGTCTATGGGGTCGATTATGATAATACCTCGACGACGATTACGCTGCTCTCCATCGATCAGATTACGCCGGTGTATACGCAGATGGTGCAGGGTGCCATGAAGCGTGAGCTGATTCGCCGCGGTTATGTGTCTCCAAGTTCTCTGACTTACTCCCCTACCAGCATACGTGTCAGGAACGTTGGCGACGGCTTACGTGCCAGGACGGGTAGCGAGCGTCAAACACATCTTCACATCTTCGATGCCGCACGTCGTCGCATCGACGATACTCTTCGTCCTGCTATCTACCTTGTCCATGGTCGCGCATTTTAGAAAGGGCAAAGGGAACGAGTTTACACTCCTCAACGTTGCAGCCATCATGCGCGAATCGGAGCTTCCCGAGATTGTCGAGTACGAGACGATGGCGGTCGTATCGAGGCGATCGCGGAGACACTGGACGGACAGAAACGTCGGTCACGAAGTCGCAGATAGACTGAAAGACAAGAGGGTCGTATTAGAGGGGCGTGGAGGCGGTTTGAACGTGCTGAATGTCTCGCAATGATCATGGGTTTGGATTAAAAAGGGTTCTAGGGATTTCTAGTCGTACTAATTATAGGAGAACTTGTCTCTTACGATGTACAGGTAATATTATTAGCTCATGGAGTTACGTCCCATGCTTATGCTCTCTTTGCGTTTTCCCTTTGCTTGGCCCTCGAGAACGGTCAAAAGCTTCTTGATCATCTCTCCTTGAAGCTCGATAGTGCCGCGTAACTCAGATATCTGTTGGCTGAGTTCTGTCTGGTTTTGGGCAAGTTTACGATTGGAGATGCCGCCCGAGGGTTCCGGTTGTGATGCGAGCCGGCGATGAGAGGTGAAAGGAGTGGTGTGGGCGCCCACTTCTTCCAGCACTTCCCCGTTCTTAAATGATATTAGCGGGTACCCACGAGGACGATCGGAGAGCGTACTTCACCGTGGGTCATCTGCTCCCAGACGATGCTGAACTCCCTGCCAAGTACGAAACTGGGCAATGCGATGAGCAGAAGCCCGAATGCAAGTAGTGGGACGGTGATCAGTCGGCCCAAAATGGATCGTGGTGTTATTTCACCGTAACCCACGGTCGTGATCGCTGTTGATGACAAGAACGTGTCTAATTATCGAGCGGAAAGATAGATGTAGAAAAGACTTACTGACGAGCACGAACCTGTTGTGGTTTGAGGTGTGAGATGAAAGGAGAGGCATCAAATGACAACCGTTGTTCTCACCATGCCGCTGATGGAATCGACTGTCAAGCGATCAGAAAAGGTCTCGAGGATAAAGGAAATATGCATGAGCTTACAGGAAATTGCGATGGATCCCCGTCAGAGTTGATAAATGTCTCCAGGGTATCATCCCACGTCCCTCGCTCGGCAAAATATCTATGCAAGGTTCAGCATCAGAGGGAATGAACGGGAGGAAGTCGCTTTCTTACAGTAAGGTGCTGAATACAGTTAGCGCCATCATAATGAAGAAACTCAATGCCAGCAACGCATGATGAGATCTTCTGATGGCGAGGTACATCACTTCAATAGTGCTTGTGGTGTGAATGGTTGCTCAGACACGCGTTAAACAGAGAGCATCGTAGTCCGCTTACAAGAGTATGGTACTGTTATATCTGAATGGTCGGAAAACACGCAAAAGTCGGAACATTCGAAGAATCGAGAACCGAAAGAGGACAGACTGCAGGGGTGCTGGGTTGACATACCAGCAGAAAAGGTAAATGCGACTGTGCGTACGGTATCTTGGTGGAGCATGATTTCGATGTAGTATGGCAATATCGCCAACATATCTATCACGCCATAAAAAGCTGTTTGCATGGTGTGTGAATGGTGATACGCAAGGCTATTTTATTGAACAACATACAAAACATCCACTTGGCGAGAGTTTTCCAGGATGAGCTCCAGGCAAAGAGGCGGGCACTGTATTCTGCAGTGAATAGCAGCACTAGACTTGTTTCCAGCCCGAACCATACACGGGGAGATATTGAGTGAAAGCTCTGGACTGTCTCTAGTATCGTCACGATGGCTGAGAAGACGATGAGAGATGTCGAAGCAATGTGTACCAGGAATGCAGATGACGATGAGGTTGGCCGTTCGAGTAAGTCGAACGCGGCGCGTTTCCGAGGGGACTTGATAGGATCTGGAGGTTCGTCGAATGAGGAAGAATTTGGAAAGACATCCTCGACATCTTGCGGAGACGATATTCGAGGTTCTTCAGTAAGAAAGCGAGCTGCTGTTGGTGATCTGAGGCGAGAAAGAGGAATTGACTGAGACATGTACAGAGAACTGCAACCTGCGCACCAAGTAGACGCGTTCGGTAAAAGTAATTGGTGGTCGTTGCAGCCCGTCGCAAAGGGCTCAGCCAATTTCAGATTTGGAAATACTTTCCCGTCTCACACAAGCTCGGGCTACTTGCTAGATCTCTACACAACAAGGCCCACACGATATCAGGAAATTTGCGCTCAAGGACTGAAGATTGATTTTTACACTATTAGGCCGCCATCTCCGGTCGATGCGTAAACGAGGTTTCACAAGGAAGCTCCGGGGCCTTGCTGCTTAGGAGGTTTGTATATCCTTCGTCCACCTTGTCTGCGCAGGCATTTAAGAGCGCTTAGTTCTGTGGCTCACAGCATCAGGTTTGATCATTCTCATCGATCGTTCTCCTGGTAGGCCATCCATTACTGCGACAGTGACCCAAAGTCCTTTGGGTGATTCCCATCATACCCGTACTCCAGTCTCTGTTGAAAGGATTCCATCGTTCATCACACACTGCTAACCGGTGGCCCCTTTGACCAGATCGGTAGAGAACTCATCGTCAGAAATGTCCAGAAAGCACTATGCAGCTCCGTTACCGCCTTCAGATCAACCCACCACTCGAAACTATCAACAAGAGATGCTCGATGCGTCCTTGGTGGAAAATATCATTGTTGCACAAGACACTGGCTCAGGGAAAACACATATCGCCGTCCTTCGGATGAAAATAGAATGTGACCGTGAACCTAGAAAAGTAGGTCCCTATCGTAGCCACAATATCTGCCAACCGATCACATTGCGAAGGTATCCTGGTTCATAGCGCCAACTGTGGCACTCTGCGAACAGCAGCAGGACGTTATATCAAAGGCAATGGGCCCCGTTGGACTCATCCACGGTGGTCTCGAGCCGAAACAATGGACAGACCCCGGTATTTGGAAGTCCATTCTTCAAAAAAACCGCGTCATCGTCTCTACGCCCCAAGTTCTCCTCGACGCGCTTACCCATGGTTATATCAACTTAGGGCTTGAAATCAGTCTGCTAGTCTTTGACGAAGCGCACCACGCCAACGATAATCACCCCATGAATTGTATCATGAGAGATTTCTACTTCTCCCTTCCGCTCCGGAACTCCACCCGAGCCACCAGCCATGGGCCTGTCAGGGAAGAACGACCGATGATACTCGGTCTGACTGCCAGTCCCATGTTCGGTGGGCATGCCGCCATGGCTTTCAGGTGGATCCGGTCTTGCTCTTCGCTCGTCGTATACTAACCATGTCTCAGAACGCTGGAGTTAAATCTTGATAGTGTCATTCGAAGCCCCAGGGATAACCGGGACGAGCTTGCTGCACACGTCCATAGGCCTGTGTTCAAGCACGTCACTTTTGATTCCCCGCCGAGCTGGGAGATCTGCCATTTGGCGTCACAAAATCTGCAAGCGCTCAAAAGCGTGACGGTCACTATGAATATCGAACAGGATCCCTACGTGATTTCACTGCGTAACCAACTGGCAAAACTACCTCCGGGAGCAGAGCGGTCGCGTGTGGACCAAAAACTATCCAAAACCATCAGGAACCAGAGTTCTTACACCCATAAGGGACTTCGTGACATCGCGAGCGCAGCTCATGCTATCTGTTATGACCTGGGACCGTGGGCTGCGGATTGGTACCTTGAGCGCGTCGTCAAACAGGCATTGGACAGTGCATCGCCCTACGCCGAGATCACAACTGCATGGCAAGCGAAGGAGAAAGCATACTTGGTTGAGCACCTCAACAAAATCAACATTACCCCTGTCTCATACGAGCCTTCTGTTATTGATGGCGGTATCTCGGCGAAGTTGCGCGTTCTCATCCGTACGTTGGGAGAAGAGAAAGTCCGATCAGAGTCATCCAACGAACTGTATAGTGGGCTTGTATTTGTCACCCGACGAGACGCCGTACTTGCACTAGCGGCTGTCCTGGAGCATCATCCCCTTACTTCCCAGGCATTCAGAATTGGATCTCTCATCGGAACGTCCGAGAGCTCTCAACGAAATACGTTACTGGACATCACTCGGAAAATGGTTGGAGGATCACAGGCGGACATATTGAGCGACTTTAGGTCCGGAGACAAGAACTTGATCGTCGCAACTGCTGTTGCAGAAGAAGGCTTGGACATCCAGGCGTGCGGAAATGTCATCCGATGGGATTTGCCAAACAATATGGTGAGCTGGGCACAGAGTCGTGGGCGGGCACGAAGGAAACGCAGCTCCTTTGTACTCATGTTCGACTCGTTATTGGACCAAGCCAGCATCGAAAAATTCGAGAGGATAGAGAATGAAATGGTAGCGTTGTACAGCACGGAGCGTCAGGCAGTTAAGGTGGAACAACAGACGGGTCCTGATCCAGCTGATTATGAACAGAAGGTGTTTAAGGTGGAGTCGACAGGGTCAGTGCGCACGCGTCTAGAAGTCCTATGTCCAACTGATATCTGCACCTAGTGCCCTGCTCACCCTTCAGGCAGCAGTGACTCACTTGAATCATTTCTGTTCTGTGATCCCACACACTCACCACGGAGGCTACCTGCCCTTGTACGATATAGACCCTCCGGATATGCCTCAAGGATGGCACTCTTTGGAGTCTAAGGACCAGACTATCACACCCTACCAGGGCCCATTCGGTTGTTCCTTGACGTTGCCGAAAAGTCTCCCCCCTGGACTTCGCTTATTTTCGGTAGAACAAAGGTACCCCTCGAAACGTTCGGCTTGTCAACACGTCGCTTTTAAAGCATATGTGGCACTGTACGAGGCCGGTCTTCTCAACGTCCATCTTCTTCCGCTGTCGAGTGTCGTCGAACCAGAGTTGGAAGAGGAGGTCAAAGAGATGCTGAAAGACGTTGAGAAGAGATCGGGTACGGCCTCAGTAACGAATCAGCTCAATCCGTGGCTTCCTGTCCAGGAGCAAGAGACTTGGTGGTCTACCAAAGTGGCCATTGATGGGCTGCCTCCGATGAAGTTGTTGACGCGGATAGAAATACCGGTTCTCGCGGAAGCTGAGTTACCAGTGCTCTACCACCCTCGAAGGGGCCAGCTGAGGGTTCAAATTGCGTCAAGCAAGAGCACCAGCTTACCGCCGAATGCTCTGGATGCTGCCCAGAAAAGCACTAGACGACTCTTTTGGAGTTTGTACGGGTCTAGAATGGAGTGGTCTGACGTGGACTTTGCATACCTCTTCACGAACGACTTTGATCCTGAACTCGCGGTATGGGAAGAGCGCCGAAAATGGGCGGTTGATCAGGAAGACGACACCGATACGTCCAGCACCCATGCCGCTAATGCAGAGGCTTTCGGCAAAGCCCACGGGTACCCTACCGATATTACCTGGCTTCGCGACGGACGCTCTTTTGGGAAGCTCTATCGCTTCGTCAGGTGGCATTTCGAGAAACTTACACCAGAGGAGGAAGAAGGTATTTGTGCTATGAAAGTGTATTCGCGGATCGAGGACGTCGAGGTCACTTATCCTCTACTCGTCGTAGAGCCGCCTCTGAACAGAAGCAACTTTCTCTTGCCTCTCCCGGTTTCCACCGCGCGCCGAAAGCCTCTCTACTTGCTCGCGAAGTATTCGTATTTCGAGCTTCTTTCGTCTGCGGAGTGTGAACTTGCTTTGCTCATACCTTCCATCCTTCGCCACCTTACCGTGGCTATGACTGTCAAGTCCTTGCGGCGTTCATTGCTTCGTCGAGCTCCACTAAAGGATATACTGTTCCACCTTCTTACTACTGCGATCACGGCTCCGGTTGCTGAAGACTTGACAAACTATCAACGCTTGGAAAGCCTTGGAGATGCGGTGCTAAAGTTTGTCGTCGCCATGAACCTCCTCGCGACGTACCCTCTCTGGCATGAAGGCTACCTCACAAAACGCAAAGACCATGCAGTAGCCAACTCTCGCCTTGCCAAGGAAGCTATCAAGCATTCTTTATTTCGCTGGATTATCCGGTCCCGTTTCTCGCCAAAGAGGTTCAAGCCTTTGTACCTTTTTGTCGCTGAACCTGAACCTCCTAATTCTGCGGAACTGCCGGTCGATGAAGTCGGCGAAGAACCGGTGGTTGGAGGAGGGAAAACCCGCAATCAAGTGGAGGAACTTTCTACTAAAATGCTTGCAGACGTCGTCGAATCCTTGATCGGCGCCGCATATCTTCATGGAGGGTTTGACTTGGGCATACAGTGTGCGAAAGTATTCGGTCTAGGATTGGAGTGGGCTCCCCTTCAATATTATGTCGACCGCGTATTGACCCGAGTGGACTTGGTAGGCGACACGGAAACGCCTCGGGAACTAGTCAAAATCGAGCGCATGCTAGACTACGAGTTCAAACGCAAGTTGTTACTCGTCGAAGCCCTGACCCATGCGAGCTATCAATTTGACTGCCACACCGTGTCTTACGAAAGGATGGAATTCCTTGGTGATGCTCTCTTGGACATGATCGTCGTCGAGTACCTCTACCACGTGCCTGGAAAGGAATATGCTCCCGGCGATCTACACATTAGGAAATCCGCTGTCGTCAATACGCACTTCCTCGCCTATATATGTTTGCGACTCTCCCTTGAAGTTGACGCTAGCATGCCAGAACGCGCACCAGGTGGAACGATCGTGATGAAACCAAAGACGACTCGAACCCATCTCTACCAATGTCTTCAACACTCCTGCCCTAGCATTCTTGAAGAACAAAAATTGACATCTTCTTGCTTCGGAAAGAATAAAGACGAGATTGAACAAGCCTTACAATCAGGGAAGATATATCCTTGGGCAGCTCTTACACGCCTACAGGCCCCAAAGTTACTGAGTGACATGATCGAGAGTCTTATCGGTGCCGTATATTTGGATTCGGGAGGCAACGTCGATACCGTACGCAAGCTTCTCAGGACGCTAGGTGTAATCGCGTACTTGGAGCGCATCGTGCGCGACGACGTTGACGTCCTGCACCCCGTGTCGCGACTTTCAATTTGGGCGGCCGGGAAGCAGCCCAAGTACGACTATACGGAGGAGAGGGGTTGCGTTATTTGTACCATCACCGTCGAGGGTTGCGACCCGGTCAGTGCTGAAGCGGAAAAGAGGGGCCACGCCAGTGAAGAGGAAGCACGATTCGCGGCTGCAGAGAAGGCGATAGCACTGTGGGGCGTCGGTAAAAGCGGCTCCATGTAAATCACTTTTGCATCGGACAGCATTGAAAAGTCAGGTAAAGAGCCATCAGTAATCATCCTACGCTCGCAAGAGAACGTAATACAGTACATTTGTATAAGTGCTCTGTTTAGCTCTGCGTGGTCTTCTCTGCTACGATGTCGAATGCCCCAAGCCTTGACGTGTTGTTGCTAGCCGCCAGGAGTGAGACTCGGTTGGTTGTCTCGCCGTCTTTGTCCCTAGTCTGCTGGTGATCAAGGTGAGCGAGGGTGTTCGACACACAAACAACGCCTTCATGGAGGTATGTTCATACCAACTCGGGACCGTCCATGGGGTAACTGCGTCGCATAGCATCTTCAACGCACTGCTGGAAAAGATCTTGATCGAGTGGCATGACCTTGAACGGCATATCGCAGCACCTAAGCAATGACTGGATCGTCCGTCCGATGTTTTCTCCCGAACAAAATGAAGGGGCATGTTTAAGGAAGCTGACAGTGCGTAGTAGACGACAAGAGACTGCTCACCGGGTTGATTATGATGATTGAATAGAGAGATCCTGGTCACATCGAGCGAGGTTATATACCGAACGGGGTGTGGGGCTATCGAGTTTTCTCAGCCTAAATGGACGGTGTTATTATCGACGTACCAATGCAGGTTGGGAAGCTCCAGAATTTGCAAAAAGCAGGTTCCCATCGGTCTGAAAGCCCCGTCGGCGAGACGTACATACTCTGCTGGCGACAAAGCTAATTTCTGTCCGGAGCCTATTGCGATGACGGCGACCAATGGATGACCAAAATCAATTAAAATGACTACATGTATGGTCGCCTGCATGACAATATCAAGACAGCGCAGTGAACGCGGAGCTATTCAAAACTGGTTAGCAACAGGCTCATCGCGGAGTGGATGGAAACAATACCCTGACAAGACGAACGAATCGTTGATCAGTTCACAGACGTGACTCTATTCTGCGTGTTATTGTAACAGCGGCGCCAATGCCTAAGGCGAAACCGTAACATTTATGCTCGGCGTGCAGTCTCGGATCCGAAGAATTCGACAAAGAGGAAGCCCGACATATCTCGTTCGCTATTGTACTTCCGAGACAAGAGGAATTGTGTGGTCCATCGTAATGGAGAACACCTCTTAGCAAATACCCTGACAAGACACAAAAAATTGATCAGTTCCAAATGCCATACAGATGGCTCCATCGCTCGTAAAGTGACGCCAGTGCGTGGGGATCAGCGGTAAGATTGGTGTTCCAGAGGAGGTGTAGTCTCGAATTCAGTTATTTCAATAGTGACGCGCGCAGCTCGACAAAGAAGCATCCCCCATCTGTCTTTGTTATTCGATATTGCAGTTTTGAGACCAATGTGGTAGAGTGTAGTCCGTCGTGATGAAGTACCGTAGGCAGACCATACAGAAAGAAAGACAATCGTTCTAATTGGCAAGCTGTGCGGGGTTCAATTGGCAGACGAACAAATAACGTGTAAATAGCGTCTTCTCCTTCCGTTCGTAGTCGTCCTAGTATACTAGCTTGTAAGGTATTCGACCAAAAAGAAAAACATGCACGCAACTACGTCTGCAAAGGTACGTCAAGAGGTGATGCTGAAGATACTCACAGTGTACAGTCATCTTGTAGAAGCAGCAAGAGCACATCGCGAAGCTACAGGCTGAAATCGATGCATTACAAGCAAGACTTGGGTACGGATTCCTCCCGCATTTTCTCGCTTTGATGGTCGCACCTTCGGATTTTGACTCCGGCCGCAGCGCCAACGAGAACGCGGAACAGATGGTCTCCAACCACATCAAACTCCTTCATCGTTATAACGAAGCAAAGGATGCGACGCAGGTCCGAAATTCTTCGCTATACGATGCCATTATGGAATTTTTCTCATAGACTTGTTAAATGCTTGGTTCAGATATTGATCGGAAGGGTACTTGGACCGAGTTGACGGAGGTATTAGCATGAAATGAACTGACCAGTGACCCTTTTTTGTTCCAGTTGGCGTCTCTTAAAGAGACGACTGTTCGCCAGATCCACATCGACATGGACCTCTTGGACGACGACGCGAATTGATTCCCATCAGTGGCTTTATTGTTCTTTGGCTCCTGTCTACGCACTCGTTTGTATTTTTTTGCAACAGAAATGAACAGCCAACTTGCATCGCATCGTTCCCGAATATGAAATGGAGCGTTTCATCAGCTCAACTGATATGTCAAGATGGTAACAAGTCGCAACGATGCTGTGAGGCTACAAGTGAGGACATTGCTTTGTCGGCATGCTTGTCTTGCCTGTACAGCATCTCAATGGTATAAGTAAGCCATGGCTTCCCACTCATCGAAGCAACCATGCCGCGTTGCAAACACTCACTTGCCCTCATTTCTCTGGCCGCTCTTCAGCTGGCCTATGCGGCCGTGCAAGGACCCGTCATCTCTCACGACTTTCCAGATCCTGCTATCCTCATCACCGCTAACGGTACTTACGCATATGCTACCAACTCGGGTTCGATTAACATTCAGGTTGCAACATCTCCCGACGGAGGATCAACATGGCAGCTACAGAGCGGTGTCGATGCACTGCCTCAGGTTGGCGCATGGGCTACCACAGGGGGCACTTGGGCTCCAGACGTAATTGATCGGGACGATGGAACGTTTGTCATGTGTGCGCGCCACTGCTCCACCACCTCAACCTTTTGACTGATCGCAGCCGACATTTCTCTAGACTATGCAGCCTTGTCACCTTCGGAGAACACGCACTGCGTCGGAGCCGCTACATCGACCAACCCCATAGGACCTTATACACCACAATCGCAGCCTCTAGCGTGTCAAACGACTGGTGGCGGAGCAATCGATCCCGCGGGGTTCCAAGACAAGAACGGGACGCGTTATATCGTGTACAAAGTCGATGGCAGCAGCCTCGGCGGTGGAGGACCGTGCGGGAATGCCAACGGTGAATACTCGACGCCTATCATGCTTCAACAAATGGAGGCCGATGGTCTAACACCAACCGGAAGTCCTGTCCAAATCTTGGACCGAGCACCAGATGATGGACCATTGATCGAGGCTCCCGTGCTTATTTTGCATAATGGGACGTGAGTTGTTTGATTCCCGCCTTGGTAAATCTTGGTGTCTGACCAGAGATTTATTAATAGTTATGTGCTCTCGTACTCGTCGCACTGCTACAATACGGATCAGTATAATATAGCCTACGCGACGGCCACCTCCATCGCGGGTCCTTATACCAGGGCATCCTCGCCGTTACTCGTCACTGGCGACTATAATCTTACCGCTCCGGGAGGAGCAACGTCTCTACCTGATGGAAGTTTCATGGTGTTCCACGCGACCGTCAACTCAACTCCCTTGACACGGTACATGTACACAGCAACGATCTCATGGAATGGAACTGTAATGAGTGTCTGATTTCAGGATCGGAAGGATCGGCGGCGTGGGCTTAGCGGGAATGGGTGGTCTCATACCATATGGACTTGTCGAACGGACTCAACTTAATAGACGTTGTAATCGATGGCATTCATGTCATTTCTCTACTCCATTCGAAGATCCTGGGATGGTTAGCCGTCTAGAAGCTCTTCCCTTAGGGCCGACAGTTCAGGGTGTTTGCGGCCTCAGGCTGACATTTGAGGGTAACTATGTACGTACCAGTGGTGATTGTAAGGCAGAGACTTGCAGCAAGAACAAGCTTTTATTCGCGTAAGTTCACCGCTACGACAAAACATTTCAATCGCTCAAAGCCTCCTTGGTACTCTGCTCCTTGAACTGCTTTGCCCACTGTGATGCCCCAAGCTCAATTACCACCAACTCAAAAACAAAAAAATGAAGTGTACACACCATCATGGAAGGTATTGGGCGATCAGGTAGAATGTGTCTAACCTGTCAAATATTTCCCCCAAGATTCAGCGACAAACCTCTGTCAGCGCTGACGACGACTTTACCTCTCGTTCTGCGCTCACATTCCAAACACCATATGCGACAACCAGTATCCCAGCCATTGCGACAGCGGTGTTGCTCGCCCAGTTTGAAGGACGAGTCCACCAACCACCTGGACGTTGTCAACGTTGTTGGATATGGATAGTTAGAGGTTTGTGAGGATCGTGATACGGCTGAGCTCGGGACGAACCTGCGGGCGACCAAACGTGCTTTGGATAAGGGTAACGAGCTCCACCACCCTATGAGAATATACGTTAGAAAGAGTCACGACAAGCTTTTGGCGAATGTTTACCATGGAATTTACTGTGTCCGTAGAGTAAGTTAGAGAATGAGTGTATGGTCGGATGGCGGAAACAACGGGGTTATGTAAAAGAACAAAATTAAATATTTAAATATTTTTCTCGAAGACTGTCTTCCTTCAACTCTTTGGTCTGCCTACGGGAGACTACGGAAACTCCGAGTCGAAATTCGTTTCAGTTGTACCATTGTTCTGATGTTTCACAGCTTGACGAGATCCTACAATTAACCGTTTGCCATCTCATACAGCGGACGTGGTCATATCAATGCTCGGTACCCATCGAATAGGCAGTTAAGCCGTCTCCGAACTCTGCGCTGGACGACAGATTCGAGGTATCGTACTGACTCGCACACTGCATGCAAAGAAACAGTGATAATCTACCTATACGAGCGATCAGACGAGTTGAAATTCCAGGCCAAGATTCGGATATCGTGACACTACTATCTGGCGACCCCCACTTCTATCGGTCTGCATTGACGTTCTATCGCTCAAAACACCCGCTCTGCGGTGGTCGTGGACTCCCCGATTCTGTCTTCGTTCGTTATTCGAAACAAGATGCTTTGCCAACGGTGTTGACCTGCAAAATAATTCCTCCGAACGAAACCCGATGGTAGCGATTTGATAACGGTCCAGGTCTACAGGCTGGCTGGTCTGGTTTATCGTTTGCTCAGGATGGTGACCAAGAATCTGGAACGAGAGCCAGGGCATCGCGTTTAAGGCTGCGGAGCTGGTGGGAAACCATCCATCAGAACGCTCAGAAACGGGTAGGCGCAAAACTGACTTGACTTGAATGGATGATGCAAGGATCCGAATACTTACAGACGCTGAGAGAAAAGGTTCAGTTAAATGCGGTCTTTACATATGTGAGTCTGTTAGAGTTCTCATTGTAGGGTTTTCGTTGGCGCTCGCCGTCTGGACTGATTCATGCACCGTTCTTTGACAGGGGTGCTACGTGTATGAATTCAAGCAGAACACGAGTCAACCAGGCGGGGGCGCTGCGGTGCTACTTTGATCATGTTGAGGTGCTCGCAACCTTGATCTCGAATGATCGCGAGTAGTTCCAGCTTTTTAAAGCACCCTGTTTTCCATCGATTACCGTCTAATCAGGACGCTGAAACAAATACTGCGATGGACACATCCCTGAAACCTTGTGCTGATAGAGTTCAAGAAGCCGTAGAGTTCTGGGGTATTGAGAGCTTGCGGGGCGCTTACCACAGGAAGGTACTCTATTCCTGGTCAGCAGAACTTTGAGCATGCCAAGTTCCGACATCGACTCAGGCCATGAGCGTGAAATCTCCGCGCAGCATTTCATCATAAATACTGACGGATAGTTCAATGGATACACACCGGTCGATGCTTTCCGCATGTCTGAATTTCGCGACAATATGCAGATAATACCACAAGCAAGTGTTACTCACAGGAAATCCGGCCAATATTTCCAATGTGGAGAACCTCATGCGCAAAGTCCCGTGGTTCATCGTTTCCTATCCCAGTGTCGGTGATAGAGATCTGCTCACCCATCCACGAAGCTTCTATAACGCCCGTCGACAAAGTTTCGCAACATTTCGGGTCAAAGGGTGAGAACAGAATGGAAGGGTACAACCGTGCGCCCAACTAAATAGGGTGTCAGCAACCTTGAATACTGATCCACATCGCGGTTTATGCGCAGAACACTAGGTCATGGGGGGCGCCACGGTCCCTTGATTCGTTTCCACCAGGACAACCATGGCACTTTGTCGCAAACAAGGAGGGACACTCAATGAGGAACGGATTCGGCGTCAACGTAGCTGGGGCATATAAAAGGGGGTTGAACAGCCCTGCAATCTTCAGCTCCATTGCAACAATCGTCTCTGGATCACTCAAAGACTCACCAACGATGGCTAACGTCGCAACCCTCGAGCACTTGTCACTCGGCGATGCTCTCGCATTCTTGCTCGTCCATGATCCCGAGGATGCAAAGCGTCTCGGGTACCATCTCCCACTGAAGAGTCAACACCCCGACAAAGCCGCGGAGGAGACCGTTCACGACGTCAAGGCATACTTGACAGTTAGAACCACCAAGAAATACCCTCTCGAGCAATCCATCACCGTCGTTGCACCTGACATTGGCCGCACCTTCACTCATACAGGACCATACCCTTGGCCCCGTGAGTTGATCACGATGCGCAATTAACGTTGAAAGACGTTAACTGAACGCCCGTATCGTATCAGCGTACAACCCATTCCCACTTCAGGACACCTCGGACAGAGTGGGAACTCTGTACCTCAGAGGCACCATTCCTGATCTCGGAGACAGCGGCTTCGTCGCGCAGCAGTTCCCGCGATACCCACTTCTTGCGCCTCAGCTTCCTGATTTCGGCGGGGTTGACCCTCCCCGTCTCGGAAGAGTCGTGATCGACTTTTGGACATCCGCGCGTATCACCGCTGTGGTGAGTTGCCATACTTCTTTTCGGGAGTATTTTCGTCGTTGAATGATCGCTGATGGATGATATTTGTACTCGACTGGCAGTTCAAGAGTAAGTCTCACTTGACGGTCGAGAGGGAGAATGAGGATTGACCACGTACTTTTTTTCCCTACAGCCGACGAAGAAAACTACGTTTCTGGTGGCAACGGCGTTTGGACCCCAGTGGTTTGAGAAGAAGTAAAGGGAGAAAGTTTTGCGAGTTACCTGAGTGTCGTGTTGAATGAGATCTGTAAGAGTACAAAGCGAAGGTTGGGGTGGGTCAACAAAGTTAACAAGTTCGACTTGGTTGTTCTGTCTATCCGAGAAAATGACGCGATGACTTCATTAGAAGTTGAGAGCGGTAAGAAGGTTTGGAGCCGTCCTCAACTTGGGTCCGTGGCGAGATCCCCTCGATGTAGACGTTGCTTCGGTGTGAAGGACTTGATCAAACGGAGCTTATCACTTAAAAGTCAGCATGATGGCAGACGAGAGTACCTTGCTCCACTCATGATTCGTCCTGGCGACCGCGAGATGATGACCTTTAGCGAACAATCGACTGTCCTACTGGTCTTTGTAGTTCGTGCGTTATGCGACAAGCGGAGGTTCCGTCAATACTGGAGGGCCCAGCTACTGACAACAGAGAATAAAAAGAAATGTCAGACCAACCTGCTACTTGTGTCTGCGTGGAGAGGACCACGACAGTTATCAGGCCGATGCTATCAGGAGGCAACGAATCATCGTGTCCAGTTTGAAAGCAGCAAAACTTTCAGCATTACTGAATGATGAAGGACCTTGCAGTGAGGGTGTATGTTCAAAATCGAACGTTAAACGTTCATGCCCAGCACAGAACGGAGATGAATGACAGACCGACGCCTCAAGAGAACAACACTGTGTTGTCCCTCGACCCTCTAGGCCCGCTTGCAGGAGCTGGTGATGCTTTCGGTCGTCCATGATCGTGATTCTATGATTGAGTATCCAGTTGTATCCAGCCATAGAAGTTTGCTTGTCAAGTTGTCGTGAGAGATTCTGTCGCACAGTGATCTTGACCTGGTCGAGTCAGTCACGATCATTCAACTATTCTGTTCGCGTATTGTCGACCTCAAGACTCAGGATCGCTTGAGGAGGGGCCCGATCTGCAAAAGCAGCTTGCTTTACCGCCAGAATGTCGTCGTCTGGACTCGCTTTTCGACTGTCTCGTGCCGTGCTCAGCACCATCCCACCACCGTGCGTAGTACTGTCATGCTTGATCGCGATTTACCATCTCAACCTGTTTTGTCGCTCATTTCCTTGCGACCATCCAATGACCTCAGGATACCCCGCGCAAAGGCATGGGCAACAGCATACAAACCCTCCCCTGGCCGTCCTTTACTCGACATGTCCCAAGGCGTACCCGGCACACCTCCCCCAGATAGTCTCCTAGAAGCCCTAGCAAAAACTTCGTCCTCTCCAGCGAGCGCAGGATACGGCCACGTTCTCGGAGAACCAACATTACGGTCTGCATTCGCAAATGAGATGCGCAGTATTTATGGTGGAAGAAACGGAGACGCGGACATCACGTCCGAAGACGTCGCCATCACCGCTGGGTGCAACATGGCGTTCGTAGCTGCTGCGATGTGTCTGGCAGACGCGGGGGACGAGGTTATTCTTCCTGTACCGTGGTAAGTTTTGAGATGTTCGTTCAACATCTCCAGGCAACTGTGCTCACGCGAACGACTCTGGTGTGCAGGTATTTCAATCATCAGTATGGTACCCTTTTAAGCCCTCCTCGCTCGGATAAATCTTAATGTCTCTCTTTGATTTTTTTTTTTTTTTTTTTTATCACAGGATGAGTCTTAACTTGCTCGGGATCGAGTCGGTTCCGCTATACACTCGGTCAGGGGACGGCTTTTTACCTTGCCCAGTCCAGTGTGAAAATCTCATATCTCCAAAAACGAAGGCAATTGCCCTTGTGACGCCTAACAACCCGGTGAGTCTACTTGCAACCGTAATCTTACTCCTCTTGATCGCTGTCTCATATTCTGTCACCAATAGACTGGAGCGGTGTACCCGCCTGCACTCATAACAGCGTTCGCAGAACTCGCGCAGAAGCATAACATCGCTCTCATCATCGATGAAACATATCGAGACTTTGTTGATCACCATCCTCCACACCATCTATTTTCACCTAGTCAGACTCAGACCGGAACATCAACATGGTCTTGGCGATCTACCCTCATCCATCTCTTCTCCTTTTCGAAATCATACGCGCTCCCTGGACACCGTCTCGGCTTGATCGCGGCCTCTCCGGCGCTCTTGCAACATATCATGACCGCTCTCGACTGTCTACAAATCTGCGCGCCCTACCGCCACAGCTCGCGCTTTCAGACGCATCTCTTCTCTCTCAACTCAAAACGACGATCCGAAAAAACGCAAAAACACTTAAAGCGCGTCACGAGATCTTTCGAAACGCGTTGCCGCCCGAGTGGACGCTCGGCTCTCAAGGCGGTTACTACGCGTTTGTCAAGCATCCGTTCCAGGGCATGTCGTCTCTCGAATTTTGCGAGCGTCTAGCGAAGGAACTCGGCGTGCTTGTGTTGCCTGTTCAGTTTTTCTGCGACGATGCCCAGGGCGTTGAGGGAACGTTGGGTGAAGATGGATGGGACCGCTGGGTGCGGTTTTCAGTTGCGAATGTAGATGATGACAAGGTCGTGAAAGTGTGCGAGAGACTAGAGGAATGCAAGAGACATTTTGGAGTGACGGCGGACTGATATATATATATGTATGTATGTATGTACGGTCATTGTGTTAGTCCTAGTATTTCCCCCCACGTCCGAACATTTAAGGAGGCATCAATAAAATATTTGCATTTATTGTCCCATCTTCGGCTAGCGAATCGAGCTCGAGGAGCAAGGGCGGTCTACATCACGCCCACCGCGCAGTACACCATGCACCGTACACTCAACCACAGCATGCAAAGCAAGGAGGTCCGAGCGATAAATCGCGTAGTGGATCCAAAATCACCATGTACCTTCTACGGGCCCATATCCACCCAAGCAGTCACAGGCGCATCAGAGAGTACGAGTGGGCGAATAATTCCGCCGCTGGTAGGCAGTAGAGTACCCGAAATCCGAAGGGAGATGCTCCTGGCCAATCATAGAATATTTGATGGGGATCGGACAGGATCTTGAATTGATCCCCTATCGTTGCAAAGTCGTCTTGTGGTCCTTGGAGTGGTGAACTTGTGAGCAAGAATAAGAAATATCAAGAATTAGGTATGTCCTCTTTCTTGACTGTGTAAGGCCCTGACAGGTATCGCTCCTGAATCGCGATAAGGTCCCGGTAAAGTTGTCGATTTGGATACGGATAACGCCAGATGCAGATGCGAGCGGGATTTAGTAGAAGATGGTCCTGCTGACAAGTAAAGGGTAGGAATGATAGGAGCACTTTCCTCTGTGGTAAGCGCTCCGAAACATCTCCGTACCCAAGATCTTTGCGCCTTGTCAAACCTTTTCGGCAGGGAGTTACAGTGATGTGCCCAGCGCAGTATTCGTTTCAGAGTTCTGATTCGACAGTAATTGCTGAGAGGAGTGAGGAGGGCGCTTTTGGCAAGACCTGAAACCGCTCGCGACGGCTCGACATATCCCAAATATATTTGTCAGTCAGGGGTTGACGGTTCGAAACTTCCAGCGCCTCAGCACGGTCAAAGTAGCACCGCCGCGCTTCTGCCTGCTCGACTCGTGTTCTACTTGCGCTTGTAAACGTGCTACCCCTATCAGATAACTATGTACGAATCAGTCCAGACGGCAAGCGCCAACAAACACTTTACGATGAAAAATTTATAGACTCACATGAATAAAGGCCGCATGTTTGAATGAACCTTGGTCTGAGCGCCTTGGAGGTAGGGCATATATACCTGACGCTCCTGGAAAAACAGCACCGTCGTCCTGGATCGGTGGCATTGAAGTCGTCGAGACATGAGGCTCCAGCATATTTATCGTCAATGAAACCTTGGAGCCGAAAGAGCAGGAGGCAAACGAAGAAGATATGAATCCCTGGCCCGTTGTTCGGGCTTTCAGACCAGCTTTGGCTCGTCAGTACATGTTTGAATTGGAAAAAGATCCCGAATTAGGTAGAAGGTGCCATAGATCCACCCACCTGAGCACGCTTCACTGCTACGACTCGATGAGGGTAGTTAGAGGGACCCGAGGTGAGATCCGACGCGTCAATTCGGACATACATGCGAGTGAAGAACACCTGGATAAGCGATGGTAGCTTACATGCTCACCTGGGAGGGTTCAGGGAACTGAATCACCAGGCCCATCTCACGGCGCCTTGTACTAGCGGTCAATGATCGTGGTGTTTGAGTTCAGTGAACCCATTAACGCCACCAACCCCGATTAGTACCAAGTCACAGTACTACTGTTTCTTTCAACTGCTTTTGCCCCTCCTGGCACTGGCGTCCCCAGCATCGAATCGAACGGCGGAGAGCAAATGATCATTGCATGGCGCCGAGTTGCACCTTGATATGCCTCATAATTCTGCGATATTCGACGATGGTGACGACAAGTCAAGTTCAACGACGAGTCCGATGATTATTGGTCAAGGTCGCGACAGTCAGTTCTTGCTGTTGCCGCATTTTCACTGTTGGACGGATCGAATTGGACGGGCGCTTTGTGCTTCCCGTGCTGAGATGATCCTCATGGGCATGCGTTAACCTGACTCGCCCCTTAAGGTCAACATTCTGATTAGACCCATTTCTCTTCTTACCGAGCGCGCTGGTTGCCTGTAAGTCCCTTCTTTCCATTTTGAAATTTGATGGGCCACGAAGAGGTCGTACTTCCTGATGAAAAACTTCGACCTGTAGAACAGGCGTCAATATCATATCAATCCTCGTGCGAACCTTATCATGCAAAAGTTGGAGTTCACCTTACTCTGGGTGCACCACTGCCCGAAGGGTGGTGCCGTAGTTCCTGACGAAACTTCCGCCTGTCGAGCAGGCGTCAATATCACATCAATCCTCGTGTGAACCTTATCATACAGAGGTTGGAGGTCTTTTTACTGCACCACCCGAAGGATGGCGTCCTAGTCACCATTCAAGGACTTAACTCACCATCGATAACAAGCCAGCCACCCCGGGCTCAAGGTTTATAAGACCTCTGGGCTCGGCCCACCTCCGTACAACACCGGCACCCCCATTTGACCCATATTCGCTATGCCATTCACAGGAGATCCGTTAGCTTTCTACGGAAAATGTATAGTCGAAGATTATCATGCCTCTCTACTGGACAAGCTTCCGTCATCTGATCGTGGTGATCCTGATCTATTTGACGTCTCGGACAAAGCACTGCGCCTCTTCCCCTGGAAAAAAGTCGGGATCCTGGGCGCTGGCGTCGGCGGCCTTTATACTGCCTTGATACTCGACTCTCTCGATATCGAGTATGAAATTATAGAGGCCTCAAAAATTACTGGTGGTCGGCTGTCCACCTATCGTTTTTCGAATGGAAAGAAATACGATTACTATGTGTGCTCTTTATCTTCCAAGTCAATTTCCATGAGCAGATACTGATCGCCTCTTATTGTACAGGATGCTGGAGCTATGCGATTTCCCCTTCCGAAGAAGGACGATCAGGGACGATACAAGAATGGGGTCATGAAGCGATTGGCTGACTTGACCAGCTACCCACCGCTGAATCAAGGCCCCTGACCCCCTCAGCAGCAAGCTCATACCCTACTACTACAAGGCTCGCGAGGGCTCCAAGCCGGGTTTCTATTACTTCAACGGTGTCTCCCAGCCAGTGTCCGACGCGCCCAAAGGTCCCTTCCGTGCTCATGAGATGGGTGTGGATGCCGCATACATCAAAGCAACCGCGGATGCTATTAGTAGTGATGTCACGAAACCGTTCATCAGGGCACTCGTACAGGACATGAAAACTGGAACGAAGAAGGGTTGGGAAGTGATGAAGGCAAACGACTTGTACTCTGTCCGCGCATACATGGCGTCCAAGTATTTACCCAGTGACAACCTCCAGCTTCTTCCGCAGCATCTTCCTAACAACGTTATCAATTGGTGCGGACTTCTTGGAAGTAGCAGTGGTGGGTACGATCGCGCATTGACCGAGTCCGTCTTTTCGTCTCTCTCGTTTGCCAAGGTCGGTGATACTGACTATGGTGACGTCGAATGGAAGTGTTTCGAGTAAGTTTTTTGACATCTGAGCTAGCCTAATCCAACTTACCGAATGGGCTTATAGGGGCGGGTCAGAGACATTGACGAAGAAGATGGAAGAATATATTAACGGACTGCAAGGGGAGAAGCGCCGCATCCATTTCTGTCAAAGAGTCACCGCTATCAAACAACATGATTTGATCATCGATATCCCTGTTGGCTTTCCAAAGGATAACCTTCCCTCCGATGCAAGGAAAACGTCGTCTGACTCTGTGGATCTTGTTGTCGAGGAAGACGGGATCGTGGATGACCCTACTGGGCACAAGAAAAGGATAAGGATCGTAATCCCGTCTGCGGCTGTCGCGGTCTCTGTGAACAGCGGCCAGACACACGTTTACTCGCACGTCATATCTACCCTCCCTCTTCCCGTGCTTCGTGCGATAGACATGAGGGATGCAGGCATGTCCGTCATGCAGAAGAACGCCCTGCGTCAGCTGCAGTATGGTCCGTCTGTCAAGATTGCCGTACGCTTCAAAGAGCAGTGGTGGACCAAGGAGCTGGGGATAGTCGGCGGACAATCATTCACAGACCTTCCCATCCGCACCATTGTTTATCCGTCTTATGGCGTCGACTCTGATACGCCTTCCACCGTGCTTATGGCGAGCCTACTGCTGGACGACGGACGCGGAGCGCCTCGGAGCGCTTGCTGCAATGAAAGACGAGAAAGTGCTGAAAGAGCTTGTGCTTCGCAATCTCGCCGTTTCTGGAGAGACAATTCCAGGAGATGCATGTCAAGGATTGGACCCGTGACGAATATGCGATGGGTAAGGTTGTCAATATCCATCGCGTATGACAGACTGACGACTTCTTTTCAGGGGCATTCGCGTACTTTGGACCAGGTGACTTTCAGGATTTGTATACGTCGCTCAGTTTCCCTGCGGCAAACAAGCGCCTGCACTTTGCCGGCGAAGCTCTCAGCACTCGTCATGGGTGCGTGTCGTTACGTTGGATAGCCATACTCATGGTTGTATTGACCTTATCGCATAGGTGGGTCGTCGGCGCGCTTGACAGTGCCTGGAGAGCAGTATACGAATATCTCAAGGTCACGAAGCAGGACGAGAAGATGAAGCTGTTCAAAGAGTTGTGGGGCGAGAATGCGGAGTGGAGCAGCAAGTCGACGCTCGCAAAAACTGACCCTGGTGTGCAGCTCGACTTGCTCGACGAGCACCTTGGGTTGATCAATGGTGCCGTCGGGACGGGTGACTTTGAGTACTATTACTAGGTTGTACCAGGAACGATGCGTGCGTGTAATATATATGTACAACCAAATCTACGATAAATACATTTCACGCTCGCCTTCCAGAAGCCATACATACCCAATCGCGTCTGTCATCTGCTTTCTATCCCTGCAATAGCGATGTCGGATGCGGAGGACATATAAGATGGGGTGAAACATGTTTAGGAGAAGAGGGCTGGCTGGGGACGTATTGCGCAAGTCATGTCTCTTGAGATGTGGATCGGGCGGTGGCGTAGTATTCCCTGGCAAGGAGCGACAACAATGGAAGGAGCGCCCAGGACTTACGAGGCACCTTCTCCGGGCCCATATCCGCCCAAGTAGTCAACGGCGCATCAGGTGAGCGAGTAATTCCACCGCTGGTGGGCAATATGAGTACCCGAAACACCAACGGCGAACAGCGAAAAGAGATATTCGCGGACAGTAGAATGTTCGACCTTGCGCACGCCTAGCGTGCTTCTATTGCACTTCTTAACTGTTCCGAGGACTTTATGGTGTTCTGGTGATTAGAACGACTGAATAGAATGTATGACTTGCGATGCGAGCGTTCACAGAGGGCAAAGCGGATGGCCGCATCTGATCAGCAGAAGCAAGGGACGTACGTTCTGACTGCGACATCGACAAGATGATTCCCAAACAAAGGAGCGAGCACGACAGAATCTAGGAAGCATCATCATAAGAGATTCTGAGCGCATAATGAATCGACTGGCGATATTGCACAGAAGTGCTCACCGCCTTCTGGTATAGTGAAGGTCTGTCCACTTTATCATTTCCTTGACATGGTAAGCTCGACTCGCGAATATGTACACTCACCTGATCGGGGAACCATCGGGCTGGCCAGAGGTATAAAGAGGGCTGAAATCGTCCTGTCGTACCAACACAACACCTCCACGTCGACAACTCAAACCAACTCACTCAACCATGACCAACCCCGCAACTCTCAAACACTTGACTCCAGAGGGCGCTCTCGCGTTCTTGATCTTGCACGAGCCCGAACATGCGCAGCACGTCGGGGTACACCTCCCCCTCAGAAGTCAAAATCCCGACAGAGCGCCTGAGCAAACCGTCACCGACACGGACGCAACCCTCACCGTCAAGACCACAACCACTCAGTCAGAGGGCACCAGGCTCGAACAGACCATTATTGTGAAAGCCAGCAGTATTGAACTCGCCTTCAACCACCAGGGACCGTTTGACTACGGTGAGCCAAGCTGTCGCAACACCAGCTAAGCTAAACCGCTCCCAGTGAACCCAAACCCTTTCCCGCTCAAGGACTGCACGGACGTCCCCGGGATGCTCTTTCTTAGGGGTACGGTCCCGCCCGTCGGTCATACTGGATTCGTTGCTCAGCAATCCTTGAACTACACGGACCCGACGAAACCTGGGCGGGTCACTATTGACTTTTGGACAGACGCGCTGATTACTGCAGTGGTAGGTTTTCCTGTCAATTTAGCAGCATTCTGTCCTCTGACGGGCTCTTTAATGGATAGTTTAAGAGTAAGACATCGCCTAACACGCTGGAAGAAATGAATACTGACCCAATATATTCCATTCGTAGCCAACGAGGATAACTACGTCTCTGGTGCAACAGGCACTTGGAGCTCTCGGGCGTGAGAGCTGGATAGTTCCAGATACTGTGGTGAACGAATATTGACATCGTGACTTTCTTGGAGGGGGTGGTGACAATGATGGCGATGGCGGTTAGGAGAATTCGATGCTTTGCACTGTGAATGACGTGTATATCGACCGTCAATTGACTGCGTGGCGAGCCCGAGCCCGATCTAACGTGCCTTGCCAGCCAAAGACTCCCTCGCAATGTGAGTAGTTCAGTTCACGATGAAAACTGATTGAAAAACATGGGATGGGATAGTACTTTGATTTTAATTACCCATCGTTGCAAAGCCGTATTGGGGTTCCTTTGGAGTGGTGAACTTGTGAGCAAGGATGAGAAATATTTCTCATCAAGCATGTTCTCTTTCCCTAGTACCAGTAGGTGAGAGTAATTAAAAAAAGGACGGGCATCGTAAAAGATAAATCCGGACGCGGTTGGTGGAGAACATCCTTTCCAAGTTTCTGTCTCTCGTTCGTTCGCGCTGTAGGGTCTGCACGGTCGTTGCACTGGTCGCACCGCTGCTGGCCCCGTTCTCGATCAGAACGACTTGAAACAAGTAATGGAAATGGTCTGGAGGTATTTACTGACCAAATGTTCCTCCAGGAAAAGAGTCGGTCCAACTCAAGAAGATGGCGAACGCTGTGGTGGTCAAGTTGGACCAAGCCGAAAAGGGGAGGCGTCGAAACGAGCGGACGTAAACCAACAGGCTGCGGTGCAGCGAGTCTCTCTCCGGTCCATTTCCTTCCCTCGCTGATATACAACACAACATTCACTACTAGCCTATCGCAGATAATATCGTCTTCGTCTGAGCAGGACATACGAAGCAGCCATGGCCGCAAACGACGCTGTCCTAACCCAAATCCTTTCGCAGCTGAATGCGTTGCAGGTATCTCAACAGGCATTGCAGGCCAAGGTCCGTTCTGCTCCATTTCTTCCATTTCTTTCCTCGTCTTTCACCTATCGACTTTTTCTCGAAAAAAGAAAGAAAGAAAGATCATCGGCCGTCACATCCTTCATTTCCCCCCCCTGTAACTCACATTTCCGTTCCATTTAGCTCGATGCGATGACACAACATGCCCCGGTCACATCTCCCAGCGGTGGCCAAGAACTGTCGTCGCCCACGTCGCCGACATCTCCGTTATCGCCTACAGCCTCGCAGAGCATGCTCTTGTTATCCACATCGTTGGGTGGGTCGCAGAACGTAGTGCCGTCTGCAAGTTTCTTTTCCTTTCCCCCATTAGTATGGAGATTGACTGGGATATTCTTTCAGGCGCACGTGCAAGCGCAGGCGGGCGCTGCTGCTGGGTTGACCGATAAGGACAGAGAGAAGATGCTTTATCCTGGTCGGGTGCTTCTTACGAGTGAGTTCTCAAGTATTCTCTTTCTGTGGGCTGGCAAGACGCGATTAGGGTGGTGTTGTGATAGCGTGTCGTTTGTCTTACGCGCGTGATACTATATACACGTGCAACACAGGGCTTGTCTCATTATCATGTCGAATTCATCAGCGTACTGATACATTTCCCAACTAGCCCATCCCGATCAACACGGTATCAAGCCCTACCCACTCCAATGGGGTGCTCCCGACCCCACTGCCCGCGGACCTGTCATCTGCTCGCGTCTTCCTTCTTCTATCAAACAGCGCAATGCGATTGGCGCGCACTCGGGTTCCTATTCCATCTACCGTGCCCTCGCGATCGCTATGGGAACATTATCCCCCACCCATAAACCCGACTACTCCAAGACGGAGCCGCCGTTCCCACTTCCGCCTCAGCCAGCATGGTACGACCGTTCTAAAATCGTGTCACTCGATCCATGGGGACATCTCGTGCCGCAGGTGTTCAAGGGGGAGATCGACGAGCTCGGGTTGGACATTCGCCCTAGTATCGCGGTCACGAAGGCGCATATCAAGCTGAGCGAGATCGACGAGTCGGCGAAAAAGGGAGACATCGCGGTGGATGGACGGGTGGTATTACCGACTAGACCGCTCAAGAATCCGGATGGGACGGAGAGCGATGCATATCCTGGGGTGGAGATCAATACGAGTAAGGCGGCTGTTGAGCCTGTGTGGTATCTCCCGGGTGTTGCGGAGCGGTTTGGAATGTGCGTGTTTTTTTTTTCTTTTTTCCTGCACCTTGGTCTTGTTGGGGTGGTGGTGGTGTTTTGATTGGGTTTTGTTTTGGCTAATGTCGTGTCTTGTGTCTCGGGGGTGGGTGCTATAGTTCTGAAAGCCTGCTCCGCCGTGCCCTGTTTGAGGACACGGGAGGAATGTATCCCGAGCTCATCACTCGCCCCGATATCAAAGTCTTCCTACCCCCGATTGGCAACCTGACTGTCTACATCTGTACGTGAACCGGAGCTTTGCTTCTTGCTCGTTGCATCTTGTCTCCGTTTTTCAACCTAACCAATTATCCTAGTTGGAAACCCCGAGTACATGACAGATGTATCTAAAGAGCTTACCCTGCGCGTCCACGACGAATGTGCGTCTTGACGTCTTTGGCTGCTCTTCGTGGACTTTTGACTGCGTCGCTGACACTGTACCACAGGCAACGGCTCTGACGTCTTTGGGTCCGACATTTGTACATGCAAACCCTACCTAGTGTTTGCCATCGAAGAATGTGTGCGTTGCGCACAGCGAGGAGGTGTGGGTGTCGTCGTGTATTTCCGGAAGGAAGGTCGAGCGCTTGGGGAAGTAACCAAGTACGCACCAGAGTCCTATTCCTAATCTCCGAGAAAAACGGAAAACCCAATTAAATTATTCACAACAACGCACAGATACCTCGTTTACAACCTCCGCAAACGTGGTGGCGACACGGCCGACAAGTACTTCAAATCGACAGAACTCATCGCCGGCGTGAAAGATATGAGGTTCCAAGCGCTCATGCCCGACGTACTGCACTGGTTGGGGATTACCAAGATCGATAATATGGTGTCGATGAGTGATATGTGCGTTATTATTATTTTTTATTTTCGTGTGTTTTGGAGGGACTTGGGTCGCTGATCTGTCCTCCCTTTTGGTATTATTTGCAGGAAATACAACGCCATCGTTCAATCTGGAATTCCCATTCTCAAGAGGTACGATATACCAGGTATGTAGTCCTGTCCTCTCAGAAGCACTTGCCCTCACCCTCTAACGTCTATCTGCACATGCAGAACACCTCATCCCACCCGACTCGCGTGTCGAGATCGATGCCAAGATTGCATCAGGGTATTTCACGAGCGGGAAACAGGTCACCGAAGCGGATTTGATCAAGACGGTGGGAAGGACATGGGAGGAGACGGAGCATTAAATGTTCAAGATAGGGTATCGGAAGTTGATTTTGTTTGTACGACCGATTTTTGTCGGGGCTTGGTGGTGGTCCGAATGGAGTATGTCCTTGTATTTGACTTCCTTCGTGCGATGAACCTCGTAAGAATTTACCTGGGATACTTCTTGCCTGATCATGTCTTACTGGGGAGATGTTTGTCTCTACGTATTTGCGTGGTGAAGATGAACCTCTGGAGGATTCAGCCGACGTTCCAGTTACATACCTCGAGCGTATGCACATCCATCTCAGCCGCCCTCTGATCTTGGATCACTTTCTACCGGACTTGGCACGCAAGAAAATACTGACGTTGGGCAGACGAAAAGTTCGAATAAAGACCGTCATTCCTTTTCACTATAATTATGCTCGAGATCAGACAAAAAGATAGAGGATGCACATGTTATAAATTGGTAGGTGGCCGATTCGGTGCATGAGGTAATTGTGACAGTGATATGCAAAGTACTCGGGGACGGCGAGGTTCAACAAAGTACATACATCTATAACAATGAGCAATGGGCGGGGAAAGTTGAACCGTAGAGCTAAACTTCGAAGACTTCCTTCTCCCTCTTCTCCCATTTCTCTCCCGATTCGTCTGTCTCCTTTTCGTGTTCTGCTTTGCTTTTGCGCCTTTCAGCGTCCTCTCTCTCCTGGCGTGCTTCGTCGTGTTCCTTCTCCTTCTGACGTTCCTCCTCCGTTTCCCCCTCCTGTTCCTGCTCCAACTCTGCCCTCCGCTCTTCCTGTGCCTTTGTGTCGTTGCCTTGCTCCTTTCATTAACCTAATGGTAGAATAATCGTAGAAAAATTGATACCATTCGACAAAAGCACAACTTTCAGAGAAAGCAATGCACGGGCTTTTCCAACGATCATACATGTACAACTGAGCGATTGACATAGTGCATACCTAACGATAAGCGAGGAGTTTGAACCGTAAAGCTAACCAACGCCTCCAGTGCTTTCCTAAGCTCAAACCTCGAAGACTTCCTTCGTCTTCGTGTCCCATTCCTCTTTTGAGTTGTCTGTTTCCTTGTCATGTTCTGATTCATTCTTGCGACTTTCCGCATCTTCCTTCTCTTGTTGTGCTTCATCGCGTTGCTGCTCCTTTTCACGCGCCTTGTCGGTTGCCTCATTCTCATCCTTCTCCAACTGCTCCTTACGCGCTTCTGCTTCACGTGTGTCACTACCTTGATTCTTGAGTCTTTGAATTTCCTCATTCAGCTTGGTGACCTGGTCCTGCAGCTGCGATACCTTTTCCTTGTTCTGTCTGAGTTCTTCCTCCAACGCATCGAGGCTCTTCTCGGCTTCCGTGTAATTCTCATCGAAATGTTCGTTGCGAGCCTCAAGGACTACCGGGCGAACGGCGGAATTGAAGGGGGATAGCGCCTGTATTCTCGGCTCTACCAACTGACCAACAACTTCCGAGGCAAATTGTCTGAGCCACGGCTCAAAGTTCGGGAGAGCCCTGAACATATCCACGGATCTAGAAAGGTCCGGCATGCTGCGACTCTGAACGTAGCGGGTGAGTGCGGCTGTCGCGGCGTCGCGGGCACGCGGTTCGGCCTCCTGCGTGAGCTCGTCGACCGATCTGTTGAAGTCGGGAGGGTTGTCATTGAAGCTCTGATTGAGCTCGGAGGCGATGTCCGAGGTGACAGCGGAGGGTGCACCTTCATAATTGATCGACGGTTCGCGGTAGCCACTTTCTGCGACCTCTTCCATGAGCGGTTGCTGCTCCTCCATCGCACGTAACACCTGCGTGGATCCCTCCTTCCGCCACGCCTTGTCACGGATCCACAAATAGATCTGGAATCCCAGCACCAGTCCACCCAAGAGAGTGAAAATGGTCGTAAACGAAACCACGATGGGGTTCTCATACCAGTGCTCCGTGTCCTCCGTCAACGCCATCATCATCATCCTCGGGGCGGGTGCCGCCTTTCGGCGGAAGGGACCCTGGAGATTGAGGGCATGAATGGGCGGCTGCGCTTTCTCTCCCGAGATATCTTTTCCGTCACGCGTGCCCTTGTCCGGTGATCAATCTCCCGAACGTATGAAATGAAAGGAGAGGACTTACGGAAAATTTCACCGTAGCGGTGGCCTTGTCTTTATCGTACTCGCGAGTTAACGCGATACTGACGAGCCCATCTGCCTGAGTCGAAAACTGGAGCTTGTTGTCAGAGGTGATTTTGTAGTCGACGACGTGTCTGTTGGGATGCGCCAAGACTTGGGATTGAGTGCCCCAGTACACCTTTTCGGTGTTTGCGAGGATGAGGAGTGCGAGGGGGTCATTCGGCGCTGGCGAGCCAGCCACGACGTAGTAGCCTTCCCAAGTGAAGAGGTCGAGCTCTCCAGAGGGCTTGACGCCTTTGACGAGGTTGTCATATTCGTCTTGCGACAACGTGAGGTCATCGGCGGTCACGTTGGCCTCGGTCAGGGCGCTCTGAAAGGCTTGCTCGTCGTTGTTGGAGATGGCGAGGAAGAGGGAAGGACCAAAGTCATTGTCGTGCAAAAGCTTGATGATCTTGGACGCTTTCGTTTCAGACATGGTGGGAGATTTGGGAAATCAGGCTTACCTTGCGTGCTTTTTGTGTTATGTAGGCTGGTGCGCGTTAGGGTTAGGTGGATCTGCTATCGGATTCGTGAGCGGAGTCAATGATCGGGGTGTTCTGCTGATCGATGATGTTAGTGTGGCAAAAGAACACCACCTGCAGGCTTCTGTGTGTCAGAGCACCGGCACGCGTTTCAAACTGAAAAGCAGTGTCAGTCGCCGTGTTGGAAAAACTTTACCGAAACAGCGTCTGAACTGGCAAGATCGAACCAATTCAGCCAAGCCTCTAGGAGCAACGCCGGTTCGTCGAGGAGCTCGTCTTTGTCAAACTTTAAAGATGGACGGGTTGACGGCGATGGGGAGATCAACATACCATGGCGTCTCTCCTCACAGACCAGTCTCTTCGCATCTACAAGCACGACCAGCGTTTGGTTATTCTTTCTGTCTCTGAAGGCGGTCTCCGCATTGGCGAAAACACAGAGTACCCTTCGTTCGAGCACACAGACTACACTAATGGAGTCTATCTCTTTGCAGAGACCGTCTCAGCCACCTCGGACGTCGTCGCGCCCTACGGCTTGACGGTGGCCACCTGCAACCTCGTGGGCCCAGGCAAGGAGATCCACTTGGACGCATCAGGCAAGGCAGGTAGCATTGGCACTCCACAGAATCCTGACGGCGGTGCTGGTGATTCTGGCGGCACCGTCGGGCTTTATGTCCAGGATCTTAGCGATACCGCTGCCAAGGTGTTCACGCCCCTCGCACGCGGCGGGGACGGCGGCGAAACCCATACTGCTGGGAAAAAGGGGGGGCGATGGGGGAAAGGGCGGGTCGATCACCACCGTTCTGCAGCCTACGTACCTCGCAGCGCAGGCGCTCGTCCAAAAGTACATCGATCGCCCAGAGTTCGATGGCTCGCAGAGTCAAAATTTAGTCTCGGACAGCGATACTCTGTACGATGGTGCACAAGCGTTGCTTGACATGGCTCAGGGTCTCTCAGCGACGCAAGCCGTCATCACGAACATATTCGGCCAACTCTCCAGCGTCATCGACAAGATAAAGAAGGGCGAGACATCTACCGTAGCTGATCTGCTCCGCGCTGCCGGCAATGCCAGCTCCATGATTTACCTGGCCATCATGCAACAAGGGAATCTCGCCGCACCCGATGATGACCAGGTCCGTGGAGGATATCCGGGAACCGGAACAGGCGTGGAAGCCGATCCAGGCGAAGCAGGCAAGGGCGGTGAGCTTTACCCAACATTCATTGATTCTACGGCGGTACGGTTGGCCCAAGCACAGCTGGCGTTTGCGCACCCTGAGCAGTGTGCCATGCTGCTTGATCGCGCGAATACCTTCTTCTATCTGAACTCCCCGGTCCTCCGGAGCCATGCTAGGAGATTATACGGTCGTCTCATCCAGCGTCTGTCCTTCCTTCCCCTCCAGTCCTCCGACCCACTCTACCAAGCCTACCAAAACAGCAGCATCATGCCGTCGACAAGCTTAGATGCCCTGAAACGCATCTTGGACTCTGCCAACGACGAGCTGGTCAAGTTAAATTCCGGACAAACGGTGAGGCATTCGGAAACTGTGACATTATTCTTTGGCGTTTATTAACTTGTATACGTTAAGGACTACAATGGTCACACGCCGCGATGGGTGCCTAGGGCTAGCTATGACTTCTACAAAGCCGTCCTAGACGACGCACTCGCAGACCTCCAATCGTTCGAAACCGCGTACACCCAGTACCACACTGCGCTCGTCAAGCAGGAAGACCTAAACGACAAGGTCAAGCTGGCGTACAGCAACACGTCTCGGATGATCTCCAGGTTGAATGAAGACATTGAGGATATCTGGTCGACCTTGCAGGATCTGAACAGGAAAATCAGCGCAAAGGCACCTGTCGTTCTTAAGGCGCAAAAGGAGCTAAAGGAAGCTTATGAGGCTGAGAAGGCTAAGATCGAAGAAGCCTTTGGGCTGAGCATCTCTCAAATGTAAGGTCGCCAACGTGTCGATTAGGGAAGACCTTTACTGACCATGCCTCAGCATCAACGCGTTCACCAGCATCGCAATGGCACCACACAAGTCAATGGTCGCCGCGGAAGGCGCCGATCTCATCTACAAAGGTTTCAACTCTGTTCCAACAGCCGACGGGGGTAGCGTGTCGAAAGAGTATCTTGCCTCCGAAATCAAGCAAAGCGAGGCAACGATTTCGAACATCAAGCTCGAGCTGAAGACGAAGCTTGATGGCACATACCAGCTCGACGACGCCTTCGCCAAGCGTTTAATTGTTGAAAAGGAACGGATGCTTGCCCAGCTTGACAAGTTCTCCGACAGCGCTCTCGGTGGCGTGAAAGACGCGGATACGCGCAAGGACCTAAAGACGAAATTCGACGCGTACATTAACACGGTGACGGACCGCAACGACTCCATTCTTCAGTACAACGTCAACGTTGGCCTTCTCGTCAAAAAGACGGAAGATAAAAAGCAATACGAGAACGAGCAGAAGAAACTGGAAAATAAGCAGATTGCCAATAACGACCCCGATCTTCCTGCGATCACAGCTTACATCGATGCCATATACCAGTCTTCTCGTACACGCGTCATGAAGCTGCTGGACATCTTGTTACGCTCGCTCTACTTCCGCATGCTGCGCTCGCATGATGTCCTTGCGTTTGCATTTAATAATTCGAAAGTCGAGGTGGACAGCGTTCCGCTGTCACTCACCGCCAAAGTGCTGGGTGGTGCTCGCGGTAAGATCCAAGATCAGTTCAGTAAAGAGGTCGAAGAATGGGGTTCAGAGCCAGCCCGCTTCCCAACCAATTTTGATACTGATCCGGGAAACCGCTGCTATTTGGACAAGTTCGATCGAAGGCAGCTTCTTAGTGGTCATTCGGTAGGCCCACTTTCAGTGATCATTGTTCGTCATTCGCTTACCCGACAAAAAAGGTTACACTGATGATCCAGCCAGTGCTCCGATATTCCAAGAATCCTGGTGACTTTAAGAATGCTTGCAATGTGCGCGTCTACCGGGCGCGGTTCGGATTCACAGGCCTCAAAACCGCCAGCGGCGTGAATGAGGACGTGCGTGTCATCGTGACGCTGACGCACGGGGGCAACGAAACGATCGTGAATCGGTCCAACGAGGCCATCCACTTTGAGCACAACCCCGTGTCGACGCTGTACTCGTTCAGGATGCGAGGCGACAAGGTGACGTCGGTCATGGACAATGGCAACATTGGACAAGCGGATATCAATCAGACTGCCACATCTTACGCTGCGCCTGGTCCGTTCGCCGAGTGGACTGTGGATTTGGATGGAACGGAGTTCGAGAAGCTTGATTTTAGTGGCGTCACGGAGGCGTTTTTCGATTTTTGTGGAACCAACTATGCTTTTATTCAACTTTGAACGCACACCACTGCCCCACCGTTACCCCTTGATGGGCCTTTTCGTTGTACTCCCTGCTCGTCGTACGGTTTCGGATCCTTGTGGTTTATATCTTGGTCGTACTTGATCAGTTGTTCTCTAGCATTCTTGTGTACTTGTACGATTTAGAAACAGGGCTCACTTCCGCACCTGTGAGAAAATCATGATTGACGAACTGCAGCAGGTGAGCCGTTTGGTTCAAACCAACCCTTGGACCGACCCGGGTGTTGAATCTGTAACAATGCCCTCGATCGAAGCCTGCCAATTGCTTCAATACTGCACGTTGTTCCCTGTCAGCGCACTTCAGCATCCGATGCGTATCGATATAATTCTGACAGAGATTTGTCTCCGGTGCTTTGCGATCACCGGTAAGTGCTAGAACTCCTACGATCATTGTCATTGTTCATCGATCTTGGAGCAAAGGTTTGGCAGATCTTCGCAAGACTGCCACCGTAAAACGATGCCTTCATCGTGTCTCATGGAGTACACGTTCATAGGAAAATCAACAAGGCAAGCTTCATACGCCGATCGTGCAGGATGGCGGGAATAATGTTTTCCATCAAAGAGCCGGTGTTTTTGGGGGCTGCCCTGGCTGCATTCATAAATTTCGAGCTCTCTGCGGGTCAGCCTGCATACCCGCCTTCGATCTGAGAAATCGTCCCACTCAATATGGCGCATCCTATCAGTCTTGCCAACACCGTCGACAAGATGGCGACCAAAGCGTCAGCGACACTCAACTGGGACGTCGTCGTAAACTACTCGTCAGTTCGATCGACTCTTTTTTTCCCTTCTCGTTTGATCCTAAAGTCGCTCTTCACCATCGCAGCGTACCATCCATCAACGGGCTTCTCGCAGAAACCTTCAAGGACGAGTCCACAAAACAGATCAAAGACATCGAATTGTGAGCTCGTATTGCACGTGTGCGTGACCATCGGCTCACGATCCTCTGCAGTGATATTGCTGTTCCTAATCCTTTCAAACACGGGGAGACTGTTCCGATCCATTACAAGTTTGGGTTGGCAGCGCCGCTCCTCTCGTTCAACCCGCGAGGGACTGAAGGTCCGACTTGCGACTTGACCTTCCCTATCGTTGGGGGGACCGTAGCGGTCAAGGGTGGTGACACTGAAACCGTCCCGTCCGGTCTGTACACGTTAGTCTTCGGGGACCTCAATCTTCGCACAGCCAGTGGAGCCGCGGTCACTGATCCCAAATCCGACGATCAATCTTACGTCTTCCACGATAGTAAAGACGGTAAAGAAGGTTATGTCGTCATTGATCTACCCACGTCCAAGTCCCTCACGGTCAACATTTCCATCGATGAAGCCTCAAAGGCGACTCACATCACCAATATCGACTTGTACATCCCCTTCATAACCGTGTCGATCCAGAAACTGCTTCACAGCGGTGGCAAATACCAGGACATTCGATACGAGATTGCGCGCGTCAACTCCCATACTCCCCCTCCTGACATGATGCAGCTCAAACCAAAGTCTTTCCGCTTCGACGCTTTTCTTCCATCTGACACCTCGAAACCAGGAGATATTGGCGTCCTCAGTATATTCATCCAAACTAGGGACACCAATCATGGCACACAGAACGATCTGTCCACGGCCTGGGAGGCTCAGTGGCGTACGAGCTTGCTCTGCTCTCCAATCCCAGAGGGAGAAACCTCCAGTATCATCTTGAACAAAAGCATGGTGTATGAAAGCGTGATCACGCCCGCCCTCGAGGCCGCAAAGTTTTCAGGAAAGGGGTTGAGTGATACCACTGGATCCCTTGAGGTGAAGATCGATACTGGCAAACGCGTTCAGCGTGACCAGTACTATTACAAAATAGACGCCTCATTAGGATATACAGCATACAAAGCGGCCGCGATTGACGTGACTTTACCCCCGCTCACACTGACACTGAAGGAGGTGCGTGAGCAAGCTGTCTCTTTGTGATCATCATGGTCGCTGACGGTCTATGATCTGCAGAACTCGGGGTCTCCGACATATGCGACCTCTTGGGAATGGCAGTACTCTTGCAAGTGGGAATATCACGATGCTGGCCCAAGCGGAATAGCTGGTTCCATCCAGGATCACGTAACGGAGGGCACAACGACGGCCATCCACACGCTGCCAAAAGATCCCAACACACATCCCAAAGTCACCACGCTGTTAGATGATTATAGTTTAAAGATGGACTGCTCAGTCTCCAAAGGTGACTGGAAAGTCACCTTTAAACCGGAGGACCGGGGTGGGTGGGACAAATTTTGGCGAGGGCCTGATACTGTCCCCAAGTGGATGAAAGGTCTCGACGTCGAGGTGCCAGACTTTAATCTTCACCTTGGGAGCGTCGACTTTTTCCTCACGACGAATCTCCTCTTTCCTGGTGATAAGCAAGTCATTGACGTCGACAAGAAGACCGGTTTGCACATTCCGGCCGATCTCTACATTGTTGGCACAGTTAAGACGAAGTGAGGGCCTCCAGAGGTAAAGCAGTGTCCCCATGCATTGAGCGATCGATTTTACATATTTGTTGCGTTCGTAGAGTGGCAGGATTGAGGTCGGGGGAGGGATAGGTGTGGATCAAGTCTTTATCCTGTGTACTTCAAGTTGCTGTGTACTACTATGTTTACGATGATGATTTGTTCTATCAGGCTATCTGTTCATGTCCTGCAACGTTTTGCTGAGCCAAACCCTCGTCAAAAAGAAGTTTGCTGGACTCGGGTCGCATATGCATGATCAAGTTAAAATGATCTGCTGCTTGGAAGTGAATGTATTACTTATGACCATACGTCATCTCTCTTCACCCGCTTTCTTCCTCAAAAAGTCTTATTCACAAGCGATCACTTCGCTACAGTCGGGAGCAATCTAACAAGCTTCTCTAATGCTAAAACCTAAAATGTATGGCATTTGAGCTAGGAGGTAGGTCGCGGGAGCTCTGCAGTCCATGATTGGTCCATAGGACATCCAATACGTGCTGGCCAACCCAAGGTTAGAGGTGGACAGAGACCCGATCCTCGGGGTCCAGGAGCCAGCCCCGGTGGTGGACCTAGGGAGAGGCATCCCCGGAATAATCAGGGGCCCTCGGAGACATCACGGGAATTAATCACTGTATATATATAGGACTGCATCTGGTAGTACCATTGTGCACGATGGTCCGCCTTAAAGCCTAAGGAAACTGACGTAGCGACTCGCGGTACATCTCTGAGAGACAGCTGTGCGGAAAAATGCAGAGGCTTTCCCAACGAACACAAGTACAGCTGAGCGACCAACACGGTACATACTTAACGATGAGCAGGAGTTCGAACCGTAGAGCTAACCAACCCTCGACTACTTTACAGAGCTCAAACCTCCAAGACTTCCTCCATTTTCTTCTTCAATTCCTCTCTCGATTTGTCTATTTCCTTGTCGTGTTCTGCTTCATTTTTGCGCCTTTCAGCATCCTCCTTCTCTTGTCGTGCACCATCGCATTCCTTCTCCTTCTCGCGCCCTTTCTCGGTTTCCTCCTTCCCTTCCTTCTCCAACTACTCCTTCCGCAATTCTTCTGCATGTGGATCGTCACCTTGCTCCTTAAGTCTTTTGATTTTGTCATTGAGCTGGGCGACCTGGTCCTGCAACTTTGCTACCTTTTCCTCTCTTGCATGAGGGGCCTTTGCTCCTCCACCGCGCGTAACAACTGGTGAGATATCTTTTCCGTCAAGAGTGCCCTTTCCCGACGATGAAAAAAGGTACAAAATGCAAGTGCAACGACAGTACTTACGGAGAATCTCACCATAGCGGTGACCTTGTTTTATCGTACTTGCGAGTTAACGAGATACTGACGAACCCATCTGCCTGAGTCGAAAACTAGAGCTTGTTGTCAGGCATGATCTTGTAGTCGACGACGTGACTGTTGGGATGTGCCAAGACTTGGGATTCAATACCCCAATACACCTTTCCGGTGTTTGCGGGGTCGTTGTGCGCCGAGCTCGTCACGACATAGTAGCCTTCCCAAGTGAAGAGGTCCAGCTCTCCAGAGGATTTGACACCTTTGACAAGGTTGTCATATTCGTCCTGTGACAACGTGAGGTCGTAGGCGGTCAGCTTGGCGTTGACAAAGGCGTGTTCGTCGTTGTTGGAGATGGCGAGGAAAATGGAAGGACCAAAGTCATTGTCGTGCAAAAGCTTGATGGTCCTGGACGCTTTCGTTTCGGACATGATGAGAGATTGGAGAATCGGTCCTACCTTGAACCCCAGTTATGTGGGCCGGTGCGCGTTGAGCCTACGTCGTGTATTCGCCGTCGCCGCCGCCATCGGCAGCTCCAAAGTATCCTCGTCTTTCCCAAGCGCATTTCCATATCGAATACGTCGCAATGGAAAGCACCGGAGACCGGAGTTGGCAATCCTACTCGCTGATCGACCCTATCAGATGTGAGGACAAGTGGCATATCACAAAGAACTTCACCTCAGGAGTTGCGCGTGGGGTGTCAAAGTGCGCGTTTCATCTGAAAAGCAGTTTGAACGGTTGGAAAAACTTTACCCAAACAACGGACATGTACGAACGAAGATTCGACGAACTGGTGGAGTGCACTGAGCCTGGTTCACTGTGCGAGTACCAACCTCTTGGGGCAACGCCAGCTCGGGTGGTGGTTCAACTGAAACGTTGAGGAACTCGTCCTATGCACGGTGGACGGTTCGATTCAATGGTGATAAGTTTCCTCGACGACGAAGATATCAACGTACCATGGCATCTCCGACTCTCCGCACAGACCAGTCCCTTCGCATCTACAAGCACGGCCAGCGACTCGACATTCTTTCCGTCTCAGAAGGCCGTGGCGGTCTTCGCATTGACCAAGACAAAGCGCCCTTCGTTCGAGCACACACTACACTAACGGAGTCTATCTCTTTGCAGAGACCGTCGCAGCCACCTCGGACGTCGCCGGGCTGGCACCTGGAACCTCATCGGCCAAGCACACCTGGCGGCATGGTCAACTTGGACACACCAGGCAAGGCAGGTAGAATTGGCACTCCACAGGATCCTAACGGCGGTGCTGGTGGTTCTGGCGGCACCGTCGGGCTTTATGTCCAGGATCTCAGCGATACCCCAAGGTTGTTCACTCCCCTCGCACCTGGCGGGGACGGCGTAACTTTGTCGCGCTTGATCACTTATTCTCTCGCGTTTCTGTGTACTTGTTGTACGAGACGTAGATCCAACAGGGGCTCAGTTCCGCCAAAAGACTGAGAAAGTCCTGGTAGAGTGAGCCATTTGATTCGAACCAATACACACTCGAACCGAGTTGGATGTTGACTTTCGATCGCACTTCCAACAGCTGCCAATTTGTAAGTACTGCACGTCGTCCCCTGTCAGAGCACTTCAGCCTATCTGATACTTATCAATGACAGTAATTCGTCTCCTGTGAGCCTTACGATCATTAATTCGATCATTAATTGTCATTGATCATCGTTCTTCGATCAAAGACTTGGCAGGTCTCTGCAAGAGTGCCACCTTAGGAAACCTTAGGACCATGCCTAGTATGTGATGCGCTTACAGGAAAATCAACAAGGCAAGCTTCGTACGCCGATCGTGCAGCTGGAGCTGCGGACAGTCTCCAACGGCGGGGAAATGTTTTTCATCAACGAGCCGGGGTTCTTGGGGGCTGACTGGCTGCATCCATAAACCTCGAGCTCTCTGCGGGGCCTGCATACCCACCTTCGATCTGACAAACGTTCCACTCAATATGGCGCATCCTGTCAGTCTTTCCAACACCGTCGACAAGATGGCAACCCAAGCGTCAGCGACGCTCGACTGGGACGTCGTCGTAAACTACTCGTCAGTTCGATCAACTTTTTTTTTCCCTCACTTAATCCTAAAGTCGCTCTTCACCGTCGTAGCGTACCAGCCATCAACGGGCTTCTCGCAGAAACCTTCAAGGACGAGTCCACAAAACAGATCAAAGACATCGAATTGTGAGCTCGTAATGTGCGTGCCTGAGCATCGGCTCACAATTCTCTGCAGTGATATTGCTGTTCCTAATCCTTTCAAACACGGGGAGACTGTTCCGATCCATTACAAGTTTGGGTTGGCAGCTCCGCTCCTCTCGTTCAACCCGCGAGGGACTGAAGGTCCGACTTGCGACTTGACCTTCCCTATCGTTGGGGGGACCGTAGCGGTCAAGGGTGGTGACACTGAAACCGTCCCGTCCGGTCTGTACACGTTAGTCTTCGGGGACCTCAATCTTCGCACAGCCAGTGGAGCCGCGGTCACTGATCCCAAATCCGACGATCCATCTTATGTGTTCCAGGATAGCAAAGACGGTAAAGAAGGTTATGTCGTCATTGATCTACCCACGTCCAAGTCCCTCACGGTCAAGGTCCTCATCGCCGAATCCTCCAAGGCGACTCACGTCAGCAATATCGACTCGTACATCCCCTTCATGGAGGCGTCGATCCAGAATCAGCTCTACAGCCACGGCAAATACCAGGACATTCACTACCAGATCGCGCGCGTTAGTGCCCATACGGCCCCAGCCGGCATGATGCAACTCCAACCGAAATCTTTCCGATTCGACGCATTTCTGCCCTCGGACACTGCGAATTCCGCGGACGTTGGCGTCCTCACTCTATTCATCCAAACTAGGGACACCAATCACGGCACACAAAGCAATCTGTCCATGGCTTGGGAGGCTCAGTGGCGTACGAAGCTGCGCTGCTCTCCGATCCCTGAGGGCGAGACCTCGAGCATCATCTTCAACAAGAATATGGTGTATGAAAGTGTGATCAAGCCCACTCTAGAGGCAGCAAAGTTTGCAGGAAAGGGGTTGAGTGATACCACTGGGTCCCTTGCTGCAGGTAGATACTCGCAAACGCGTTCGCCGTGACAAGTTTTATTACAAAGTACCCGGTTCCGATGCATTCGAGTATGAATGGTACAAAGCGGACCCGATTGACGTGACGTTACCGCCGCTCACACTGACATTGAAAGAGGTTCGTGAGCAGGCTGTCTTTTGATCATCTGATATGGTCGCTCACGGCCTAGGATCTACAGAACTCGGGATCTCCGACATATGCGATCTCTTGGGAATGGCAGTATTCTTGCAAGTGGCGATATGTCCGTGCTGGCCCGAGTGGGGTAGGTGGTTCCGTCCAGGATCACATCACGGACGGCACAACAACGGCCATCCACACGTTGCCAAAAGATCCCAACACACATCCTAAGTTGGCCAGTCTAAAGATGGATTGCTCCATCTCCAAAGGCGACTGGAAAGTCACCTTTAAACCGGAGGACCGGGATGGGTGGGACAAATTTTGGCGAGGACCAGACACTGTCCCCAAGTGGATGAAAGGTCTCGACGTCGAGGTGCCAGACTTTGACCTTCACCTTGGGAGCGTCGAATCCTTCCTCACGACGAATCTCCTCTTCCCCGGTGATAAGCAAGTCATTGACGTCGATAAGAAGACTGGTTTACATATTCCGGCCGATCTCTACATTGTTGGCGCAGTTAAGACGAAGTGAGGGGCTCCCGAGGTAAAGCAGTCTCTCCACGCATTGAGCGATCGATTTGACTTATTTGTTGCATTCGAGTGGCAGGATGGTAAGATCTTTGAGGTCGGGGGAGGGATTGTTGGGGATCAAGTCTGTGTCCTGTATACTTCAAGTTGCTATGTACTACTATGTCTACGATGGTGATTTGAGACAAAATGCAGTAGTGCTCCAGGTCCGGAAAGATCAATTCTGATGCACTCCACTTAAGTATCTTCAAATCACTCATCAGCACATCACCCTCTTTGGGACAGTACATCACGGCCACACAGCCGCGGCACAGCTCGACAGTGCTGCAGTGCCACAGCCACACTAGGGTTCAGTTGAAAAGTTGGCGAGACTTATGAAAACCGCTGTAATGATAACAGGGCACACAACACTCCTGCAGCGCGTTCTTGGCGCAGTATGTAAGTGCTTCTCCGCTATCAAAAAATAGGCAAGACCCTGAGCTAACCCAAAAATGAGCAAAAGCTCGAGATCTTGAAGCATAACTCGTTGAATCAAACCTTGTACGCACATCGTCAGCCAGTACTGCAGACACCCGCTCTTCAGTGAAGAAGAGAATGTTCAGTTTCGTTGACCAGAAGGGGTTCTGCGAATCGATCCAACGAGGCCATCCACTTTTAACACAACCCCGTGTCGACGCCGTACTTGTTCAGGATGCGGGGCTACAAGATGACGTCGGTCGTGGACAATGGCAACATTGGACAAGCGGATATCAATCAAACTGCTGCACCTGGTCCGTTTGCCAACTGGGACGAACTTTTTAAAGCAGGTGAGCCGTCTGGTTCAAACCCAATACCTGAACCGAGTCGGATCGACAATAATGCCTTCGATCGCACTAGAAGCCTGCCATTCTGACAGTGGTTTGTCTCCGGTGCTTTGCGAACACCGGTAAATACACGGACCATTACGATCATTGTTGTCCATTGCCCTTGGAGCAAAGGTTTGGCAGATTTCGCAAGAGTGCCACCGTAGGACCATGCCTAATCTGTGTCTCATGAAGTACACGTTCATAGGGGAATCAATACGGCAAGCTTCATACGCCGATCATGCAGGATGGCGGGGGGTAATGTTTTCCATCAACGAGCCGGGGTTCTTGGGGGCTGCACTGGCTGCATTCATAAACCTCGAGCTCTCTGCGGGGCCTGCATACCCACCTTCAATCTGAGAAACTGTCCCACTCAATATGGCAACTCTCAGTCTTTCCAACACCGTCGACAAGATGGCCACCCAAGCGTCAACGACGCTCAACTGGGATGTCGTCGTAAACTACTCGTCAGTTCGATTGACTCTTTCTTCCTTCCTCGCTCGATCCTAAAGTCGCTCTTCACTGTCACAGCGTACCAGCCATCAATGGGCTTCTCGCAGAGACTTTCAAGGACGAGTCTACAAAACAGATCCAAGACATTGATTTGTGAGCTCGTAGTGCGCGTGCCTCACCATCGACTCACCTTTCTCTGCAGCGATATTGCCGTTCCTATTCCTTTTCAACAAGGAGAGACTGTCCCTATCCATTACAGCTTTGGGTTAGGAGCCCCGCTCCTCTCGTTCAACCCGCGAGGGACTGAAGGTCCCACCTGCAACTTGACCTTCCCAATCGTCGGCGGGACTGTAGCGGTCAAGGGTGGTGACACTAATACCGTCCCGTCCGGTTTATACAGCTTGGCCTTCGGGGTCCTCAATCTCCGCACAGCCAGTGGGACTGAGGTCACTGATCCCAAATCCGACTACCAATCGTACACCTTCCACGATGGCACAGACGGCAAACAAGGTTATGTCGTCATCGATCTACCCACATCCAAGTCCCTCACGGTCGATGTCCTTATTGACGGGTCCTCCAAGGCGACCCATGTCAGCAATATCGACTCGTACATCCTCTTCATGGAAGCCTCGATCCAGAATCTGCTTCATAGTCACGGCAAATACCAAGACATTCGTTACCAGATCGCGCGCGTTAGTTCCTATACGCCCCCGGTCGGCATGATAGAACTCCAACCGAAATATTTCCAATTCGACGCTTTTCTTCCGGACAACACCAGCAATGGGATCCTCAGTATTTTCATCCAAACCAGGGACACCAATTACGGCACACAAAGTCAACTGTGGCGTGCCTGGGAGGATCAATGGATCCTGAAGCTGCTCTGCTCTCCAATCCCAGAGGGCGAGACCTCGAGTATCATCTTCAACAAGAACATGGTGTATGAAAGCGTGATCGAGCCCGCTCTCGAGGCTGCAAAGTTTTCAGGAAAGGGGTTGAGTGACACCACCGGATCCCTTGAGGTGAAGATCGATACTGGCAAACTTATTCACCGCGACAAGTTCTCTTACGTAGTGCCGGGTGACCACACGTTGGGAGAGACAAAGTACGGCGCGGACGCGGTTGATGTGACGTTACCTCCCCTTACACTGACATTGACAGAGGTTCGTCAGCAAGGTTTGCGATCATGTCATATGGTCACTCACGGTCTAGGATCTACAGAACTCGGGATCTCCAACGTATGCAACCTCTTGGGAATGGCAATACTCTTGCAAATGGAGGATTGACGATTCTGGCCCAAGCGGGATCGATGGTTCCATCCAGGATCAGGTGACGGAGGGCACAACGACGGCCATCCACACACTGCCAAAAGATCCTAACGCACATCCCAAGGTGGTCACGCTGTTGGATGATTATAGCTTGAAGATGGATTGCTCCATCTCCAAAGACGACTGGAAGGTCACCTTTGAACCGGAGAACCGGACTGCATGGGAAAAATTTTTGCAAGGGCCTGATACTGTCCCCAAGTGGATGGAAGGTCTCGACGTCGAGGTGCCAGACTTTGACCTTCAACTTGGGAGCGTCGACTTTTTCCTCACGACGAATCTCCTCTTTCCCGGTGATAAGCAAGTCATTGACGTCGATAAGAAGGCCGGTTTGCACATTCCTGGCGACCTCTATCTTGTGGGCACAGTTAAGACGAAGTGAAGGGCCAAGGTAAAGCAGTTCTGCATGCGTTGAGCGACGATTCGACTGATTTGTCGCATTCGTAGTGGAGCAATGGCAGGGTGTTGATAAATTTTACTTGAGGTCACGGAGGGGGGGGGCTTGTTTCGAATCAAGTCCGTGCGCCGTATGCTTGCTGTGTACTCCTATATGTACTATGGTGATGTGTTCCATCAAGCTATCTGTTGTCGTCCTGCATGATTCGACTCTCGTCAAAAAGAAGCTTTTTTTGTTGACGGTGGTATTACTCTGTCGCAGATGTCTTTGACAAAATACATATTTTCTATTGTCTTGGTGGCGGGAGCGTATGGCAGAAGTCATCAGAGGCTTGATGCTATAGCGTCCGAGTATTGACGGAATTCGAAGAGGACATGTTTTCTACGTGCTGCGGTCCGCAGCACGTAGAAAACATGATCCACGTCATGCGTCACTGCATCAAAGTCATCGCCAACGATCTGCACTGTGGTCGGTGCTCGAGGATGTCGACGCGGTGGGACAGGGATGGGAACGATATCATACGACGAATCTTTGTTCCCCCGTCGAATCGATCAGCAGCAATCAGTACGCAATACCCCGCGCAATGGGGCGTTCTGCTGAAACCCGGCTCACCACTGTTTCCATCTTTACATTGCATCGCGAACCCGGGGTAAGGCGTCCTTTATGTCGAGGGGGGATAATGAAGGGGGGAGGGTTGTGTGGCTGCAAGAAGCTAAACCCAACAAGGCCTCTTTACTGGTGGCCTTTCTTTTCTTTCTCTGGAGCGGAAGCAGGAACTGGGAGCCACTTCCATGTTGCC
Source organism: Phlebopus sp. FC_14 (assembly GCA_021018615.1). Lineage (NCBI taxonomy): Eukaryota > Fungi > Basidiomycota > Agaricomycetes > Boletales > Boletinellaceae > Phlebopus > Phlebopus sp. FC_14. The sequence goes on from JAEVFL010000007.1 coordinate 2,061,577, forward strand.
CGTTCAACCTTGGAATGCGGAGAACACGAGGCTGCAGGTTGCGTTATCTAATAACATCGTCCTTTTAATCGCCACGGCATCGATCGGGAACGTATTGGATATCTGGGCAGCACGTTTTGCACGTGCAGTCGTGGAGTGAATGAGATATTGGGCACAACTCTCGCATTTTCTGACCGTCATCTGACTTGAACCGTCTCGTCGATAATGATGCTGGTGGGATTCTTCACAATTTGTTAGCCTCCTAGATGGATTGGAGACAGGTAGGCTGCCTGTTGTGCATAGGCGGCTTCTGACATGTATCTCGGGCGTCATATTCCATACCTAGATATCCACATGCCGACCTATCCCCAGAAGATCTCTTGCAGATCCTCCATGGACTTGATGTTGATTGCAGGGTCATCAGTTCCTTCTAGAAAAATGAGATGATGTGGAACAAAAGGAAAAATCCAGCATTGACTAACATGGCAAGACACCAAGTGGTTTGGTTGCCGTGGTGATGAACACAAGGCACCCATGCATGCAGCCACAGAACAACAGTGATAGTAAATACAAGACATGTAGAATATATACATCTTAGCATGCAGTTGAATATCAGAGTGAGGACATGTGTGGGTGTTGTACTATAGGTTATATTGGATCTGTGGTCACAGGCATTGTGCACAAATGACTCACATCCACGCATCTGGTGTCACACACCACAATTTATCTCGTATAACATATACACACTATAGACAAGCATACAGTCATGAAATCACCATGATATTATTCAAGTCCTCAAGTCGGACTATAACTGATTTGTTTTCTCGAGTTTCGGTCTAGTGTTGGCATTGTGAGAGTCCAGTGCTTTGCTCATCTTATTAGAACCAAGCTACCCACTCTTCCAGCGTCGAGCACTATTCGTGTCATTTGCTGCCATTACTCTTCACTGTGCATTACTGCACCTTTTTGTTTTTTTTTGTTAGTCTCTGGCCATCGAGGTTCAGGAAGGGCGTTATGCTATCTAGGGTCCCACCATTGGATTCTCTCGTGTGAGAACTAGAGTTCATTCTCTAGAGGTTAGATCCTCTGACACCTCTTTTCATTTTCAATTGAGATACATCCCACGTCCACGTGAGGTGCATTTGTCTTAGTTAGTCGAAGTAGCAACCCTCCCAGTATGAAAGAGTAGTCTTGTGCCCATACTATCTTAGGAGAGGTTTAAATTTAGTTCGTACTATACTTAGTTTTAGGGGCTATGCTAGGTCAGTTATTGACTAGACAGCAAAAGGGCAAAAAAGGGAGCAAAGGCCCTGATAAAGAAGTTTTTCAACATGGCTTGTACTACTCGCCAGTGCATTCTTGACACTCGAGCGCAAGCAGTGGCCCTCAAATTCTACTACCTTAACCGCATCTTCACCCCTCCCCCTCAGATCAAGTTCGAAGATCTTGAACCCGTCCCCAAGTGGCTTGTTCCCAAACAAGAGCCTGTAGATTTTCTCCATCATATAAAGAAAGAAGAAGAGATTGAGGTGGATCTTGAAGAATAAATCTTTTACACTCCCTACTGCCACTGAGATCTCCTTCCCCGATTTTTCCTCCTCTAGCTCTACCCTGATGAACATCAAATCACCTTCGTTTTCCTGCATGCCGACACATGTAAGAATATCTATCATCCTTCTATTGCCCCTGCCAACAGGTGTCCCTTGCAAATTGTCCAAGGCATGCACCTTATTATTTGTACAATGAATCTGACTATCTGTAAACAATGGCAAACCTACAACAAGATGTTGCTGATTTGCAAGCCCAGCTTGCTCAAGTCACCATAGCACTATAAATACTATAAAACCAACCTTCCAATCTCAGCTGAAAGGTTGAGATCTTCACCGATCCAGGTTTCTTTGATGGGGGCCATAAAAACTTCTCCATATGGTGGGTCAAATTGAAGACTTGGCTTGCCGCCAACACTGGAGTACTCACCACCAACTTCGATGGTTGCATGGCTATACTCTCATGCATGAAGGGCCTGGTTGCTGGCCAGTTTGTCGAGGCCCTCATTTGAAAATACACAAAATAAAATGCCTGGCCAATGTTACATGTCCTTGGACAGAAAATTTCTGACCCTTGGCTGACAAGGAATGAGCAAAGAACCAACTTGTCCAATTAAAACAAGGAAAAATGTGGACAGACAAATTCGTTATTAGATTCCACTCACTAGTCCTTCAATCAGACTGTTCGCATTCTCATGCTATCTACCTTTTGGAATGGGTGGCTCAGCTCGAAATCATTAAGGAAATATATCTTCAAGGAACATAAGAAGATGAAATCAAAAAGTACCTTGAAGAAGTCCAGCGAATTGGAAGCCGATATAACCTTTTTGAATTCCAATTTGATAACCGACAATCCCAGGGGCATGCCTGGGTCAACAATGCACAAAACAACTCCTCCAGCCATAGAGGTAAAACATACAGTACTAGTGGCAATACGATGAACATTGGCACCATACAGAAGAGCAAGCAGCCAGAGTGAAGAAGGCTCCAAATGGACTGCTATAAATATGGCAAGGCAGGCCATTTTACTCAACAGTATAAAGCATCGAACTGTCAATGCAGTTCAGATCGTCACACCTCAGACTAGCACTAGATGTCGGCTAACTTCGGTCGCCAGGTGCAACAATCCGAAAGTACATTGGCTGATCACTAGCATGACATGGACTTTGAGGAGGCTAAGGTCTTCTTTTTCGACATGCACACCACTGAGATGAAGGCTCAGGGAAAAGTCTTCAGCCCTTGAACATGGGGACAGTTCAGGGCGCTACATCTCTGGCAGGTGGCAGACAGCACCTAAAAGCATCTGTCAGGAAGTCTGAGCCTATAATTTAAACAGGGCACAAATGTATTAATAACAGTGCGGACAATTCTTTTTCCTCTTCTTATAAAAATAGGTTTTCTCTTCTCGATGTTTTTGATAGTTCTGATAGTTTAGTTTCATCTTGAGTTCTGGATACATGTGCTTTAGGTAGTCCTAAAAACATAAAACAATCTATAAAAGAAGAAAAAACAAAATCATAAAAAATAGTTTAGTTTCTCTTTTCTCTAATTTCTTGGATATGTACGTAGAAGAGGGGTCCTTCTCATGAGGCTCGGCTGCTCAACCAGTGCTTAATTCCCTAAAAACAAAAATAAAAACAAAAACTTTATCTATCAACTTCCTGTCCCCTGGAGATGATTTCTCTGAAAGGATCCTTACTAGATCGGTATCCCTCAAGAAGAAACTCAAAATTCTGGTCAAAGTAGTGGACAAACACGTGGATGTTGATACCATGTCACCCATTCAGATACAAGCTCTTCTAGATTGTGGAGCAAACTCTATCTTTATCGATTGGCAATGGGCTAAGTGACAAGGCCTCATGCTATACAAGTTGTCTATACTTATCCCAGTCTTTAATGTTGATGGAACAAAGAACTGAGCAGGAGACATTACTCATGTTGCAGAAGTCCGCATGGAATACAAAGGTCACAAAGAAGTAGTTCAAGCCAAAATCAGTAATCTTGGTACTGCTACAATTATCCTCGGATATATCTGGCTTGAGTATCACAATCCTAACATTAACTGGAAAACTGGTGAAGTTAAATTAAATCGCTGCCCAAGATCTTGATATCAACTATCTAATCGCGCTATGCGCCTCACTTCGATGAAAAAGTCAAAGCTGTCTCAAAATGGAAAGGTCTTATCAGTGATCTTGAAACTGATGACTCATGGAAGAAGCTAAGAAGCACAGTCGTTCAAGGAACTAGTTCCTAGCATCTACCACAAGGACTTTTATGAAACTTTTTTGAAGAAAAAGTCTAAGTATATGCCAATACACAAGCCGTGGGATCATGCAATCAATCTAAAAGAAGACTTCAAACCTAAGAAAGAGCGAATGATTCCTCTTTCAGCTCAGGAGCAGGATAAAGTTAAATCATTTATTAAAGATCAGCTCTCGAAGGGCTATATTAGACCGTCTAAATCACCTCAGATGTTATCTATATTCTTCGTTCCTAAGAAATAAGGCACTAAGCAAATAATATAAGATTACCGCTATCTGAATGAAGAAATGGTCAAAAATAACTATCTCTTGCCTCTGATTAGTCAGCTTGTTGACAAGCTTAAGAGTGCAAGATATTTCATGAAAATGGACCTTCAATGGGGATACAATGATATATGAATCAAGAAAGGTGATGAATAGAAGGCAGCCTGTGTCTATCATCTAGGTTCTTTTGAACCTCTCATTATGTTCTTTGGTCTCTGTAATTTGCCAGCTATGTTCCAGTCTATGATGAATAAGCTATTTGTGGATATGGTTGATATTATTGTTATCTATATGGTCGATCTTTTAATTTATACAAAATCGGACAATATCAATGAGCATCACAAAGCTATAGCATGTGTGCTCCAGCGGCTTAAAGATAATGATTTATTTGTCAAGCCAAAGAAATGCTTTTTTGACAAGACAGAAGTAGAATTCCTTGGTATGACTGTGACTCACGATGGCGTTCACATGGACGAATCAAAAATAAAAGTGATCCAGAAGTGGCCAGTACCACGAACAGTCAAACAAGTCCATTCTTTCCTTGGCCTCACTAACTTTTATCATCACTTCATACTTGGTTATGCTGGAATTGTAAAACCCCTCACGGACTTAACATATAAAGATCTCCGGTGGAACTGGGGAGATAAAGAACAACAAGCATTTGAAACACTTAAAGAACATGCTTTATGACAGCACCTGTTCTGGTCTATATTGACATGGAATTCCGCCTAGAAACCAATACCTTGGATTTTGCTACAGGGGCTATCTTATCTATGAAATGTCCTGATGGAGAATGGCGACCATTCCCATGCTCTCTCGACCCAAGAGTGGAACTATCAGGTTATAGATAAGGAAATGCTCGTCATTATCCATGTGTTAGAAACTTGGAGGCATTATTTAAAAGGTGCTCAGCACAAATTTGAAATTTGGTTCGATCATAAAAACCTTTAATATTTTATGAAATTCCAAGATCTAAATTGAAGACAAACATACCTTACATGATTTGACTTTATCTTGGTCCATAAGGTAGGAACCTCCATGATGAAAGCTGATGCTTTATTCCAACGTTGTGATCACTCCAATGGAGTTGAAGATAACAACAAGAGCATCACTATTATTTCTTCTGAAAAGATCAGGGCTCAACATGTTGTTGTAGAAGTCAAAGAACAATCAGTTGTTGAATGAATCAAGGCACTATCTAGAGATCTAGATCTAGGGTCAAACTATAAGCTCCAGGATGGCCTTTATTACAGAGAAAATCATATTTATGTTCCTGGTGATGCCAAGCTTCACCAAGACATTCTCACACTCCACCATGACAATTCTGTCGCAGGTCATCCTAGTTAATCGAAGACACAGGAATTGGTGGAACGTAATTATTACTGGCCTGGGTTACATACACAGGTCAAAGACTATGTTCCGTGTTGCGATTGATGCGCATGCATGAAAAGTTCTCACATTGCCCCAGCAGGTATGCTATAACCACTGCCGATCCCATCTGGACTATGGGTTGATGTTTCAGCAGATTTTACCATGGACTTACCTTTTTTAGATGGTTATGATATAATCCTAGTGGTTGTTGATCGTTTCTCCAAAGAGGAAATATTTATTCCCATAAATAAAATGATCATGGCTCTCGAAACAGCCAAATTGTATTTGCAACATGTCTGGAAGCATCATGGTCTTTCCACGACTGTTGTTTCAGACCGTGGTCCACAATTCGCATATCAGGTTATGTGCAAATTAGGAAAACTCTTAGGGATTGAGCTTAAGCTCTCCATAGCATTTTACCTGCAAATAGACGGGCAAACTGAACAGATGAACCAGGCATTACAGGAATATATCTGTCTTTTCATTGCCGAAAAGCCATATGATTGGTTTGATTGGCTAGTACTGGCACAATTCTCATACAATAACAAGTGCCAGGATTTGCTTGGTAAATCTCCATTTAAGATCACTCGATTCTACAAACCAAGGACGGGTGTTGAACCACTTCAGTTCAAGGTTCCTGCAGCTGAGAATCTCACTACCAATATGGAGAAAACTCTTGAGCAGGCTCATAAAAACTTAGAGAAAGCACAAGCCACTTGTTACGATATGCATTTTTCTCTTATTTATTTTCTTTTTCTTTCTATTTATTCTAATTTATTAAGCCTTTAGCGCCTAGTACACTTACTTTCAAGACTTAGAAATGTCTAAGTCCCCTTTCTAATCACGTGACTTGGCACGTACGATTAGATCGTACACTACAAGGACTAGCCCCTATATGTACCTCTTTATGGACTCATAGGCTTTTATAGCATTATGCTTCACTTTTATCATATGTTTCTCATTTCCGTTATTTCATATTTAATAGGCTGCTACACCTCATGGCCTACACACCATATTAACGTGGCAGCACATGTCTATGCTTCTCCTTCCATTCTACATGTGTCCACCACATGTTTTCCTTCTCTTCCATTCCATGGCTATGTTTGATGTATTCATTCTATCGGTAGATCTGGTAGATACAGGTACAAACCCCTGTATAGTATATAAAGGTGAATGCAGTGACCAGGAGATCATCATTGAATCCTTCTGAGTCCTCTCTCAGCTTCTCACTGCCAGAGCAACCTCAGTAGATAAATTATCAGTATGCACTCTCTACAATGTGAGCCACTGAACATATCACCACTATGAAAAAGAAAGCCAATCATCATATATCACAGCCACCTCCTTATCAGATCAGTGATAAAGTGTGGCTTAGCACTTCTAATTTAAAACTTCCTTGATCTTCCTGGAAGTTTACTGAACGTTGGCTTGGTCCAGACAAAGTCACGAAGCTGGTCGGCTCCAATGCCATTGAACTTCATTTACCTTCCAGGATGCGTATTCACCTGATTGTGAATATTAGTTGCATCAAACCGTATAAAGAGCACTTGTCTGGTCAACTGACACAACAACCTGGTCTGGTGCTAGTTATCGAAGAGGGTGACCAAGAGTACGAGGTTGATTATATTGTCGATTCTTGCTTGCGGAGTTGCCATCTTGAGTTTTTGGTTCACTAGATTGGTTATTCTGACGAGGAGCATACTTGAGAGCCTGAGGCTAACCTGGGTAATGCTTGCAATGCTATTCGTGATTTCTATCATCGCCACCCTTCTGCTCCCAGGAAGTTGTGCATGGTTCAGTCGCAATTCAACTCTTTATTTTCTCTCTATGTTAATTATTACTCTGTGGCTTCCCCATTTAATCGCCTGGAAGTCGATTCCTAGAAGAGAGGTAGTGTTATGGGATATAATTTTCTCTTTATTTTTCTCTATTTTTTCTCTCTTTTTTATGGTCAAGTGACTTACATCACATGCCTATTTACTCATGTGACCGGATCATGTGACTTGATCATGTGACTTATATCACATGCAACAAGGACTTGTATTTAGATATCAGGTGACTAGGTCTGGACTCGTCTAGAACATTCTATACCTAGACTTACCTAGAATGGTCTGGACCATGACATCATCATGACGTCATATGGAATGCTGTGGAATGTTGTGAAACATTCCTCCTTACTAATTATTTGTCTGATACAAACACTTTAATAGTATATATATTGGAAAGCCATTATCTAGAGACCCTAGCTTGGTTCTCTTGGGGCTATCCATTCATAAGCATCCTAAGTCTTTCCCCTTCCTCATTATACTCACCATTGACAAGCATAAGTCAATGCTAGCTCTTTACATCTTTCAAGTCCTCAAGTCAAACTATAACTGATTTGTTTTTTCGAGTTTCGATCTAGTGTTGGCGTTGCGAGAGTCCAGTGCTTCGCTCATCTCACATTCCCTTATCTGGTGCCACATACCTCTGCTTATGTCACAGATTGAATCTATGGATATATGTATAGCATATACCTCATTGAAACTAATCGCAGGTATGAAAATAGTAGAAGGAAAGAAATTTGCCTCCAAGAGCTAGAGATGGAGTGGAAGCATGAATGGACAGTTGCAATAGCAAAAGTCAACAAAATGAACCCCTGAGATATCCACTACAGTCACATACCCTGTGTCATCTGGAATCCACAGATATGAAGGCTTTTCATCCATTTCTATATCCTTCCATTCTTCCTCTGCCATGGACCACAGACCCATGTGATAGCCATTTGGACATGGCTGCCCATTATGACCTAGATGAACGGCTAGACTGGTCTGATAGAATGGGTTGGAATGTCAGAAGAAGTTTATTCAAGGAGATCAGACAAGACACTGACAAGCCTGAGGCTGGATTCTTCACAGAAGGTTCCATTCCACTAAGTGACTCTGTCCAAGAGAATCCTTATGTGTATGGCTCTGTAGCATGTACTATAAAACAATGACAGTCAGAACACCTGTATGTTTCATTCCCTCCACAGGCTGTACAGGTCCTTGGAGTAGAAGGAGCCTCTGCATTGATGAGCATGGACAAATATTCCTACTGGTATAGAAGCCACTGTCTAAGGTAGTTGTTTTGTGTCTAAAGAAAGGGAGTCAGAGGTTTGAGCAATGTCACTCATAGTGAGTAACCTTGCCTGTAAAAAGGGGAGGTGGAATGGGTTCTACATCATCAGTAGCTTGAAAATCATCATACATGGCCTGCTCTTCCGATCTATATAGGGATGGCAAAGTGGAGAACATTCTTTGTCTCTTTCACTCAGGAGTGATCTTCACCAGCTTTGTTTTTCTACCTCTGGAAGTTTCCACCTGTTTCCATCGCACTTTAGTTACTGGTGTACTAGGAGTGGCTGATTGGATTTTGGATTTTCCAATAGCAATCAGTTTTCAAAGGGATGATGATATAGTATGTACAAAAATCAGGCAGAATTCATACATATTTCATGCAATGCATGCAGTTTCATTGTTGCAATAATCTTTGCATCCAATTAGACTGATCTGACATGCATCACTGGAAATGATAAAAAAGGATATCGGCATTCCAGAACTAGGTGTCATGCACGTGGCGTATACAAATTAGATAATATCCACCTACAATCTGTGAGATATGGTGTGATTTGACAACACTTATCAATGAAGTTGAATCTGAATAATCAGCTCAAGAGCTAAAGTGGTCGATTGCATGATAGGGTTTTGTTAACAGGTTGAATATGTGTCTATAGTTTTCAATGTCAGAACAAGATCAAGACCTTTGCATCCATAACATCATACAATGCCCTATATCATCCCCCACAAGTATCCATGTCCAGGTTACAATCCACCCAATCTGCAGTAGATCCAGAATTCTAACCACATGCTATGCTCAGTAGAGAAGAACAGGCTATCCTGAACTCCAAGATCGAGGAATTCAAAACAGCTCACAAGAATGCACAAAGTCACATCCTCAATGGCATTTTCCAGAAGACAAGAAAACTATCTCAGATAATGCCCCTGACATGAGGAGAATGGGAGAGCAGGAAGCAAGCAAGTATACAAGTCTAACTCTTGATCCATTGGAGCTTAGCAAAAAAATGTAGATGTACTGCATGTAGATGTACAATCATATACAGGTCCACATGGAGAAAGCTCTTGTAAAGTATGGAAAGAAATGGACTCTGTAGGGGGTTGTTAAGGTGAGAATGAACAAAGAGATCACAAAGACCATCAAAGAAGCCCATGGAGCCAGGTTGGATAAGTCTCACATGATAGACAAATACCAGTGGAGAGTCCAGCAGGTCATGAAATGGCTAACTCAGGAGGAGGTGGAATAGTTCAAGAGGGAAGCAGAGGAATGGAACAAGCAGAAACCACCTGCAAAAGTACAATCAATGTAAGTCAGCATGTTTCTATCCAGGGATGTACCGATGACAACCTTGGACATACAAAAAGGCAGCTCAAAAAGGGAAAGGACTTTGTTGTGAATTCACAAAGCACATGTGGCAGCAATATGGTATGAGGGTCTTTATTCTCAGTGTATGGTAGGACGACAATGCCGAGATCATGGTGACCAAGTAAGTCTTCCCTCTATTGATGAACAACATATATTGCTAACAAACATGACTGCAGATATGACTTTAATGATAAGTTTGGGAGTAGAGATGCTTTTTCAGGGCATGTAAAGGTGAAGAAGGAATGGCACAAGTATGCATTAGAGCAGTTTGAACAGTCAGATGGATCCGACTCCAAGGCATCAGTTGCATGGCCGAGGAAGTCAAAAATAGAGCCAGTAAAGATGGTGTTGATGAATGGAAAGGTATAGATCCCAGACATCAAGGACATGAAACTAGCATGCATAAAGGACGTGGTGCAAGGCTTCATCACATTCCACTATTGCAAGGCTTTCTTTCTCTCAATTGGACTAAAGCTAATTTATAAAACAGGAAGAGTATCCAAAGGAAAGCATCAAGTCCTATGGAATAGCATATCACAGGACCAGAGCAAGTTCATCAGGTTGTACTATCTATCACACAGGTTCAAGCTTTAAGAACCATCAAAGCTACAGAAGGATGAAGTGGTGGAGCTGCTGGAATTTTGAAGGGCAAGGCAGAATGAAGACAAAATAGACATATTTGCATTCCATCAGTGGAAGAATGTATCAGGTGAGATGAAAGGCCCAGTGGCCACTGATGATGATGAGAGATCTAGCATGGCTGAGACTGAATGCCACGGCTGACAGAGCTGTGGAGAAAAGGGAAAAGGAAAGCAGAGGATTGCACCATTATCATCACCATCAAGCATCCTCAGATGACAAAGAAGAAGAAGGTGATGAAGATGGATGGAGCCCCAGGGATGAGTTCAAGGATCCACTGATGAAGAACCCATCTGTGGATCAAAGCACCTGTGGAGCTGGATCAAGACTTGACTTTCTGAAGAGGAGATTGCATCCAGGTAGGGTATATTCTTTTAAGGAGCTAAAGATGTTCACCAGCTAGCCACACTGTTCTAATGCTAACCACATCCATAGATTCTATGTGAGAGAAGCCAAAGACAATTCATGAGAGACTTACTGACCCTAAGAAAGCACAGGTAAAGGGTGGATGGATTCCACTAGAATCTAGAGGACCATCCATGGTCATGGATATGTTGTATGTATGATTGAGATCGGGCACGTTTGGTGGCTGATGCCTTCAGCACAGTGGGAGCAGTTAGTTTGGGCTGTGAAAAATTATACTTGACTTTTGCAGTGCAACAGATGAGACATATGCCCTTTTTACACAGTACACATATCTTCCCTCAGATGGTGCACAATCCACATGCAGCAGAATGTAAAGAGGAAGCTATGGAGGAGGTGATAGTGAGGAAAGAGTGGGGTAGGACTGACTGGATTGCCTTGAGAGGAGAGTGATGGATGTCTATGTATTTGTCATTGTTGCTGTCAATGGTGACCTCTGTGGGTGGAGTTGGCTTGTTTGCTCTGGCATTGTAGCTTGCTGATCGCATGCGCATCCACCTGTCGTGCTTTTTACTATGGCTGTACCTCTCATCCTCAACATTATACAGTAGCACCTCCTTAGAGCTTACCTTGTACCCACCCATAGAGCATGATGACATCTAGGCAATAGGTCCATTCATCAGCCACAACAATAATCTATGGTGGGTCCACCATTGGCTGGCCCATGTAAGACAGGCATTTGTCAACCTCGGCTGGCTGTATACTACAGTGAGCTCCAAAACCGTTGCAATAACTAACATTAACATGGTGCTTAAAGAATATCGCAATTACCCATGGAAATTTCGCTTAGCTTTGGTGGAACCAAACAAAGCACAAACTAAGGGCTATAAATCGGTTCCTAGGTCATGTGATTTTGTCCAGTGGCTGTGGAGATATGTCCATTTCAAAACAGCAGCACCATTGTAATAGTTTTGCACCTTTCAATCACAAAGGTGAGATCTTATGAAAATCAAGTCATATTTGATTTTATTTGGTCATACAAATAAAGATACACATATAAATACCATGTCTGAGTTTGAAATAGTTCACAGACATCTTTGTTTCCAACCACGTTGATCATAAGATCCATCTCCTCTACTCAGAAGAACACCATTCTCTCTATACTTGATGCTGGGCAATCTGCTCATTTTGTTGCTGCTACCACTGGTCTTCATGTGTCCACTATCTCTAGCCTTCGCTCCAGAAGGCTGCTGGAGGTCATCCAACCAAGCTTTCCTCCACCAACATGTGCCATGCTATTTATCTTATCTTATCTGGCAAGACAGAAAATGCTGTCCAAGTGACCAAGGCACTTATCAATATCATCAACCAACCTCTCTCTACCACTACAGTGTGCTAGCACTTGAAGAAGACTGGTATGAAGGCTGTAGTCAAGTCCAAATGTCCCCTTCTCTCACCTAAACATTGTAAGGCTCGCTTAGACTTTGCATATGCTCATAAAGATTGGACTGTAGAGAACTGGAAGAAGGTAGTATGGTCTGATGAAACTAAAATCAATCACCTAGGATCAGATGGACACAAATGGGTGTGAAAAAAGACAGGTGAGGGGCTTAGTGATAGGCTGATAGAGGGCACAGTAAAGTTTAGTGATGGTTCACTGATGATGTGGGGGTGTATCACTTGACAGGAAGTTGGCTATGCTGCTAAGATTGATGATAGGATGGATGGAGACCTCTACCTTTAGATTTTGAAGGATGAACTGCTGAATACTCTGCAGTATTATGGTCTTGATCCATCTGACATTATCTTTTAGCAGGACAATGACCCCAAGCACACTTGCAAAAAGGTGAAGGACTGGCTTGAAGAGCAGGATTTTAGAACTGTGGTTTGGCCTGCACAGTCTCCTGATCTAAATTCTATTGAACATACCTGGGGTTACCTCAAGAGGAGGATGGCAGAGTATGAACATCCTTCTAATAGAGTTCATGAGTTATGGAAGAGAATTCAAGTAAAGTGGGAGAAGATACTAGTTAAGGAGTGTCAGAAATTGATTGAAAGCATGCCTAAAAGATTTGAGGCAGTGCTCAAGGCAAAAGGAGGCTATACCAAGTACTAATATCTCAAATATCTACTTAATACTGAAAGGTGCAAAACTGTTGCAATGGTGCTGCTGTTTTGAAATGGACATATCTCCACAGCCACTGGACAAAATCACATGACCCAGGAACTGATTTGTAGCCCTTAATTTGTGCTTTGTTTGCCTTCACCAAAGCTAAGCGAAATTCCCACAGGTAATTATAGTATTCTTCATGCATCATATTAATGTTAGTTATTGCAATGGTTTTGGAGCTCACTGTATGGGGATAAGCTATTGCATGGACTGCCCCACTGGTATTTGTCTATCATGTGAGACTTATCCAACCTGGCTCCATGGGCTTCTTTGATGGTCTTTGTGATCTCTTTGTTCATTCTCACCTTAACAACCCCCTACAGAGTCCATTTCTTTCCATACTTTACAAGAGCTTTCTCCATGTGGACCTGTATATGATTGTACATCTACATGCAGTACATCTACATTTTTTTGCTAAGCTCCAATGGATCAAGAGTTAGACTTGTATACTTGCTTGCTTCCTGCTCTCCCATTCTCCTCATGTCAGGGGCATTATCTGAGATAGTTTTCTTGTCTTCTGGAAAATGCCATTGAGGATGTGACTTTGTGCATTCTTGTGAGCTGTTTTGAATTCCTCGATCTTGGAGTTCAGGATAGCCTGTTCTTCTCTACTGAGCATAGCATGTGGTTAGAATTCTGGATCTACTGCAGATTGGGTGGATTGTAACCTGGACATGGATACTTGTGGGGGATGATATAGGGCATTGTATGATGTTATGGATGCAAAGGTCTTGATCTTGTTCTGACATTGAAAACTATAGACACATATTCAACCTGTTAACAAAACCCTATCATGCAATCGACCACTTTAGCTCTTGAGCTGATTATTCAGATTCAACTTCATTGATAAGTGTTGTCAAATCACACCATATCTCACAGATTGTAGGTGGATATTATCTAATTTGTATACGCCACGTGCATGACACCTAGTTCTGGAATGCCGATATCCTTTTTTATCATTTCCAGTGATGCATGTCAGATCAGTCTAATTGGATGCAAAGATTATTGCAACAATGAAACTGCATGCATTGCATGAAATATGTATGAATTCTGCCTGATTTTTGTACATACTATATCATCATCCCTTTGAAAACTGATTGCTATTGGAAAATCCAAAATCCAATCAGCCACTCCTAGTACACCAGTAACTAAAGTGCGATGGAAACAGGTGGAAACTTCCAGAGGTAGAAAAACAAAGCTGGTGAAGATCACTCCTGAGTGAAAGAGACAAAGAATGTTCTCCACTTTGCCATCCCTATATAGATCGGAAGAGCAGGCCATGTATGATGATTTTCAAGCTACTGATGATGTAGAACCCATTCCACCTCCCCTTTTTACAGGCAAGGTTACTCACTATGAGTGACATTGCTCAAACCTCTGACTCCCTTTCTTTAGACACAAAACAACTACCTTAGACAGTGGCTTCTATACCAGTAGGAATATTTGTCCATGCTCATCAATGCAGAGGCTCCTTCTACTCCAAGGACCTGTACAGCCTGTGGAGGGAATGAAACATACAGGTGTTCTGACTGTCATTGTTTTATAGTACATGCTACAGAGCCATACACATAAGGATTCTCTTGGACAGAGTCACTTAGTGGAATGGAACCTTCTGTGAAGAATCCAGCCTCAGGCTTGTCAGTGTCTTGTCTGATCTCCTTGAATAAACTTCTTCTGACATTCCAACCCATTCTATCAGACCAGTCTAGCCGTTCATCTAGGTCATAATGGGCAGCCATGTCCAAATGGCTATCACATGGGTCTGTGGTCCATGGCAGAGGAAGAATGGAAGGATATAGAAATGGATGAAAAGCCTTCATATCTGTGGATTCCAGATGACACAGGGTATGTGACTGTAGTGGATATCTCAGGGGTTCATTTTGTTGACTTTTGCTATTGCAACTGTCCATTCATGCTTCCACTCCATCTCTAGCTCTTGGAGGCAAATTTCTTTCCTTCTACTATTTTCATACCTGCGATTAGTTTCAATGAGGTATATGCTATACATATATCCATAGATTCAATCTGTGACATAAGCAGAGGTATGTGGCACCAGATAAGGGAATGTGGGTCGGCCGTGCATGATACCTTGCAGCTGTGTTATAACATTCACTCATGTCCTCGCTCTGATGTTCAACCACATACTAACATGCATATATCCTCCATATCTTGTATATACTATCATGGTGATTTCATGACTGTATACTTGACTGTAGTGTGTATATGTTATATGAGATAAATTGTGGTGCATGGCACCAGATGCATGGATGTGAGTCATTTGTGCACAATGCCTGTGACCACAGATCCAATGTAACCTATAGTACAACACCCACATATGTCCTCACTCTGATATTCAACTGCATGCTAAGATGTATATATTCTACATGTCTTGTATATACTATCACTGTTGTTCTGTGGCTGCATGCATGGGCGCCTTGTATTCATCACTATGGCAATCAAACCATTTGATGTCTTGCAATGTTAGCCAATGCTTGATTTTTCCTTTTGTTCCACATCCATCATACCCTCTATATTAACTTCGGATGAAATCAGTGACATCTTCTATTACTACTCTTTGTATTTACTAGATGTTTATGACTACATTTCTGCAGAGATGGTGAGCCAATAATCTTCTCATTTTCAGACCTCTATCAACTGACTCCTTAGATGATATTAATGTGAGTGTTCTCATTGAATGGCTGACAGCCAAATCATGTCCCAGGTGATCATTGGATCAAGGCCTTCATTGAATCCATGGAAGATGGAAGCTTTTCATCCAACTTTGTAGATCAGTTGCAGTTGCTCATCCCATCAATTCTTCTCAATCACACTATAATACCAAATGCTTAGTGGACTGATGCACAAATCCTCATCCCCTCCCATCTACAACAGAGAACCATAACTGAAGTCCTAGAGAAAGCCAGGTTATTTATAGAAGTGGTGAGTACATACATATATCTTGCATGCCATTGTCTTAATCAAGAGCCTTATAGCAGTAGGTGGAAGCTAGATCTTTGAGGAAGAGCAAGCATTCCCTATTGGAAGTCAGGGCCACTCTCTTCACAGCCTTGACACAAAACCAGCAGGAGACTAGGGAGGTAGAGGCTGAGATGCAGCACATAGTCACCTGGTTGGCTGAGATGCAAAGTATGTGGGGGAATGAAGTGATACCTGGGTATGTACACAGGACTGGGGGATGGTAGTGTACAATACATATACCAAGTCATCTAATCTAACAAGGAAGTCAAGTGAGACTTGTACCTACTAAAGTTTATTCACTCAAACTCAAGGTTGGTACTTGTGTGTAGAATTATATAGATGCAGGCATGTATTGGACACACATACATGGACTAAACATATGACATGGAAGATATATGCATGTGTGAATATGATATATACATAGATATCATTGAAGTTAGATCCAGGTGCCCATATGATATACATACATGAAGTTCATGTGCACATAGATGATATAGACAATAGAGGCCTGCATGTACCCATACAGGCACCTATCTTTACCAGGCTGCATGTATAGTCTATGTGTGCACGTATCACATATAGTCCATGCATGCATGTATAGTTCATGCACACATGTATAGTTCACGTGCAGATGCTTCAGGTATGGTCCAGACATGATGCACATGGACTATGCATGCACATATTGCATATAGTCCATGCGTGGATGTACTGGGTATAGTTGATGCATGCAAGTATAGTTTATTTGCACACATACTGCTTTACTTTCACAGTGAGCCTCTAGAATGCACCTATGACTCAGACATGTATCTGAGGTCTTCAGATCTCACTAGCCCATGGTATATTGTGTCATTTGATCTAGTAGTGAGCTATGTATTTCCCAGCCAGCTTCCTCAACCTCTACAGTATCATGTACATTTTTCTTCATGTAGAATGTGATGCTTGTTCTGTGACCTTTCACATGTCCCATCCCATGTCGCATCAACTTGCCTGAAAATGCTAGCAGGGTCCCTGGCATGTATTCCACTGTAACTCCTAGGGAAGGCCACTCCATGTATCCATACCTGTCCACAGTGGTCAATAGGTCCAGCCATTGAGCATGACTGCTATGGTCCCTGTGATAAGGTAAACACTGATTTACCATTACTGAGGCTGCAAAATATATGGTAGGCCATTCCTCCAAGGTGCACAATATTTCTTGGTCTTATGAGGCTACATATTCACCCAGTACAATGAGAGCCTCATGCCCTGCTGCATATAGATCGGGATGTAGAATTGCTACTGCAGCAGAAAGAAGTGCAGATACATATACAGTGTTGGATAGCCATTGTCTCAGCTGAGAATAAGGACATCTGTCTTTTAGCAAAGCAGACACTTCCAGTGCATATGCAGGGGCCTATATATGTTACGATATGTATTTTTCCCTATTTTCTTTCTATTTATTCTAATTTATTAAGCCTTTAGCACCTAGTGCACTTAACCTCAAGACTTAGAAACGTCTAAGTCTCTTTTCTAATCACATGACTTGGCACATACAACTAGATCATATGCCACAAGGACTAGCCCATATGTCACACCTTCATGGACTCACAGGCTTTCATAGCCTTATGTCTTACTTTTACCATATGTTTCTCATTTCTACTATTTCATATTTAATAGGCTGTCACACCTCATGTCCTACACACTGTATTAATGTGGCAGCACATGTTTTCCTCATGATATGCTTCTCCTTCCATTCTACATGTGTTTACCTTATGTTTCACTTCCCTTCCATTTCATGGCTATGCTTGATGCATGCCTGATCCATATGTTTTCCATCTCATCAGTTAGATCCAGTAGATATATGAACAAACACTTGTATAGTATATAAAGGATCAATGTAGTGACCAGAGGATTCCCCATCAAATCCTCCTGAGTCATTTCTCAGCCTCTCTAATGCTTGAGCAACCTCAGTAAACTATTCAGTATGCACTCCCTTCAATGTGAGCTGCTGAACATATCAATATATACTAGATCAACATGTAGATGTGGCATATTATTTGAGGCACTCACATAATGACCAAGTCGATATCAAGCAGGAGACAGGTTCATGACCCCTTGGATGTCTGCAGCCATGAAGAGCTGCAGATCTGATCTGCATGATCGTCCTGAGGTCAAGATCTCCTGTGCTAGGATAGGTACTAGGTCCTCTAATTCTTCTAGCAGGCATTCCTTCTTCTTCTTCTCAGCTTCACCATATATACATAATAGTATCCATATCTGTAAATCTTTGGACAGTGCTTGAGGAAGATATCATGTGAGGATTCTTCCACTCAAGTTAGTTAGCACTGTGGACCTTTCAAGTCACATCTCCTGGCGACAGAAAATTATGCCAGCAACTTAGCCTCTCTCTTGTCGTCCATTCCATGGTCATTTTGCTTGATGATACTTTTGAGATCCTCAGCATCAAGCAGTATCTTCACTGGTATGTATGTCAGTACCAAGCAGGTTTATCTGTCCAAGGAGCGATCAACTCACCAGAATTAAGGTATGTGCAGGCAATCACCTTGACAATCATGTCCATATCACACACCACTCAACTCTTTGTGGGTCCACCCATATGTCACAGATCCAATCTATAGCCAGATCCCAATTGCAGGGTACCAGTTTTTCCATCACTGGTACCTCTGATACTATTGTTCCTCTTGATGAAAAGCAAAAGAAGCAATCTCTCAATGGCTATATTGATTACCCCTCATAGAGGAACAGTCTGGTCAAGCAAACTTTCGACTTCTTCAGTATGCTCTCATATAGAATCTGTATCTTTGCTCTATTCAAGTTATTGTAGATGGTTTATACATGCCAACATCTCATTCCATGTAGTAGATAACCCCTTCTGAGATGAGCGCTAGGCGTAGCCTTTCGTGACGTCAACACCAGCACTAAGACGGAGAAAACAAATGAGTTAAAGCCCCACTTGAAGGCTTGGGACGATAAATGTGTAGTATTGACTATGGCTTGTCAACGAGAAGCGAGTAAGGGGATGTTAAAACTTAGGCACACTCGTGGACGGATAGCCCCAAGAGAACCAAGCTAGGGTCTCTGGGCGATGGCATTGCAATATATATACTGCTACAGTGTTTGTATGCTACAAATAAATGATATCATCGGAATGTTCCACAACATTCCATGACGTTCTATGACATCAGGTGATGTCATGGTCCAGACTGGTTCTAGGTAAGTCTAGATTAGAATGTTCTAGGCCAGTCTAGGCTCTAGTCACGTGATATCTAAATAAAGAGTCCTCGTTGCACATGAGCAAGTCACATGACCGAGTCACGTGATCCAGTCACATGATAAAGTAAGCATGTGATGTAAGTCACATGACCATAAAAAGAGAAGGAAAAATAGAGAAAAATAGATGAAAAATTATACCCCATAACACCTTCTTTCACCTATTTCTTGACACCATCTGCCCATCCTATAATGCACCTTCTCAATATATCTTATCACATAATCTTCTCAATATCAAAGCTGTCTGTGTTCAGCAAAAGGACATAAGCAGGCTGAAGGATCAGAATTTTGTTCAGAGCCAAGGTAAGATATAAGGGACTAATGACGAGGGACAAAGAGACTCAGTCTCAAGAAGTGGTATCACAAAGACTTCAATTCAACTAACCTAATAATGAGTGACGAAGAGACTACTCAAGTCAGTAAACTAGAAGTACTAAATAATGAAATAGCTCACCTCAGTCTTGAGAAGTGATATCATGAAGACTGAGGCATGCAAAGAAAACTTCAACACAAGTTTGACGAAGAGATTATATAATCCATCCATGATATATCAATCACCACCAATTTACAACATGGAAGAAGCTTACACTGCTTCTTGATGGCTGGGAGAATCTACTGAAATGGAGCCTCTATGAATCTGTAGTCACAGAAGTAAATCAGCATCCAGTTGTTTTGGCTTTGGAGGACATAACAGGGACAAGAGGAAATGCTGAGAATCTTGTTGCAGTCATGCAGAAAGCCATAAACAAGATGAAGATCAGTGATAAGAAGAATTTAATTGTGGTAACCCCACTGTAATGCAAGCTTTTCGATGCAAATTTCAAGAAAAATTCCCTTGGGTTCTTGTATGTTGAAGAACTTATGTATAATTTTGTTCTAATTATTTTCATTTACAGATGCTTGCCTGCTTTCTCCATAGCCTGAATACAATGATTGGAGATATTGTGGCATATCTGATCATGAAGCAGACTATTACACAGACAACATGCATAGTTTCATTTTTCACATCCTCATATTACTGGGGTGGTCAACTCATTGATGAAGGAAAGCAGTATGGTGTTAAACAAAAGCTTAAACAGAATTGCGAGTCATAGTTCTATGCATTGGTCTTACACTGTCTGAGTGTTCAATCCCATAAGTATGTGCTGCATGACTACAAAATATATGTAATTAACACTATAGCAGGAGTCCCTTATATCAGGTCTGTCTCCAGCCTGGTGCACAGTAGAAGATTAATGGTGAGAGTTCCATCTCATCTGATGTCATTAATATCATTCTCTACAATCAATCCTACTGGAAGCATCTCAACCAGCTGATCAAGACAACAAAGTTTATTGTTGATGCTCTCGAAAACCTGGAATTCCATCAAGCCTCACTTGTCGACTATATGCTTAAGCTTATCTACTGTGCAAAACAAATGTCACAGCTTTCTCTCAACCCTGATGATGATATTGGATTTTGACAGCATGCAAACTCTGTCTTCAACCATTGTTTTCATGCCATCAATACAAACTATCACTCACTTGCACTCTTTCTTCATCCAGTGTATCATAAGCTTGCTATCACACAGACTGTAAGTGGCAGAACTGTTGAATTCATGATTGAAGTTGCTTTGGATATTGCAAAGCACTAGAACTGGAATGTGATAAAGGCTACCAAACTCATCGCAGACATTCAAGCATACAATCTGTCACGCTCACCATTTGCAGGCAGTCAGGCAGATAGTCTTGTGTGGTGGGAGAACTTACCAGTAAGCTCTGAGAAGCATCCTCTCAAAGTATTTTTGATCACGATTCTCTCCATCATCTCTCATGTGTTACGATATGTATTTTTCCTCTATTTTTCTCTATTTTTCTTTCTTTAGCGCCTAGTGTGCTTGTACTCAACGACTTAGAAATGTCTAAGTCCTTTCCTAATCACGTGACTGGTCACGTGACGTGATATGTGCAACTAGCTTGCACGCGACACGGACATAACCCCTATGTTATCATTTCACGGACTCACAGGCTCTCATAGCCTTATGCCTTACTTTTACCGTATGTTTCCCATTTCACAGTTATTTGATATTTAATAGCTGCCACACATCATGGGATCCTCACCGATCTAATGTATGATCGTGGCAGCACATGTTATCCTCACCGTATGCTTCTCCTTCCATTCTACACATGTACTCCTCATGACATGATTCTCTTCCATTCCATGGCAATGCTCGATGCATGCCTGATACATATGTTTCTCATAGTATCGGTTAGATCTAGTGTACATATGGACAAACACTAGTGTAGTATATAAAGGTCAATAGAGCGACCAGAGGATCCCCATCGAATCCTCTTGGGTCTTATACCAGTTCCTCTAAGACTCTTGTATCCTTTCCTTCAGAGCTCTACGTCATAGAGTTGGTCTGACCATGGACTGGATTATGTGAAGCGCAAGCGACCCCAGGACCAAGCACTTGATGTGTAGTCTCAGAGTTGTTTCATCATGCTGGTGATGTTGAATATCTCTTTTCCAATCTCAGAAGCACACAATCCCCTAGATAATGTAATTTGAGACGAGCGGTGGCTCTAGACTCTCGCAATGTCGAATACAAAGAACTAAGACTGAGAAAACAGATTAGTTTCCATCTGACCTGAAGACATGGACGGTGAAGGAGTTGAGCATCGAGTTAAGCTCTTCGACAACAAGTGAAGTAGTGAGGAATGAACTTAGGCATGCTCATAGACAAGTAGTCCCAAGAGAACCAAGCTAGGGTCTCTGAGTGGTGGCATTTAAGTATATATACAGTTACAATGTTTATATCAGACAAATAATTAGTAAGGGGGAATGTTCTACAACATTCCATGGTGTTCCATATGACATCATGATGATGTCATGGTCTAGACCGTTCTAGATAAGTCTGGGTGTAGAATCTTCTAAGCAAGTCTAGGCTTAGTCACGTGATATCTAAATATAAGTCTTCGTTGCACATGAGCACAGTCACATGATCGAGTCACATGCTCTGATCACATGATTAAATAAGCATGTCATACAAGTCATGTGACCATAAAAAGAGAGAGAAAAATAAAGGAAAAATTATACCCTGTAATACTACCCTCTTCTAGGAATCGACTCCCAGGTGACTAAATGGGGCAGAAGCAATAATTAACATAGGAAGAAAACAAAGAGTCGAATTGTGACTGAATCATGCTCAATTTCCTGGGAGCAGAAGGGTGGCAACGATAGAAATCGCGAATAGCATCATGAGCATTACTCAGGTTAGCCTCAGGCTCCCAAGTACACTCCTCATTAGAGTAACCAACCCAGTGAACCAAAAACTCAAGGTGGCAACTTTACAAGCAAGAATCAACAATGTAATCAACCTCATATTCTTGGTCACCCTCTTCGGTAACTAGCATTGGACCAGGTTGTTGCACCGGTTGACTGGACAAATGCTCTTTATAAGGTTTGATGCGACTAATATTCACAACTGGATGAATGCGCATCGTGAAAGGAAGACAGAGTTCAACGGCATTAGAGCTGACTAGCTTTGTAATGTCATATGGACCAAGCCATTGTTTGATAAACTTCTGAGAAGGTTGAGGAAGTTTTAAATTAAAAGTGCTAAGCCACGCTTTATTGCCAATCTGATAAGGAGGTGGCTGTGATCTATGACGATCGGCTTTCTTTTTCATAGTGGCTTGCGCTTTCTCTAGATTTTTACGAGCCTGCTCGAGAGTTTGCTCCATTTTAGTAGCGAGATCCTTGGCTGCAGGGACCTTGGACTGAAGCGGTTCAACACCCATCCTTGGTTTGTAGGATTGAGTGACCTCAAATGAAGATCTACCAAATGAATCCTAGTGCTTGTTGTTATAGGAGAATTGCACCAGCACTAGCCAATCAGACCAATCATATGGCTTTTCGGCAATGAAAAGATGGATATATTCCTATAACGCTTGGTTCATCCGTTTGGTTTGCCCGTCTGTTTGTGGGTGAAAGGCAGTAGAGAGCTTAAGCTCAATTCCTAAGAATTTTCCTAATTCACACATAACCTGAGATGCGAATTGTGGACCACGATCCGAAATGACAGTTATGGGAAGACCATGATGCTTCCAGACATGTTGCAAATACAATTTAGCCGTTCCGAGAGCCGTGATCATTTTCTTGGTGGGAATAAATATAACTTCTTTAGAGAAACAATCAACAACCACTAAAATTGTGTCTTAACCATCTGAAAGAGGTAAGTCTGTGGTAAAATCTGCTGAAACATCAACCTATTGAGACGTTCGTGCCGCTAGTGCTCAAGGCGCTTCCCGTTGGCGCTCATGACGTCTAAACTTTCTTTTATCTTATCTTATCGGATGGCGCTTATTTTATCGGTGAGTGCTCATCTTATCATATCTTATCGGTGGCTTGGTAGTCTAGACAGCTTCTAGACTTACGACCTAGAGTCACGGGGCTTAGGGTTCACCTTATTAGTACAGGGTTTCCTTATATAGTACCTAGTGTGCTCACCTCAGAGGGGCACGAATCATGGTCCGTGCGCACTATCTAGGGTATATAAGTAGTCGTTCCTCCTGTCGTAGTCCTTAGTTCAATATACTTGTGGTTCCACCTAGCAAGCCCTTGGCCTTCGTTGCTATCATAAGGGTGGTGGGACTTAACGGGTCTAGCGGACTCCGAGTGACCCGCGTCAAGGGTCATCTCCTTTAGTTTGGTTTGTTTTTCCGTTGTGTTCCGCTTGACGCGTAACACCTATGGTCCAGATAGGATCAGCAGTGGTTGAAGCATGCCTGCTGGGGCAATGTGAGAACTTTTCATGTGTGCACATCGATCACAACGTGAAACATAGTCCTTGACCTGTGTATGCAACCCAGGCCAATAATAATTATGTTTCACCAATTCCTAGGTCTTTGATTGGCCAGGATGTCCTGCGACTGGATTGTCGTGATGGAGTGTGAGAATATCTTGGCGAAGCTTGGCATCATCAGAAACATAAATGTAATCTTCTCTGTAATAAAGCCCATCCTGGAGCTTATAATTTGATCCTAGATCCAGATCTTCAGATAGTGCCTTGATTCGTTCAATGATTGATTGTTCTTCGGCTTCTACAACAATGTATTGAGCCCTGATCTTTTCAGGAGGAATAATGGTGACATCCTTGTTGTCATTTTCAACCCCATTGAAGTGATACAATGTTGGGATAAAGCATCAGCTTTTGTCATGGAGGTTCCTACCTTATGGACCAAGGTAAAGTTGAATCTTGTGAGATACAAGGACCATCTTGCTTGTCTATGATTCAGATCTTGGAATTTCATAAAATATTGCAAATTCTTATAATCAGACCAAATTTCAAATTTGTGCTGAGCACCTTCTAAATAATGTCTCAATGTTTCTAACACACGGATAATGGCAAGCATTTCCTTATCTGCGA
Source organism: Phlebopus sp. FC_14 (assembly GCA_021018615.1). Classification (NCBI taxonomy): domain Eukaryota; kingdom Fungi; phylum Basidiomycota; class Agaricomycetes; order Boletales; family Boletinellaceae; genus Phlebopus; species Phlebopus sp. FC_14. The sequence continues at coordinate 2,086,291 of JAEVFL010000007.1, forward strand.
CTTGATAGTTCTGCTCTTGAGCCGAGAGAGCATGTGAACTGAAGGCGCATGATCACCATTCTCCATTGGAACATTTCATAGGTAAGACAGCCCCTGTGGCAAAATCCGAGGCATCAGTTTCTGTTACGATATGTATTTTTCCTCTATTTTTCTCTATTTTTCTTTCTTTAGCGCCTAGCGCGCTTGCACTCAACGACTTAGAAACGTCTAAGTCCTTTTCCTAATCACGTGACTGGTCACGTGACGTGATATGTGCAACTTGCTTGCACGCGACACGGACATAACCCCTATGTCACACTTTCACGGACTCACAGGCTTTCATAGCCTTATGCCTCACTTTTACTGTATGTTCTTCATTTCTCCTATTTCATATTTAATAGGCTGCCACACATCATGGGATCCTCACCGATCTAATGTATGATCGTGGCAGCACATGTTATCCTCACCTTATGCTTTTCCTTCCATTCTACACATGTATTCCTCATGTCATGATTCTCTTCCATTCCATGGCAATGCTCGATGCATGCCTGGTACATATGTTTCTCATAGTATCGGTTAGATCTAGTGTACATATGGACAAACACTAGTGTAGTATATAAAGGTCAATAGAGCGACCAGAGGATCCCCATCGAATCCTCTTGGGTCTTTTCCTTCAGCTCCTCAGCTTAAAGAGAACAACCTCAGTTTGACTAAAACTCAGTATGCACTCATACGATGTGAGCCGCTGATTGTATCAGTTTCTAGGTGGAACTCTGCATCGATATCGGGATATACCAAGATGGGTGCTGTTATAAAGTGTTCTTTAAGCATTTCAAATGCCAACTGTTCTTTATCTCCCCAGTTCCACTGGTGATCTTTATATGTTAAGTCCGTAAGAGGTTTTGCAATTCCAGCATAACTGAGTATAAAGCAATGGTAAAAGTTAGTGAGACTAAGGAAAGAACGGACATGTTTGACTGTTCGTGGGACTAGCTACTCCTGGATTGCTTTTACTTTTGATTTGTCCATGCAAATGCCATCACGAGTCATAGTCATATCAAGGAATTCTACTTCGATCTTGTCAAAGAAGCACTTCTCTGGCTTAACAAACAAATCATTATCTCTGAGCTACTAGAGCACACGTGCTACAGCTTTGTGATGCTCATCGATATTGTTCGATTTTATATAAATTAGAAGATCATCTATATAGATAACAACAATATCATTCATATCCACAAATAGCTCGTTCATCATTGCTTGGAACATAGCTGGTGAATTACAGAGATCAAAGAACATGACGAGGAGTTCGAAAGCACCTAGATGACAGACAAAGGCTGCCTTCCATTCGTTACCTTCTTTGATTCGTATATTGTTGTATCCCCATTGAAGGTCCATTTTTGTAAAGTATCTTGCACCCTTAATCTTTTCAACAAGCTGACTAATCAGGGGCAAGGGATAATTATTTTTAACTGTTTCTTCATTCAGATAGTGGTTGAAACATCAGCGGCTCACATTGCTTGGAGGGCGTACTGAAGTGAAGTAAACCAAGGTTGCTCTTAGATTGAGACACTGGAATGGAATAAGACCCAAGAGGATTCGATGGGGATCCTCTGGTCGCTCTATTGACCTTTATATACTACACTAGTGTTTGTCCATGTGTACACTAGATCTAACCGATACTATGAAAAACATATGTACCAGGCATGCATCGAGCATTGCCATGGAATGGAAGAGAATCAGGACATGAGGAATACATGTGTAGAATGGAAGGAGAAGCATAAGGTGAGGATAACATGTGCTGCCACGATCATACATTAGATCGGTGAGGATCCCATGATGTGTGGCAGCCTATTAAATATCAAATAGGAGAAATGAGAAACATACAGTAAAAGTGAGGCATAAGGCTATGAAAGCCTGTGAGTCCGTGAAGAGTAGACATAGGGGTTATGTCCGTGTCGCGTGCAAGCAAGTTGCACATATCACGTCACGTGATTAGGAAAAGGACTTAGACATTTCTAAGTCGTTGAGTACAAGCGCGCTAGGCGCTAAAGAAAGAAAAATAGAGAAAAATAGAGGAAAAATACATATCGTAACAGTGGTAATCTTGTACCATCCGCTTGGTGCCTTCCTTCTTAGATACGAAGAACACAGGCAACATCTGAGATGATTTAGACAGTCTAATGTAGCCCTTTGAGAGCTGATCTTCAATAAACGACTTGACTTCATCCTGCTTCTGAGCCAAAAGAGGAATCATTTGCCCTTTCTTAGAGTTGAAGTCTTCTTTTAGTTCGATTGCATGATCTCATGCCTTGCGTGTTGGCATACACTTGGATTCTTTCTTCGAGAAAGTTTCATAAAAGTTCTTGTGGTAAATACTAGGAACCAGTTCTTTGACAGGTGTTTCTAACATAACTGTGCTTCTTAGCTTCTTCCATGAGTCATCAGTTTCAAGATCATTGATAAGACCTTTCCATTTTGAGACTGCTTCGACTTCTTCATCTAGTTCCATCGAAGCAAGGCATGTAGTGCAATTAGATAATTGATAGTATGATCTTGGGCAACGATTTAATTTAACTTCACCAGTTTGCCAGTTAATGTTAGGGTTGTGATACTCGAGCCAGGTGTATCCAAGGATGATCGCAGTAGTGCTGAGATCACTGATTTTAGCTTGAACTACTTCTTTGTGACCCTTGTATTCCATATGGATTTCTGCAATATGAGTAATATCTCCTGCTCAGTTCTTTGTTTCATCAACATTAAAGACTGGAATAGGTATCGGCAATTTGCATAGCATGAGGTCTTATCGCTTAGTCCATTGACGATCGATAAAAATAGAGTTTGCTCCACAATCTAGAAGAGCTTGAACCTGAATAGGAGATGTGGTGTCAACATCCACATGTTTATCCATCACTTCAATCAAGATCTTGAGTTCTTTCTTGAGAGATACCGATCCAGTAAGGATCCATTCAGGAAAATCATCTCCAAGGGACAGGAAGTTGATAGATAAAGTTTTTGTTTTTGTTTTTGTTTTTAGGGAATTAAGCACTGGTTGAGCAGCTGAGCCTCGTGAGAAGGACCCCCCTTCTATGTATATATCCAAGAAATCAGAGAAAAGAGAAACTAAACTATTTTTTGTGATTTTGTTTTTTCTTCTTTTATAAATTGTTTTATGTTTTTAGGACTACCTAAAGCGCACATATCCAGAACTGAAGATGAAACTAAACTATCAGAACTATCAAAAACATCAAGAAGAGAAAACCTATTTTTACAAGAAGAGGAAAAAGAATTGTCCACACTGTTATTAATACATTTGTGCCCTGTTTAAATTACAGGCTCAGGCTTCCTGACAGATGCTTTTGGGCACTGTCTGCCACCTACCAGAGATGTGGTACCCTGAACTGTCTCCGTGTTCAAGGCCTGAAGGCTTTTTCCTGAGCCTTCATCTCAGTGGTGTGTATGTCGAAAAAAAAGGCCTTGGCCTCCTCAAAGTCCATGCCATACCAGTGATCAGCCGGTGTGCTTTCAGTTTGTCGCACCTGGTGACCAGAGTTTACTAACATCTGGTGTCGGTTTGAAGTGTGGCGATCTGAGCTGCAATGACAGTTTGATGTCTTATACTGTCGGGCAAAGTGGCCTACCTTGCCACATTTGTAGCAGTCCATTTGGAGCCTTCTCTACTCCAGCTACTTGTCCTTCTGTGTGGCGCCAATGTCCATTGTGTCGCCACTGTTTCCATATGTTTTACCTCCACGGCTGAAGGATGAGTTGTTTTGCACGTTGTTAACCCAGGCACGCCCCTGGGATCTCTTGTTATCAAATTGGAACTCAAAGAGATCATACCGGCTTCTGATTCACCAGACCTCATCAAGGTACTTGTTACACGTCAAGCGGAACATAATGGAAAAATAAACCAACTAAAAGATATGAGACTGGGCACTATCATAGCCCGACACAGAGTCTGCAAGACCCGTTAAGTCCCACACCCTTCTATAGGAACAAGCCCAAGGGTTTTACTGTGGAATCACAAATATATCGAACTAAGGAAATACTACAGGGAGGAACAACTACTTATATACCCTAGGGATCGTGCACGGACCATGGTCAGTGCCCTACTAAGGTGAACGACCTAAGTACTATATAAGGGAACCCTGTCTACTTAAGGTATAACCCTAGACCCGTAACTCTAGGTCGTAAGTCTAGATCAGTTCTAGACTACCCAGCCACAGATAAGATGAGATAAGATGAGCGCTCACTGATAAGATAAGCGCCACCTGATAAGATAGGATAAAAGAAAAGAGAAGCGCCTTGAGTGCTAAGTGATACTTTCGTCTCAGTACTCTTCTATTGTTGTTTTTTACGTACCTTGAAGATAAATCTCCTTAATTATATCAGGTCAAGCTGCCCATTCCAAAAGGTAAATCAAATGCATGTGAAAGCAATTCAATTGCAGGACCAATGAATGGAACCTAACAATGAATTTATCTGTCCACATTTTGCCTTGTTTTAATTGGACGAGTTGGTTCTTTGCTCATTCCTCATCAGCCAAGGGTCAGAAATATCTTTCAATTTCCTCTCCAAGGACGTGTAATATTGGCCAGGCATTTTGTTCAGTGTATTTTCAAATAAAGGCCTCAGCAAACCGGCCAGCAACCGGACCCTTCATGTATGAGAGTACTGCCATGTAACCATTGAAGTTGGTGGTTAGCACCCCTTGATTTGCAGCAAGCCAAGTTTTTAACTTGACCCACCATATAAAAAAGTTATTTTGATTTCCATCAAAGGAACCAGGGTCTGCAAATATCTCAACCTTTCGGCTGAGGTTGGAAGGTTGATTTTGCAATGTTTATAACGCTACAGTAACTTGAGCCAACTGCGCTTGCAGGTTGGCAATGTCTTACGGGAGGGTGGACATCTTTTACAAATATCCGGGTTCATTGTACAAATAATATGGTGCATACCTTGGACAGTTGGCAACAGACACTTGTTGGCGGGAACGGCAGAGAGACAGAAGATATTCTTGTACATGTCAACGTGCAGGAAAACGAAGGCAATTAGATGTTCGCTGGAGTAGAGCTGGAGGGATCGGAAAAGGAGATCTAGGAGGCAGTGTGGGAGTATGGAAGATATCAAATTCAAGATCTGCCTCGATCTCTTCTTCTTTCTTTATGTGATGTAGAAAATCTAAAGACTCTTGTTTTGGTACAAGCCACTTGGGGACAGGTTTAAGGTCTTTGAACTTGATCTGACGGGGAGGGGTGAAAACATGATTGAGGTGGTGGAATTGAAGGGCTGCTGCTTGTGCCTGAGTATTGAGAACACACTGACGAGTAGTGCAAGCCACGTTGAAAAACATCAGGGCCTTTGACTTCCTTTTTGCCCTTTCGCTGTCCAGTCAATAACCAACCTAGCACAGCCCTAAATACTAAGTATAGTACGAACTAAATTTAAACCACTCCTAAGACAGTACAGGCACAAGACCGCTCTTTTGTACTGGGAGGATTGCTACTTCAACTAACTAAAACGAATGCGCCTCATGTGGATGCAGGACATATCTCAAAAGAAAGAGAAGTGGTTTGTTGGAGGATTTAACCTCTAGAGAATTAACTCTAGTTCTCACTCGAGAGAATCCAATAATGGGGCCCTAGGCAGCACAACGTCCTTCCTGTACCTCAATGACTAGGGACTAGTAAAAATGAAAAGGTGCGGTAATGTGCAAGGAAGAGTAATGATGTAAAATGGCTAGCGACACAAGTAGTGTCCGACACCGGAAGAGTGGATAGCTTAGTTCTAGTGAGACGAGCAGCGGCTCTAGACTCTCGCAACGTCGAACACAAAGAACTAAGACCAAGCAAACAGATCAGTTTCCATCTGACCTGAAGACATGGACGGTAAAGGAGTTGAGTGTCGAGTTAAGCTCTTTGACGACAAGTGAAGTAGTGAGGAATGAACTTAAGCATGCTCATAGACGAGTAGTCCCAAGAGAACCAAGCTAGAGTCTCTGGGCGATGGCATCCAAGTATGTATACAGTTATAATATTTGTATCAGACAAATAATTAGTAAGGGGGAATGTTCTACAACATTCCATGGTGTTCCATATGACGTTGTGATGATGTCATGGTCTAGACCATTCTAGATGAGTCTAGGTGTAGAATGTTCTAGGCAAGTCTAGGCTTAGTCACGTGATATCTAAATATAAGTCCTCGTTGCATGTGAGCACAGTATGATTGAGTCACATGCTCTGGTCACATGATTAAATAAGCACGTGATACAAGTCATGTGATCACAAAAAGAGAGAGAAAACTAGAGAAAAATAAAGGAAAAATTATACCCCATAACATAATTTGTCAGTTGCAACCCTTGGCAAGATATGTGAGACGAGCAATGGACTAGCCTCTCACAGTGCCTAGCACTAAACCAAAGTTCAAAAAAACAAATTAGTTATAGCTCAACTTGAAGGCCTGGTCAATGAGAATAATAGCGACGATTATACACTCGTTGATGAGTGTGATAATGAGGAGGGAAAACCTTAGAATTCACTTGTGGATGAGTAGCCCCAAGAGAACCAAGTTAGGGACTCTGGGGTATTTGCATTTGCAGACTATATATACTGCTTATGTTTGGACCAAATAAATAGATATGTAAGCAGAATGTTCTATAACATTCCATGATATTCCATATGATGTCATGATGATGTCATGGTCCAGACTGGTCTAGGTAAGTCTAGATAAGGATGTTCTAGGCAGGTCCAGGCTTAGTTATGTGATATCTAAATATAAGTTCTTGTTGTACATGATCAAGTCATGTGATCCAGTCACATGAGTAAATAAGCACATGATATAAGTCACGTGACCACAAAAAAAGAGCGAAAAATAAAGAAAAATAAAGGAAAAATCTTACCCTATAACAATATGTGCAAACCTAAATCATCACATCAACCTCAAGAATGCACCATTTCTAAACAGATGTGCTGCCATCATGCCCATATACATACTCGAGATCAGCCAGGGATCAATCTTGATGTTGCAAAAGACCTACAGAATATTTTCACCTGGGCCCCACTGTTTTTGGCAGCCAATAATGACAATCTTGCTGGTTCTGGAGCAATTTCCCTTGAGGATATTGATATTGAGTTTGCCATGCTTGAGGAGCAGACAGAGGAAGAGCAGCTGGAGAGTGTTGATGGAAACAAGGTGTTGGAGGGAAATGTGTATAGTTTTGACGAGTTAGGCTGGGTTGTTGTAAATCGGTGGTGATTGGTATGTCATGGATGGATTATGTAATCTCTCTGTCAAACTTATGTCAAAGTTTTCTTTGCACACCTCAGTCTTTGTGATACCACTTCTCGAGACTGAGGTGAGCTCTTTCATTATCTAGTACTTCTATTTTACTGACTTAAGTAGTCTCTTCGTCACTTGTTATTAGGTTAGTTGAATAAAGTCTTCGTGATACCACTTCTCAAGACTGAGTCTCTTCGTCACTCGTTATTAGTCTCTTGCAATTTACCTCGGCTCTGAACAAAAGGTTATGAGCCCTGTGCTCTAATCAACCTAACAAGTTCTTAGTTAACTAGTCTACCTTCAAACTATGTCATCTGAACAGTCCACTATTCCCTCTTCAGCATCAGCTCTTCAGGTCTTTGAACTCTTTGACAGCTTCTGTCATGACCTTAGCCTCTGGCAAAGTCAATCAAGCTTCGAGCCGACTTTACGACATCCCTTCCCTTGAAAACGATGGCACAAACTTCTAGACGTGGAAGTACTGCATCACAATGATTCTTGATGTTCGGGGACTTTCAGGAATTGTCAATGGCTCTGAAGCAAAGCCTGATGAGTCTAATCAAGCACAGTTAGCTGATTGGCTCACTTGGGATAAGGAAGCTTGTGCTCAGATAACCCTCATACTCAAAGATGAGCCATTGAGCAGAGTTCTGTATGTCATACCAGCAGCAGATATCTGGAGCAAACTACGGGAGCATTACGAAGGAAAAGAAAAGTAAATCATTGCTTACCTTATCGGTGAACTTTTTCGCAGCACTCTCTCTGATGACTCTGCCATGGAATTGCAGCTAAATGTCATGTAACAAAAGGCCTATGTGTTGAAGTCCTTAGATCAGTCACTCAACGACTCACTTATTGCAGTTGCAATCATAATCTCCTTATCTTTGTCTTCTTCAGCCCTTCAAACTATTCTTATGTCATCCGCCGACAAGTTAACTGTTAAAACCTTTGTCTCACAAATTCTCATCAAAGAAAAATCTCAGTGCACGACACAGTTGACACTTGTCATTAGAGGCCCTACTTCACAGAAGGAAAAGTCAAAGTCGAAAGACAAGAAAAAGGACAAATATATACACTGCAACAAGTTGGGCCATCTCGAGAGACTGTCAAAAGAAGAAGGCTGACAAAAATATGAAAAACATGTCCGTCAGCAAGAAGGACAAGATGAAAGACAAACCTGACCTTGTAGCACAGATTGCTAACATCATCTCTGATGAACAAGCTCCTCTGCAACATTTCATTGGACAAGCACCAAGTTCTCACTGGAGCACATTCAAGTGGATCAGCAAGCATGACTCACGAATGATCTTAGTTCATGACATTCCATCCGTTATGCCCTCCACACCCAGTTGTAATCAGTGATGGTCGCTCTATTTTTGCAACTGGAGTTGGTCGTGTCTTTGCAGATGTTGACATTGGCAATGGCAACACATGTGAAACCATCTTTCAAGATGTGTATTATATCCCTGACCTAGATGAAAACCTATTGTCAGTATCATCCAGGTCGTGGTTTCGACTTATCATTCAGATAAAATGAATTATCAAATTCTGATGAACAGTGAACTTGCTGCTCTCACACACAAGGGCAAATCTCTCTACATTCTACTCGCCATTCCTCGCGTACTTGCACGTGCATACATAGCCTATGGTCCATCATTATCCTTTGACCCTGATACTGTCTTGAGTAGTTTTGTCATGAAGACAAAAATGTCAAAAGCTACACTTGAAACATGGCATCAATGACTTGGGCACGTAAACATGAATTCAATCTTAAAGCTGTTTTGAAAGGAAATGGTCAGTAGAATGGAGGTAACAGGTCCAACAACTCATGACGAGCTGTGTCAAGCTTGCCTTGAAGGCAAGTAGCATCATGAAGTAATCCCTCATGAATCGACCATTGAGCATCCTTGCATCCTTCACTGCACATATTCGGATGTTTGCAGCCCTATGTAGACATTGCTGCGATCTGACTATCAGTACTTCATGACATTCATTGATGGTCACTTATATCACATTGTAGTTAAGCTGCTGAAATCAAAGGACAAAGTTTTCACCCAGACAAGAGCTTATCTTAAGCAAGCAGAAACAGTCACCGGCAAATGTGTAAATTTATTCCACTTGGACGGTGGTGGTGAATATGGCTTGAAAGAATTCAAAGCCTACGTCTCATCAAAAGAGGGTTCATCATAAAAAGATGAATGCATACACACCTCAGGAAAACGGCGTCAGTGAGCAGATGAACTGCACGCTTGTCGAGTGTGCATGCTCAATGCTAAGTGACACTGGCCTGCCGAACAAGTACTGGGGCAATGCAATTCTCCATGTGACACATATTCTGAACTGTATTCCAACGCACGCACTCGACGACAATGTTACGCTGTACAAGAAGTTCAATGGTAATAAACCATCAGTCGCACATCTTCAAATTTTCGGTTGCAAAGCACATGTGCATGTACCAGATGAAAAACCATGCAAGCTCGACTCCAAATCACTTGAATGCATTCATTTGAGGTACACAGAGCACTGCAGCGCCTTCGTCTGTTCGCATCGTCTAACTGGCCACATTTTCGAATCCAAAGACGTTGTCTTCAATGAGGGAGATGGCAGCACTCTAATGCATGTTAATATCGACATCAGCGCTTACAACGGCAATGAAATAAATCACTTACCTGCTCAGAACAACCTGACAGATGGTGGTGGCAGTCCAACAGCACCAGACTACCAGGTACACATTGAGAAGGTCCCAGATGTTGATAAGCCAGGGTATACCACTCATGGCAATGATGGAGATGTTGAAAACATCACAGATAACATATACGGCATGCCTCCACATCCTGCTTCAATGAATCTGGTGAAAATGGATCAAGTCAGCTGCTACAGCCCAAAGTTGAAGACTTACCAGCTGAACATTGTCAAGAATTGCTCAAAGTGACTTTCCATCTACCTCCAAAGCATACTGGGCCGTCCTAAGGTCCTCCTGCACTATACCTATATCCCATTTCACCTCCAGACATCAGACACTCTTTCAGACAATGCAAACCGCCGATTTGAGATGATGACAGTCATTTCTTTGTTAACACATATGAGAAGGCAAGTTTGTAGCCACATGAAAGTAGGATTGTTGAGGTAGAGAGTGATGGTAGTGCTGGACTCGAGCAGGAGGTTGCAGAGGCAGTGGGCGCTGAGACAGAGGGCTTTGCTAAATTAGACAAACACATGTACAAAGCTAATGCAGCCACTGAGGACGAACCAAGGATCTACGTGGAAGCCATCCAACGTTCTGACACTGAGTTATGGCATGCTGCTATGCTCGATGAACTTTGAATATTCAAGGACATTGGATTATACAAGAAGGTCAACCACCTGTAAAACCACAAAGTCATTGACTCAAAATGGGTCTACAAGATAAAGTGCAGTCCTGATGGTAAAATCAACAAGTACAAGGTGCGATTGGTTGCAAAGGGATTCACACAGATCCATGGTGTCGACTACATAGACACGTTCGCATCCGTCACGAAATTTACAACAATCTGTGCCCTACTCACAATTGTGGCCAAGTATGACCTCGAAATCCATCAAATGGATGTTAAATCAGCTTTTCTCAATGGGAACCTCAAAGAAGAAATCTACCTCGAGCTCCCATCCAGTTTCTGTTCATCATGCGACAAGGTCTGGCGCCTTCATCATCCTCTCTATAGTCTAAAGCAAGCCCATAAGTCTTGGTATGAGTGGCTATGTGCCATTTTCAAGTCACTCGACTTCATGTGCAGCGAGGCAGATTATAGCATGTTCTATAAAGTCAAAGATAGGATTCTATTGATTGTCGTAGTCTACATCAACAACAAACTCATACTTTACAAGAACAAAGAAGCCATCAAATGACTCAAGGTGTAGCTAGCTCGCAAGTACAAGATGACTGATCTTGGAGAGGCATGCTGGATTCTCGGCATGGAAATAATTCATGATCGTGACAAACAGACTATCAAGCTTTCACAACATCAATACATCAAATCAATTCTCGAACGACATGGCATGAGTGACTGTCATCCAGTTGTAACTCCAATTGACCCCTGAGACGAACGTATCACTTAGCGCTTACGGCACTTCCGTTTGACGCTTGTAGCGTCTATTCTTTCTTTTATTTTCTTTGATCTTATCTTATCAGATGGCGCTTATCTTATCTGGTGAGCGTTCATCTTATCGGTAGCTAGGTAGTCTAGATTGCTCTAGACTTACAACCTCGACCTTGGAGGTCTAGGGTTTACCTTACTTAGGCAGGACTTACTTATATAGTACTTAGCTCGTTCACCTTAGTAGGGTACTGACCATGGTCCGTGCACGATTCCTAGGGTATATAAGTAGTCACGGTTCCCGCCTGTATTCCTTAGTTCAATATATTCGTGGTTCTACCAGTAAAACCCTTGGCCTTCGTTGCTAGATAAGGGCGGTAGGACTTAACGGGTCTAGCGGACTCCGAGTGACCCACGTCAAGGGTCATCTCTTTTGGTTTGGTTTGTTTTTCCGTCATGTTCCGCTCAACGCATAACACCCCAATGTCAAGTTAATCAAGCTTGATGAAGCCGAAATTGACGTAAAAGAGTATCAGAGCACTCTTGGAGCACCCATGTATGCTATGCTTGCAACCCGTCCAGACATTGCTTTCGCAGTGGGCGCACTTAGTAAGCACACAGCCACGCCAGGCCATGCACACATGACAGCTCTCAAGCGAGTCTACCGTTATTTACGGGGTACAAGTGATGTGCAACTCATTTTTCGCGACAACCAGGAAAGTGATTTGCTTGCATACATTGATGCAGACTGGGCATCTGATGTCAGTGATCATCACTTAATCATGGGATATGTTTTTATCCTTGCTGGAGCTGCAATTAGCTGGTCTTTGAAGAAACAGCACTCCGTTGTGTTATCAAGCATGGAAGCAGAGTACCTGGCTGCCACTTCCGCTATGAAAGAAGCCATCTGGCTTCAAATATTTTTTCAAGAATTCAACATGCTCTCGACCCAACCCACGACTCTTCTGATCGACAACCAGTTGGCAATGGCTCTCGCAAAAAATGCAATGTTCCATGAGCAGACGAAACACATTACCATCTGTTATCACATCATTCGGAAGAAGTTAGATGAGGGAGAGATAGCTGCCAAGTATGTTCCGACAACAAACCAAGTTGCTGATGTTCTCACCAAGAGGCTCACATGGGAGAAACATATTTGCTTTTCTGAAAGGATGGGTATTATGTTTTAATCCATCTCACACCAAATGGGTGTTATGCGTCAAGCAGAACACAACAGAAAAACAAACCAAACTATAAGAGAGTGGCCACTGATGCAGGCCCACTCAGAGTCCGCAAGACCCGTTAAGTCCCACCAACCCTATCTAGTAATGAAGGCCAGGGCTTACTAGGTGAAACCACAAATATATTGAACTAAGAAACTACGACAGAGGACTGTAGCTACTTATATACCCTAGATAGTGTGCACGGACCATGATCCATGCCCCTCTGAGGTGAGCACACTAAGTACTATATAAGTAAGTCCATGTACACTTAAGGTAATACCCTAGACCTCATATTCTAGATCGTAAGCTAGACCTGGTCTAGACTTACCTAGCCATCTGATAAGATGTAAGGACAGGATAAGATAAACACTGACCTGATAAGATAAGCGCCATCTAGATAAGATAAGATAACAAAAACTTAGATGCCATAAGCGCTAAGCTGAAGCGCCGTGAGCGCTAGCGATACTTTCGTCTCAGTGGGTGTGTTGTAAATCAGTGGCGATTGGTATGTTGTGGATGGATTATGTAATCTCTCCATCAAACTTGTGTCGAAGTTTTCTTTGCACACCTCAGTCTTCGTGATACCACTTCTCAAGACTGAGGTGAGCTCTTTCATTATCTAGTACTTCTATTTTACCGACTCGAGTAGTCTCTTCATCACTTGTTATTAGGTTAGTTGAATAAAGTCTTCGTGATACCACTTCTTGAGACTGAGTCTCTTCATCACTTGTTATTAGTCCCTCGCAATTTACCTCGGCTCTGAACAAAATGGGTCAATTAAGGTATTACGTAGAATGTTCTAGGTAGGTCTAGGCCTAGTCACGTGATGTCTAAATATAAGTCCTCATTGCACGTGAGCAAAGTCACATGACCAAGTCACGTGATCTGGTCATATGAGTAAATAAGCACATGATGTAAGTCACGTGACCACAAAAATAGAGAGAAAAACAGAGAAAAATAAAGGAAAAAGTATACTCCGTAACAATTACTTCAATACTGCATGTTGTTCCTACTTCAGCATCCAATACTTATCGATATAATTCTCACAGCGATTTGCCTCCGGTGCTTTGTAAACACCAGTAAGTACTAGGACTAGTACAATCATGCGTAGAACCATGTCTAATGCGTGCCTCATGGAGTACACGTTTCATAGGGGAATCAATGCAGCAAGCTTCATATGCCGCTCGTGCAGGATGGCGGGGATAATGTGTTCTATCAAAGACCTGGGTTTCTTAGGAGCTGCACTGGCTGCATTCACAAACCTCGAGCTCTCTGCGGGGCAGCCTGCTTACCCGCCTTCGATCTGAGAAACCGTTCCACTCAATATGGCGCATCCTGTCAGTCTTTCCAACACCGTCGACAGGATGGCGACCAAAGCGTCAGCGATGCTCAACTGGGATGTCGTTGTAAACTACTCATCAGTTCGATCAACTTTTTTTCCCCTCACTTAATCCTAAAGTCGCTCTTCACTGTCACAGCGTACCAGCCATCAATGGGCTTCTCGCAGAGACTTTCAAGGACGAGTCTACAAAACAGATCCAAGACATTGATTTGTGAGCTCGTAGTGCGCGTGCCTCACCATCGACTCACCTTTCTCTGCAGCGATATTGCCGTTCCTATTCCTTTTCAACAAGGAGAGACTGTCCCTATCCATTACAGCTTTGGGTTAGGAGCCCCGCTCCTCTCGTTCAACCCGCGAGCGCCTGAAGGTCCCACCTGCAACTTGACCTTCCCAATCGTCGGCGGGACTGTAGCGGTCAAGGGTGGTGACACTGATACCGTCCCGTCCGGTTTATACAGCTTGGCCTTCGGGGTCCTCAATCTCCGCACAGCCAGTGGGACTGAGGTCACTGATCCCAAATCCGACTACCAATCGTACACCTTCCACGATGGCACGGACGGCAAACAAGGTTATGTCGTCATCGATCTACCCACATCCAAGTCCCTCACGGTCGATGTCCTTATTGACGGATCCTCCAAGGCGACCCATGTCAACAATATCGACTTGTACATCCCCTTCATGGAAGCCTCGATCCAGAATCTGCTTCATAGTCACGGCAAATACCAAGACATTCGCTACCAGATCGCGCGCGTTAGTTCCTATACGCCCCCAGCCGGCATGATAGAACTCCAACCGAAATCTTTCCGATTCGATGCTTTTCTTCTGGACAATACCAGCAATGGGGTCCTCAGCATTTTCATCCAAACCAGGGACAAAAATCACGGCACACAAGCTCAACTGTGGCGTGCCTGGGAGGATCAATGGATCCTGACGCTGCTCTGCTCTCCAATCCCAGAGGGCGAGACCTCGAGTATCATCCTCAACAAGAATATGGTGTATGAAAGCGTGATCAAGCCCGCTCTCGAGGCCGCAAAGTTTTCAGGAAAGGGGTTGAGTGACACCACTGGATCCCTTGAGGTGAAGATCGATACTGGCAAACGCGTTCACCGTGACAAGTTTTATTACAAAGTACCCGGTTCCGATGCATTTGGGTACGAATGGTACAAAGCGGACGCGATTGACGTGACGTTACCTCCGCTCACGCTGACATTGAAGGAGGTTCGTGAGCGAGCTGTCTTTTGTGATCGTCATGGTCGCTCACGGTCTAGGATTTATAGAACTCGGGATATCCGACGTATGCGACCTCTTGGGAATGGCAGTACTCCTGCAAATGGGAATATGACGATGCTGGCCCAACCGGGATCGATGGTTCCATCCAGGATCACATCACGGACGGCACAACGACGGCCATCCACACGCTGCCAAAAGATCCTAATGCACATCCCAAGGTTGTCACGCTGCTGGATGATTATAGCTTGAAGATGGATTGCTCCATCTCCAAAGACGACTGGAAAGTCACCTTTGAACCGGAGAAGCGGTCTGCGTGGGAAAAATTTTGGGAAGGGCCTGATACTGTCCCCAAGTGGATGAAAGGTCTCGACGTCGAGGTGCCAGACTTTGACCTTCAACTTGGGAGCGTTGACTTTTTCCTCACGACGAATCTCCTCTTTCCCGGTGATAAGCAAGTCATTGACGTCGATAAGAAGGCCGGTTTGCACATTCCTGGCGACCTCTATCTTGTGGGCACAGTTAAGACGAAGTGAAGGGCCAAGGTAAAGCAGTTCTGCATGCGTTGAGCGACGATTCCACTGATTTGCCGCATTCGTAGTAGAGCAATGGCAGGGTGGTGATAATTTACTTGAGGTCACGGAGGGGGGGGGCTTGTTTCGAATCAAGTCTGTGCGCCGTATGCTTGCTGTGTACTTCTATATGTACTATGGTGATGTGTTCCATCAAGCTATCTGTTGTCGTCCTGCATGATTCGACTCTCGTCAAAAAGAAGCTGTTTTTGTTGACGGTGGTATTACTCTGTCGCAGATGTCTTTGACAAAATACATATCTTCTATTGTCTTGGTGGCGGGAGCGTATGGCAGAAGTCATCAGAGGCTTGATGCTATAGCGTCCGAGTATTGACGGAATTCGAAGAGGACATGTTTTCTACGTGCTGCGGTCGTGGTGGCGTGAATTATATTTCCTGCACGCTTCAACACCATTGCTCGTATTCCTTGGATGAAAGATCGCGACACCCTTATCCAACGGAGTGACTTCGCATTTGGCCCCAAGCGCCGCACACCCAAGTCTTTTGCCTTTGACACGAGGTGATCCAGCACAGAAATTTGCGTGCAATATTATGTATCTCGCATTGCGCGCCACGCCCACACAACGATAGCGTACGCTGTGCAGATTCTCTGCTCAATCCTACGCGGTACTTGAGAAATTTTAGTAACAAGTTCCGCCGTGACATTTCCACCGCTCCAACTTTGCTGGTCTCTGTTTTTCTCAGATCCATGTCGCCCTTGCACCCCGGTGGGAATCTCCCAATCAAACACATATGGTTGTGCACTTGCTGAATGATATCGACTAGGTTATCAATATGCGTTGCCTGAAGCCCGCTCAAGAAATCTATAGAAGGATTACTGTAACATTTTTCGACGCACCTCTCGTCCACTCACAAAGCTCAGATCTTCCATGTTGACTTCCGAGTAAGAGTTCAGCCTCCACACCAGACGCAGGATCAGGAGAAAGCAACAGAGGATATACTTTCAAATACTTCTACAACACGCGTTACCTTCGCGAAGCCAACCTTGTCGAATGACCATCACCTTCAGCCTTCTTCCTCAAGTTGAGCACTTATTGTTGGAAGACAAGGGTCACACCGATTTTCTTCTTTACACGAGCACGAAACAGCTTGGTGAGCATGAGCATAGCAGCAAACGTGACTAACAGACAGCTTAGATAACAAAGCGTAACAAAGTATGGGTTGAGCATGGTAGTCGAGCAAATTCAGGTCAAAGTGGACTCTAACCGCAAAGCGTCAGCGTGCAAAGGAGACATGCTTACACATTCGGTGAAGCACAGCCGACGAAGTACAAGGCGTCACGCCCCAAAACTGAAGCCGGACGACTACCAGCCCTGCAGTTTATCCATCAGGATAGCCCACTCCAGTACTGTCACGCCTTTCTTCAGCATTTCTTCCTTCAGCTCGCGATCGCGCGTCTCTTCTCGTAACCTCGCTAATGCGCGAAGATGCTCCTCTTGTTTGATACCTAGACTGGACAGCACCGGTGCGATGTGTAATAACGAAGGTTGGCAGGATGCAAGGACCATTTCGACAGATGATGTCGATGTAGATCGTGCACGAAACCCTGAAGGAGGGCTTACTCTGCGAGTGCCTTGCATTTGCGGAGGCAAATTACTGTGAGTGCTCCAATTGTGCTGATTATCCTGCGCTGTCAGAGCGCTTTGACGGGGTGGGGAATTGCGCTGTCCAGTAAGTGCATTGAGTTCCGCCATGGTGTATATCCTCTCCGATCGGGCCGGGCTCGGTGCTCGGGCACGCCTATCGTGCTTGATGACAGTGCTTTTTTGTGGTTTGAACGGGTAGTGTGCGTTCAATTCAGAGGAACTGTACATCTGCTCAGACCGGTGCGACGGAGACGCGCTGGACTGACTCCTTCTAAGTGTTGATTTCAAGTTCTTCGGTATGTGGTGGTCAATTGAAAAGCCTCGTTTCGTACACTCGACTGCACTCACCTGAACCCCTCTGGATTGGATCGTCCCTTGATCTACCATGTACGTCCTTTCACGACTTCGTTGCGCCGCGCTGCTGTTTGATGATCCCATCTTCCCAAATTCGCCCAAGTCAACCTTGTTTCGTGCGACTTTTTCCCGCCACACATCCACCTTCCCTACCCTTTCTTCGTCTCTCGACGTCCGTCTTGGATCCGCCCCACCACGTGCTTTGATTGTAGAACTTTGCCACTGAGCCTGTTCGTCTGTGGTAATCTCTTGTAGATGTCTCGTCACCTCTTCCATCATTCTCCCAAACTCGGACGGTGTGGGCCCTTGACGGTGATGGACTTCGTGTCTTTCCGCCCACTCACCATATACGCCACTAAACCTCACCTCTTCCTCCTCAGTTTGTTCTCCCTGGCCTGCCTTGATGCTTCGGACCTCTGTGACGCCATCAAACTGGTACATCTCAGTAGCTGACGTCTCATGATCCACGACATGCGTCACTGCATCAAAGTCATCGCCAACAATCTGCACTGTGGTCGGTGCTCGAGGATGTCGACGCGGTGGGACAGGGATGGGAACGATATCATACGACGAATCTTTGTTCCCCCGTCGAATCGATCAGCAGCAATCAGTACGCAATACCCCGCGCAATGGGGCGTTCTGCTGAAACCCGGCTCACCACTGTTTCCATCTTTACATTGCATCGCGAACCCGGGGTAAGGCGTCCTTTATGTCGAGGGGGGATAATGAAGGGGGGAGGGTTGTGTGGCTGCAAGAAGCTAAACCCAACAAGGCCTCTTTACTGGTGGCCTTTCTTTTCTTTCTCTGGAGCGGAAGCAGGAACTGGGAGCCACTTCCATGTTGCCCGTTCAACCTTGGAATGCGGAGAACACGAGGCTGCAGGTTGCGTTATCTAATAACATCGTCCTTTTAATCGCCACGGCATTGATCGGGAACGTATTGGATATCTGGGCAGCACGTTTTGCACGTGCAGTCGTGGAGTGAATGAGATATTGGGCGCAACTCTCGCATTTTCCGACCGTCATCTGACTTGAACCGTCTCGTCGATAATGATGCTGGTGGGATTCTTCGCAATTTGTTAGCCTCCTAGACGGATTGGAGACAGGTAGGCTGCCTGTTGTGCATAGGTGGCTTCTGACACGTATCTCGGGCGTCATAATCCGTACCTGGATATCCGCATGCCGATATATCCCCAGGAGATCTCTCGCAGATCCTCAATGGACTTGATGTCGATTGCAGGTTCGTCAGTTCCTTCCGGCAAAATGAGATCCTGACGCTTTGCGATGGCATTTCTACCTCGAGATCAGACCACCAACAAATCAGTTTTCGGTCGTTGGTTTGAAGCTAAACAGCACGTGTCATCTGACGCTGCTCGACCTCCTTGTGGACTCGGGGAAACAGAACTGATGCAGGATGAATTTAGTCAACATATTTCTTGTGTTTCTTGTGCCACCCCTTGATAGAATGCGTCCCATATCCTTGATACACCTTCCTGGCACCCCCTGGGAGGCGAACGTACTCTGATTTCGAGTCCATTTTGACAACAACCCAGCGTGCCAGCGCTTGAAGAATCACGGCTGCTACGCAAGGAGGCAAACGCACCAATTCCTGGGTCGGGTTCAAGCTCCGGAGAGTCAATGGCGGATGCAAATGAATGCAAAAACTCGGGCCTGAAAGGTAAGCGTTCATGAGCAACACACGGGACCCAACTACGACGCCACAATAAAAAAACATACCAGTTCTTGTCAGGCGCTGGCGCCTCTTCTGCTTTAGCGGCGGAATTAGCTCTCGAGGCTCAAGGGCGATAGAGTCGTCGAACACTCCGCAAACCTGAACTCGTGTCGGAGTTGACCAGTCCCCCGAAACGCTCCCTTGTGATCAGACTCGACGTCACTCAAGCCTCCCAAATCACTAGACCCTTCTCTTTGAGCCGCGAGAAATTCGATTATGTCGACGTCATGCTCAACAATGCCGGATATGTCGCCATTTCGGAAACCGAGGGAGCACACGACAAAACTGCGAGAATTCTGTTTGAGGCAGATGACTTTGTCTGCAATCGTTTCGAACTGTAGATGTGTTTATTACCATGAGGTTGAAAGGTGCATATGTTGTCTCAGAAGCTTGACATACTGGAGTCCCCTGAAAATTGTTAGCGAATGCCTTGGGTGGTATTTGGTCCATGCTGGAGTATCGAAGTAAGTCAAAGCATACAGATGGTGACAAAATCTAAAGCAGACAGTGTGTGTCCAGACTAAGTACAATCAGTATAGTACATTGTAACTAATACAAAGGGACTCACCTCAGCTGCTGCCCAAGAAGTAGGAACAACTGAGGTGCTCAGAAGGTGGAAGGAATTCATATATATGGGTGGAGACAAGGTTATACCATAGTTTCAGGTCTGAAAGGCATAGGAAATGATAATAAGCAGTAGACATGTGAAGGGAAAACATATCAGAGTAAGTCTGAGGTATTCCAAATGAATCCCATCAAGTCTGAAGTCAGTTGCACCAAATCCAAAGGTGGAGTTGGGTGGAGTAAATTTCCTGCAGTCCATGAGCGAAATATATTGGAATTTGTGTTTCCAAGCTGGAATACTATCAGAAGCTCAGAGCACTATTGGATTTTGTCACTTTCACTTGAGTGCAGTTGTAATCTCATAGCTTTGACAAATTTCCAGTGTTGCTCATGAATGAGAGGCTTTGTAAGACCATGTCCGAAGTGGATACATAGCACACTACAGCTTCGCCCTTGGCAACAAGGTCATCCTGAATGAAGTGAAACTTCCTCTGAATGTGCTTGATTCTTGCTTGGAACTGTGGATCTTTGGTGAGGATGATAGCTGCTTGGTCATCACAGTTGAGCTCTGTAGGTCTTCATTGGAGATGTCTGATCTCCTCAAAGAAAGTCTGAAGCCATGCAAGGTGCTGTCCAGCTGCACATAGCCCAATATACTCTGACTCAGTACTAGAGGGTGCAACCATATTTTGTCGCTTGCTGAACTAGGAGATAGCTCCTCCATTTCCAATGAAGACATATCCAGAGGTGAAATGTGAAGTGTCTGGATCTCCACTCTAATCCAAATCGGAGTAGCTGTGGAAGTTCATGTCCATTGAGACATCAGCATTGTCGTATCATAACTCCATCTCCTGTGTTGCCTTTAGATAGTGGAGCATATGTTTTGTAGCTTCCTAGTGTTCTGATGTTGGTGCTGTTGAATGTATGCACCCTAGTGGCAGCAGATTCAGTAGTATAGTAAATACTAAGCGTAATGTGCCTTAGTAGTGGCAGCAAACACTAGTATAAATAAATGTAAATATTATTAAAGCGGAGCTCAAATACTCACTTCCAAAGTATATAAAGTCTCATCGCGAGAACCTTGAATAGATCTCCTTTTACACCACAACCACTACCATCTCTGTTCACTATCTGAAACCACCAGATAAGATCTGAGCTTGCCCACTGCACCTATGGCACACATGTCTGCTCAACAGGTTATGAGCTTCAGATAGCAGCATTGTCAAATGTGCCCTTGTGGCTGTAGGCAACAGTGCTCGGACTTACCTGGACCTTATCACTATTTTATGGCTTTGACATTGAACCTGGTAGCACCCTTAGTGGCTGCAAGCCAATAAAGAGATAGTGTGCATGCATCGTTACTGTCGATCTCAAAGGTTTATGAGTGCCATTCCTGGCAGCTTTTAAATTCATTGTCGTATACCATCTGCTGACTTCATTGTTTACAGAACCTCAAATCAAACATGTCTAAAATCCTCTTTGATATTGTTCCTTGCTTCAATGGCTCCAACTGATAATGCTGATTGTCCAAGATGTACGACTATCTCCTTACCACTGACGATGCCTGGGTTTTGACAAAAACCAGAGATGGAACATCTGATGGTAACAAGGGCTTGTAGGACTCCTCTGACACTAAAGCACGAGGAATGATCCATCTTTGTCTTGAGGATGCAATCCGTCAGAAGTACAAAAATGTCGAAACAGCAAAAAAACTTTGGATGACCTCAAAGCTGAGTACGGCAAACCTGGTCTCACGGCCATATACTCTGACTTCCGTGCAATGCTTGATATCACCATCCCTTCAAACTCTTATCCTACACTCGCCTTTGATAAGATTGAGGGCTATTTCTTGCGTCTTCAAGATGCTGAATTCAAGATCAAAGAACACGTACATGCTATAATTGTGATGAGCAAACTCCCTCCTCACATGAACATTGTAGTTCAGATATTCAACCAAAGCACGTCGTCCAATCTACAATTTCTAAAAGTGAGCGTCATTAAACAGGCTGCTATACTTAGCTGGCAACAGCACCAGAACACCTCTCGTGACTGTCACCGTCAAGGTGGCAATAATGCCAATAGTTCTGGCAGTGACACTAAGAAAATTAGTGCAATCAAACACAAGTAGCCAGACCAATGGTTCCAGCAGCAGCAACAGCAGCCCCAGCCATCTAGCGAGGGCATTAACAGCAGTGCTGACCACCCCTGGAAAGGCAAGTCTCATGGTCATCGTACCAGCAAAGGAAAAGAGAAAGGAAAGTAGCAGAGTCAAGGTAAGACTCATCAGCACTTGCACATGCTTGTTCCTATAGTGGGACCTCCCGTTGTCAATCTTCCGGCTTTAAAGCCAGTCGTTGATCCTCACTGCCTCGCTTATATGCCTGGCATGAATTACTACAGTCCTCCTGTATTCACCAAAACAAAGGAGACTTTTGAACTCAGTCATAGCATGGATATTGATCTCTTCTCATAGCATATTCAGGTCCTTGAGACCTGTTTATCTGTAGCTAATGAGTCAGAGCCTGGTCCATCCAAGTGCCCCTACCTCATTGAGTGCATCTAGCCTCATCCTATAGAAAAGGATGAAGATACTGTTTTACTCGAGTCTGAGATCAATGAAAACATTGATCAGGAAATTGCTGATGTAGCTGGTCTGGATGATATTGTTACAATATGAATTTTTCCTCTGTTTTTCTTCCTTTTCTTCTAATTTATTAAGACTTTAGTGCCTAGTGTGCCTAACTATCAAGACTTAGAAACATCTAAGTCTCTCTACTCTATCACGTGACTTGACACGTGCAACTGGCTCGCACGCGACATGGACTAGCCCCTATGTTACTTCTTCATGGACTCACAGGCTTTTATAGCCTTATGCCTCATTGCTACCATATGTTTTTCATCTCCGTTATTTCATATTTAATAAGCTGCCACACCTCATGGTGTACACACTGTTTTAATGTGGAAGCACATGTTCTCCTTGTTCCATGCTTCTTCTTCCATTTCACACATGTTTCCCTCATGTTATGGTTCTTCTTCTATTCCATGGCGATGCTTGATACACGCCTGCACCTCATGTCTTTCATGTTATTGGTAGATCTAGTGTACACATGGACACACACCTGTACAGTATATAAGAGCCAATACAGCGACCAGAGGATCCCATCGAATCCTCCTGGGTTTTACTCCTTCAGCTACTCAGACTGTAGAGCAACCTCGGTTATGCACCATTTCAGTATGCACTCCCATCATGTGAGCCACTGATTGTATCATTAGGATTCGATCATTTCTAACTGACTTTGCTCGCGACGCTTGCTGGTCAAGACCACCGCAAGCACCAAGTAAACACGTTTGATGTCTTTGAAGTTTCACTCACAGACTAACGTTCAAGTGACACCGGCCAGTGTCTTCACACAGATCTATGCCCACATACCCCGCCTCTTATGAAGAGGAGTGTGGAGAGTATCCCACATCGTCCGTCGAGCACTCGACGTTGCTAACAGCAGAGCAACAGGCAGAGCAGGAGCAGTGGTTCGAAGAAGAACTTGGATTATACTCGCTCGCTACAGAAGAAGAGGATCAGGCCACCCTCGTCCATACTCAGTCATCTCCACCCGGTTCGCGCTCGACTTCAGTAGACCCCAACGACACGCCTCCCGCTGCCTACCCACAGTTGCCGCATTTTATCAATCGGTTGTTCGTATCCAACGTACTTGTTGACGAGTACATCAGACAGGTAGAGGCAGGGCTCATAGAAGAAGAAGAGGGTCCGCAAGAGAGAGAAAACGTAAGAGCTAGGTACTATACCCCTACCCCTTTCTCCGCACCATGCCCACGTCAGGCTAAACACACTTACTTTTCCGTTGATCCCGTACACGTTTGCCAGGATTATTTTGAAGAATTCCTCCCTGACTTTTTACGTCTACACTTACATCCTCACTATGTCCTTAAAGAAGTAAGGCACCACCCCCACATACTTACAACTGACCCCTTGATCTACGATCAAGAATTACGTTACTACCTTTAAACTTTCACCTTTTATGTATAACTTTTCTTGAATCAAAATGTCGCAAGCCGTCTTTGACATCTTGGATGACCCCAATGCACAATGGGATGAGAAAATCGCCGCTGCTAGATAGGGCATGTTCGACCAGAGCTGGATTATAAATCAGCTCAATAACAGAATTGCTGCTCTCGAACATGGGGGCACAGCAGGAAGTTCTACTTCTACGGGTATGGGGGGAGCGTATTCGAAGAAGATAGAAGTATTCAACGACCCTGGTGAATATGACGGGTCGAAAGCAAAATTTGAAGAGTGGTGGGCCAAGATGCAGGCTTGGTTGAACATCAACTCACACTCAATCACGTCGGGCTCACATGAGACAGTCCTGGCCGTCCTCTTCCGTTTGAAAGGGCCGAAAGCCGGACCCTTTGTGCAAACACAAATCATTAAGAGAGATACATATACATGGGCGCTGATGGTGGTGGAAATAGAAGGACTTTTCCGTTCCACCAATCAAGTGGATTAGGTCCACAGTCAGCTAAAGGGGCTGCCGCAGGATAAAATGACAACGGACGATTTTATCATCAAATTTGAAGCACTTTACCAGCAGGCTGCAATGGATGAATCGCATGCCATCTCCATGCTGGAGAACAATGTCAGATGGGGCATCATCGCCCAAATATTCAAGAAAGGCAAAAGAAAGGCTAAAGTAGCCAAATATATTACCAAAATCAGATGTGTCGGGACCGCGTAAGAGTCCCTCAATTTCATCATGGGTGCCACTACCCAAAGAACGTCTCAGGCACGTGGTGACCCTAATGCGATGCAGATTGATGCCGCCCAAAGAGGGACGTCGTCTGAAACAACTCTGAGACTACACATCAAGTGCTTGGTCCTGAGGTTGCTTGTACTTCACATAATCCAGTCCATGGTCAGACCGACTCTATGACGTAGAGCTCTGAAGGAAAGGATACAAGAGTCTAAGAGGAATAGCTGAAGGAGTAAGACTCAGGAGGATTCGATGGAGTTCCCTGGTCGCTGCTTTGATCCTTATATACTGTACAGGGGTTTGTCCTTATTTACACTAGATCTAATCGATAATATGAAAGGCATGAAGAATAGGCATGCATCAAGTATTGCCATGAAATGGAAAGGAAGTAAAACATGAGGGATACACATGTAGAATGGAAGAGAATCATAAACGGGAGGTAAACATGTGCTGCCACGATCATACATGAGATCGGTGAGGATTCCATGATGTGTGGCAGCCTATTAAATATCAAATAGAGGAGATGGGAAACATACGGTAAAGGTGAGGCATAAGGCTATGGAAGCCTGTGAGTCCGTGAAGATATAGCATAGGGGCTAGGTCCATGTTGCGTGCAAACTAGTTGCAAGTATCATGTCATGTGACCAGTCACGTGATTAGGAAAAAGACTTAGACGTTTCTAAGTCGTTGAGCATAGGCGCACTAGGCGCTAAAGGAAAAAAATAGAGAAAAATAGAGGAAAAATACATATCGTAACATCGTCCAAATTAACATGTTACAATTGTGGTGGACCACACGGGGTGAAGAACTGCCCGAAACCAAGAGTTCAATGTCCCTCTTGCAAATGGCTAGGGGGTAAACATAAAAAGGAATGCTGCAGCAGCTGCCAAGTGCGAGTCGTTGAATCATCAAGAGAAGAGCCCAAAAGGGAAGCCCCACGTGGCAACGAACGACCCTTTTGTGGCTACCCGCAATATGTCTTTTGATGAAATGAGGGCATACTTTTGGGACATGAAAGATGTCCATGATAAGGGAAAAGGCCATGTCGCATGAACGAACTGGGTGTTCGTGCGGTTACATTTGACGAATATTTATCAAACCGCTTTTCTGTCCTTGAGGTTGAAGAACCTAGGGAAAGCATGGATGAGTTGGATGATGTTTTATTTTCTCAATGCTAAACTGGGTCCTCTTCTGTGAAGGGGCTCGGCCAGGGCTTCAAACCGGTACTTAATTCAGTTTCAACAAAAACACAAAAAAATATGTCAGACAAAGAAATCCCAGATGACTTTTTCTTGAGAATGCTCAACATGGAGAAGGAGATCTTAATGAAGATCAAAGTCGCATCTTCCCATGATAAGAAGGCTTACGTCGCTGCTGACGCATTACTTGATTGTGGCGCTAATGTTATTTTCATTGACAAGAAGTGGACCACAAGTCAAAAGCTACTGCTCACTCTCTTACACAATCCCATTCCTGTATTTAATGTTGATGGATCAAAGAACTCGGCTGGAAACGTTATGCACTCCACCGAGCTACTTATAGACTATGAAGGACACAGGGAACACGTTACCGTAGAGGTTACAGATCTAGGACGTAATCAGATCATCCTCGGGTACACGTGGTTGAAGAAGCACAATCCTGAAATAGATTGGGCAAAGGGTGAAGTAAAAATGACACGATGCCCCAGAAGTTGCCATCTGTTAAAGGAGAAAAGTGTTTTCCTTTGTGTTCTAGAAAAAGAAGAAGAAGAGGCTGATTATCATGCCTACGCTATATGAGCTAGCATTGAAGCACCTAAGAAAATAGAAAAGACGATCGAAGAGATGGTGCCTAGTGCATATCATCAATATTACGGATGGTTCTCAAAAGGAGAATCTGAACGCATGCCCATCAGAAAACCGTGGGATCACGCAATTGACTTGAAGGATACATTCGTTCCTAAGAAAGGAAGAATGATTCCCCTCTCAGTGGAAGAGCAGAAAGAAGTTTCTAGCTTCATTGATGAACAACTGAGGAAGGGTTACATATGGCCTTCAAAGTCTCCACAAACCTCCCCTGTTTTCTTTGTGCCAAAGAAGGAAGGCACTAAACGCATGGTTCAAGATTATCGTTATCTAAATGAACACACTGTCAAAAATAATTATCCGCTCCCGCTGATTTCCCAATTAGTGGATAAGCTCAAAAGAGCTAAGTTATTTACAAAGATGGATCTACAATGGGGATACAACAACATTCGCATCAAGGAAGGCGATGAGTGGAAAGCTGCCTTCGTATGCTTCCGTAGTGCCTATGAACCCCTCGTTATGTTTTTCGGGTTATACAATTCACCCGCCACGTTCCAAGCAATGATGAACGAAATCTTTGCCGATATGGATGATGTAGTGGTGGTCTATATTGATGACCTATTAATATTCACCAAAACTGATGACGTCAAGGAACACGAAAAGATCGTTAAAGAAGTCCTACGTCGATTGGAAGAAAATGATTTATTTATCAAGCCAGAAAAGTGTACCTTTACGGTACCAGAAGTCGAATTCCTCGGTATGATAGTTAGCCGAGATGGAATTAAGATGGACGACTCCAAGGTCAAGGCTATTCTGGAATGGCCTGTGCCGAAGAATGTGAAAGGAGTTAGGAGTTTCCTCGGACTTGCTAATTTCTACCGAAGGTTCATCCAAGGCTATGCCCAAGTGGCTAGACCCTTAAATGATTTAACAAAGAAGGATACACCCTTTGTGTGGAAAGAAGCACAACAAGAAGCATTTGATATGCTAAAGAAGAAGTTCACGTCCGCTCCTATTCTCTCCTATCCAGATGAAGATAGTTGTTTCCGTCTTGAATGTGATGCATCAGACTTTGCAACAGGCAGAGTCTTATCTATTGAAAAGGATGGCTTATGGCACCCAGTTGCCTATGCCTCATGCTCCATGACCCCTGAAGAGAGGAATTATCCTATCGCTGATAAAGAGATGCTCAGCATGATTCAGGCTCTCGAGGTATGGAGACATTATTTAGAAGGTGCCAAGTATGAATTTGAAATCTGGAACGATCACAAGAATCTCCAGTATTTCATGAAGGCACAAGATCTTAGCCGTCGCCAAGCGTGATGGGCACAATATTTATCTAGGTTCAACTTTAAACTCATCCACAAGGCTGGAACCTCGATGGGAAAAGCCGATGCCTTATCTAGATGAGAAGATCACATGATCGGCATCGAGGACAACAATAAAGGAGTAACCGTATTGACGCCGAAGAAGATTAGGGCGATCATCTTGATCTCCGATGAAGGCAATAAGATCAAACAACAGATTCTTGACGCTATGCATAAGCTGAAAGAATCAGAAGTCCAGACGTTACGCGAGAAGTTCCACATTCATGACGGCAGTGATGGAATTCTCTATAATGAAAAGAAGAAAATGTATGTGCCTGACGACGAAGGTCTACGGCAATCAATTATTACGTTACACCACGACACTCTGGTTGCCAGACATCCAGGAGTTGAGAAGACAATAGACTTGCTGCAGCACAGCTATGTTTGGCCGTTGATGTCACAACAGGTCAAAGACTATGTTTCCCGTTGCGATAGATGCGTACGAATGAAAGGGAGCAATCAACCTCCCGCTGGAAAATTACATCCCTTGGAAGTTCCTATGAAACCTTGGGAAGATGTATCAGCAGACTTCATTATGGATCTGCCTGATTCCAATGGATTCAACTCCATCCTTGTGATGATGGACAGATTCTCCAAAGAAGTCAAATTCATTCCATGTTTAAAAACGACGACAGCCCTTGACATGGCTCGTCTATATTTAACCCATGTGTGGAAGGCACATGGCCTACCCCGCACTATCATATCCGATCGTGGACCGCAATTTGCTGTGGAAGTAATGCGTGCATTGTGCAAGCGATTAGGTATTACCCCTAAATTATCCACTGCATATCATCCGCAGACAGATGGTCAGATGAAACGGATGAACAGGGACTTGGAACAGTTCCTTCATTTATTCTGTGCAGAAAAAGAAGCAGAATGGGCTGACTGGCTTTCCATCGCTCAATTCTCTTACAATACAAAGAAGCAGGCTTCTACAAAGAAAACCCCTTTTGAGGTCACACGGTCATATGCTCCAAGAATGGGCTTCGAGCAACACGTGTCTAAGGCACCAGCTGCTGATGACTTTGCTGAAGAAATGGCCAAGACTCTAAAGGATACAGAAGCTAATTTATTAGAAGCTCAGAAGCGAATGAAAGCGCAAGCTGATAAGCACAGATCAATTACCCCTGAATACGTCATTGGGGATAGAGTTTGCCTCAGCACAAGTAATCTGCACCTGCCGCGAGCTTCACGTAAATTAACCGAACGATGGATGGGTCCCTATGAGGTCACCAAATTGGTTGGCTCTAATGCGTTGATGCTTAAGCTACCAAAATCTATGCGTATTCATCCCACAGTTAATATTTCATGGGTCAAGCCTTACAAAAAGCGCTTGCCTGGGCAACCGGTTATTGCCCCTGGACCCATTGAAGTTACTGAGGGTCGTGATGACGAATACGAGGTAGATTATGTGGTTGAATCTCGTAAGAAAGAGAACCACCTCGAATACTTAGTCCACTGGAAGGGCTATACTGATGAAGATAGAACGTGGGAGCCCGCTGGCAATTTGGCCAATGCTTCCGATGCAGTCGCAGCCTTTCATCGGGCAAATCCCTCGGCTCCTCGTAAGCTACGCATGGCTTACTTGGATTTCCTATCATTATTTCAGCCTTTCGATAATTTAACGGTCCCTATGCCTTGCAACACTCCCTTTGATCGCCTGGAAGTCGATCCTTAGGAGGGGGGTAGTGTTACGATATGAATTGATCCTCTATTTTTCTTCCTTTTCTTCTAATTTATTAAGGCTTTAGCGCCTATACTTCAAGACTTAGAAACGTCTAAGTCCCAAACCTATCATGTGACTGGTCACGTGACTTGACACGTGCAACTGGCTCGCACGCAACATGGACTAGCCCCTATATTACTTCTTCACAGACTCACAGGCTTTCATAGCCTTATGTCTCATTGCTACTGTATGTTTTTCATCTCCGTTATTTCATATTTAATAAGCTGCCACACCTCATGGTGTCACACTGTTTTAATGTGGCAGCACATGTTCTTCTCATTCCATGCTTCTTCTTCCATTCTACACATGTTTCCCTCATGTTATGATTCTCTTCCATTCCATGGCAATGTTTGATGCATGCCTGTTCCTCATGCCTTTCATATTATCGATAGATCTAGTGTACACATGGACAAACACTTGTACAGTATATAAGCTGCAATACAGCGACCAGGGGATCCCATCGAATCCTTCTGAGTCTTTCCCTTCAGCTACTCTACAAGCTAAAGAGCAACCTCAGCAACGACATATTTCAGTACGCACTCCATCATGTGAGCCGCTGATTATATCAAGGATTTCTTTTCTTGTTGCTCAAAAGATACAATGTGCTGTAACAATATTAGGCTGCATGAAAATCCTCCAAAACTCATTCCACCAGCGTCCCAAAAGACTGCAAATGATAGTGATGATGACACTGCATCAGTAGGAAGGGCTAGACCTTGCTCACCACAGTTTCCTCCACCAGAGAATGAATCAAATTATCTCTAGACATCAGAGGTACAAGAGGATGCTTCCATTGCTTCTCGCACTCCACCTTCTGTACCTTCAGCAGCCATACCCTCTTTACTTCTATGCTACTCTCAGCGTGAATGCCATGTGTCTGCAAGACCTAGAAATATTTATGGGGAAAGATGTTATCCTATACAACAATACCAGGAGGCAGAAGATTTATCAAAATGGAGAGCTCATATCGAAAGGCCCAGTGGCTGCTCTCAGCACCCTGAACCTGGTCCCTCTAGACTTCCTGATCCTACACCTTCAAGGGATCCTGATCCCAGTTTTGCTACTGTGCCATCTGGTAGCACCTCAGAAGCTGAGGACCATGTAGTCAAACTCTGTCAGGAAGAGGGAGCTAACCTCCTCAAATTTCTGTTGGTCAAAGCAATCACATCAGAATCATTCAAAGTCAACAACAAACCTCCACATGAATGATCATATAGAGATGTTCTTGTTATGCCAGCTGATGAACAAAAACAATGGAGAGCTGCATGTCAGAAGGAACTAGACTGATACAATCAGCGGCTCACATGGTATATGAGTGCGTACTGAAATTAATCATAGCTGAGGTTGCTCTTTAGCAGAGGGGCTGAAGGAGTTAAACCTAAGAGGATTTGATGGAGTCCTCTGGTCGCTGCATTGATCCTTATATACTGTACAGGGGTTTGTCCATGTTTACACTAGATCTAACTGATAATATGAAAGGCATGAAGAACAGGCATGCATCAAGCATCGCCATGGAATGGAAGAAGAACCATAACATGAGGAAAACATGTATAGAATGGAAGAGGAAGCATGGAATAAGGAGAACATGTGGGTAAAGGTGAGGCATTAGGCTATGAAGGCCTGTGAGTCTGTGAAGAAGTAACATAGGGGCTAGTCCATGTCGCGTGCGAGCCAGTTGCACGTGTCAAGTCATGTGATAAGGAGAGAGACTTAGACGTTTCTAAGTCTTGAAAGTTAAGTGCACTAGGCACTAAAGCCTTAATAAATTAGAAGAAAGGGAAGAAAATAAAGGAAAAATTCATATCGTAACACTACCCCCCTCCTAAGGATCGACTTCCAGGCGATCAAAGGGAGTGTTGCAAGGCATAGGGACCGTTAAATTATCGAAAGGCTGAAATAATGATAGGAAATCCAAGTAAGCCATGCGTAGCTTACGAGGAGCCGAGGGATTTGCCCGATGAAAGGCTGCGACTGCATCGGAAGCATTGGCCAAATTGCCAGCGGGCTCCCACGTTCTATCTTCATCAGTATAGCCCTTCCAGTGGACTAAGTATTCGAGGTGGTTCTCTTTCTTACGAGATTCAACCACATAATCTACCTCGTATTCGTCATCACGACCCTCAGTAACTTCAATGGGTCCAGGGGCAATAACCGGTTGCCCAGGCAAGCGCTTTTTGTAAGGCTTGACCCATGAAATATTAACTGTGGGATGAATACGCATAGATTTTGGTAGCTTAAGCATCAACGCATTAGAGCCAACCAATTTGGTGACCTCATAGGGACCCATCCATCGTTCGGTTAATTTACGTGAAGCTCGCGGCAGGTGCAGATTACTTGTGCTGAGGCAAACTCTATCCCCAATGACGTATTCAGGGGTAATTGATCTGTGCTTATCAGCTTGCGCTTTCATTCGCTTCTGAGCTTCTAATAAATTAGCTTCTGTATCCTTTAGAGTCTTGGCCATTTCTTCAGCAAAGTCATCAGCAGCTGGTGCCTTAGACACGTGTTGCTCGAAGCCCATTCTTGGAGCATATGACCGTGTGACCTCAAAAGGGGTTTTCTTTGTAGAAGCCTGCTTCTTTGTATTGTAAGAGAATTGAGCGATGGAAAGCCAGTCAGCCCATTCTGCTTCTTTTTCTGCACAGAATAAATGAAGGAACTGTTCCAAGTCCCTGTTCATCCGTTTCATCTGACCATCTGTCTGCGGATGATATGCAGTGGATAATTTAGGGGTAATACCTAATCGCTTGCACAATGCACGCATTACTTCCACAGCAAATTGCGGTCCACGATCGGATATGATAGTGCGGGGTAGGCCATGTGCCTTCCACACATGGGTTAAATATAGACGAGCCATGTCAAGGGCTGTCGTCGTTTTTAAACATGGAATGAATTTGACTTCTTTGGAGAATCTGTCCATCATCACAAGGATGGAGTTGAATCCATTGGAATCAGGCAGATCCATAATGAAGTCTGCTGATACATCTTCCCAAGGTTTCATAGGAACTTCCAAGGGATGTAATTTTCCAGCGGGAGGTTGATTGCTCCCTTTCATTCGTACGCATCTATCGCAACGGGAAACATAGTCTTTGACCTGTTGTGACATCAACGGCCAAACATAGCTGTGCTGCAGCAAGTCTATTGTCTTCTCAACTCCTGGATGTCTGGCAACCAGAGTGTCGTGGTGTAACGTAATAATTGATTGCCGTAGACCTTCGTCGTCAGGCACATACATTTTCTTCTTTTCATTATAGAGAATTCCATCACTGCCGTCATGAATGTGGAACTTCTCGCGTAACGTCTGGACTTCTGATTCTTTCAGCTTATGCATAGCGTCAAGAATCTGTTGTTTGATCTTATTGCCTTCATCGGAGATCAAGATGATCGCCCTAATCTTCTTCGGCGTCAATACGGTTACTCCTTTATTGTTGTCCTCGATGCCGATCATGTGATCTTCTCATCTAGATAAGGCATCGGCTTTTCCCATCGAGGTTCCAGCCTTGTGGATGAGTTTAAAGTTGAACCTAGATAAATATTGTGCCCATCACGCTTGGCGACGGCTAAGATCTTGTGCCTTCATGAAATACTGGAGATTCTTGTGATCGTTCCAGATTTCAAATTCATACTTGGCACCTTCTAAATAATGTCTCCATACCTCGAGAGCCTGAATCATGCTGAGCATCTCTTTATCAGCGATAGGATAATTCCTCTCTTCAGGGGTCATGGAGCATGAGGCATAGGCAACTGGGTGCCATAAGCCATCCTTTTCAATAGATAAGACTCTGCCTGTTGCAAAGTCTGATGCATCACATTCAAGACGGAAACAACTATCTTCATCTGGATAGGAGAGAATAGGAGCGGACGTGAACTTCTTCTTTAGCATATCAAATGCTTCTTGTTGTGCTTCTTTCCACACAAAGGGTGTATCCTTCTTTGTTAAATCATTTAAGGGTCTAGCCACTTGGGCATAGCCTTGGATGAACCTTCGGTAGAAATTAGCAAGTCCGAGGAAACTCCTAACTCCTTTCACATTCTTCGGCACAGGCCATTCCAGAATAGCCTTGACCTTGGAGTCGTCCATCTTAATTCCATCTCGGCTAACTATCATACCGAGGAATTCGACTTCTGGTACCGTAAAGGTACACTTTTCTGGCTTGATAAATAAATCATTTTCTTCCAATCGACGTAGGACTTCTTTAACGATCTTTTCGTGTTCCTTGACGTCATCAGTTTTGGTGAATATTAATAGGTCATCAATATAGACCACCACTACATCATCCATATCGGCAAAGATTTCGTTCATCATTGCTTGGAACGTGGCGGGTGAATTGTATAACCCGAAAAACATAACGAGGGGTTCATAGGCACTACGGAAGCATACGAAGGCAGCTTTCCACTCATCGCCTTCCTTGATGCGAATGTTGTTGTATCCCCATTGTAGATCCATCTTTGTAAATAACTTAGCTCTTTTGAGCTTATCCACTAATTGGGAAATCAGCGGGAGCGGATAATTATTTTTGACAGTGTGTTCATTTAGATAACGATAATCTTGAACCATGCGTTTAGTGCCTTCCTTCTTTGGCACAAAGAAAACAGGGGAGGTTTGTGGAGACTTTGAAGGCCATATGTAACCCTTCCTCAGTTGTTCATCAATGAAGCTAGAAACTTCTTTCTGCTCTTCCACTGAGAGGGGAATCATTCTTCCTTTCTTAGGAACGAATGTATCCTTCAAGTCAATTGCGTGATCCCACGGTTTTCTGATGGGCATGCGTTCAGATTCTCCTTTTGAGAACCATCCGTAATATTGATGATATGCACTAGGCACCATCTCTTCGATCGTCTTTTCTATTTTCTTAGGTGCTTCAATGCTAGCTCATATAGCGTAGGCATGATAATCAGCCTCTTCTTCTTCTTTTTCTAGAACACAAAGGAAAACACTTTTCTCCTTTAACAGATGGCAACTTCTGGGGCATCGTGTCATTTTTACTTCACCCTTTGCCCAATCTATTTCAGGATTGTGCTTCTTCAACCACGTGTACCCGAGGATGATCTGATTACGTCCTAGATCTGTAACCTCTACGGTAACGTGTTCCCTGTGTCCTTCATAGTCTATAAGTAGCTCGGTGGAGTGCATAACGTTTCCAGCCGAGTTCTTTGATCCATCAACATTAAATACAGGAATGGGATTGTGTAAGAGAGTGAGCAGTAGCTTTTGACTTGTGGTCCACTTCTTGTCAATGAAAATAACATTAGCGCCACAATCAAGTAATGCGTCAGCAGCGACGTAAGCCTTCTTATCATGGGAAGATGCGACTTTGATCTTCATTAAGATCTCCTTCTCCATGTTGAGCATTCTCAAGAAAAAGTCATCTGGGATTTCTTTGTCTGACATATTTTTTTGTGTTTTTGTTGAAACTGAATTAAGTACCGGTTTGAAGCCCTGGCCGAGCCCCTTCACAGAAGAGGACCCAGTTTAGCATTGAGAAAATAAAACATCATCCAACTCATCCATGCTTTCCCTAGGTTCTTCAACCTCAAGGACGGAAAAGCGATTTGATAAATAATCATTGAATGTAACCGCACGAACACCCAGTTCGTTCATGCGGCATGGCCTTTTCCCTTATCATGGACATCTTTCATGTCCCAAAAGTATGCCCTCATTTCATCAAAGGACATGTTGCGGATAGCCACAAAAGGATCGTTGTCACGTGGGGCTTCCCTTTTGGGCTCTTCTCATACTGGTTCGATGACGCGCGCGGCATTCCTTTTTGTGTTTTCCCCCTAGCCATTTGTAGGAGGGACATTGAACTCTTGGTTCTGGACAGTTCTTTACCCCATGTGGTCCACCACAATTATAACATGTAAGTTTTGACAACAACTCACGTTGGACGGTGTCAATCTGCATTGCATTAGGGTCGTCACGTGTTTGAGAAGTTCTTCGGGTAGTGGCACCCATAATGAAGTTGAGGGACTCTTGTGCGGTCCCGACGCGTCTAATCTCGGCAATGTATTCGGCTACTTTAGCCTTTCTTTTGCCTTCCTTGAATATTTGGGCGATGATGCCCTGTCTGACGTTGTTCTCCAGTATGAAGATAGCATGCGATTCATCTATCGCAGCTTGCTGGTATAATGCTTCGAATTTGACGATAAAATTGTCTGTTGACATTTTACCCTATAGTAGCCCCTTTAGCTGACTACGGGCCCAATCGACTTGATTGGTGAAACGGAATAATCCCTCTATTTCCGCCACCATTAGTGCCCATGTGTATGTATCCCCTTTTATGATCCACATCTGAGCAAAGGGACCGGCTTTTGGCCCTTTCAAACAGGAGAGGACAGCCAGGACTGCTTCATGTGAGCCCGGCGTGATTGCGTGTGAGCTGATGTTCAGCCAAGCCTGCATCTTGGCCCACCACTCTTCAAACTTTGCTTTTGACCCATCATATTCACTCAGGTCATTGAATACTTCAATTTTCTTCGAGTACGCTCCCCCCGTACCCGTCGAAGTTGAGGCTGAGCCTCCTGTTGTACCTACTCTCTCAAGAGTGGCAATCCTATTGTTGAGCTGATTTATAATTCAGCTCTGATCGAACATGCCCTGCCTAGCAGCGGCAATTTTGTCATCCCATTATGCGTTGGGATCATCCAAGATATCAAAAACAGCTTGCGACATTTTTTATTCAAGAAAAGAAATTTGTACGTAAAGAAAAGGCTTCAAAGGAAATATTGGAGCTTCCGATCATAGATCAGGGGGTCGGTGATAAGTATGTGAGGAACGCGCCTTACTTCTTTAAGGACGTGATGGGGACGAAGACGTGAACGTAGGAAATCAGGAAGGAATTCTTCAAAGTAATCCCAGCAAATGTATGCAGGATCAATGGGAAAATAAGTGCATCTTGTCCGATGTGGGCATGGTGCAGGAAATGGGGTAGGGGTACGGTATCTAGCCCTAACTTCTTCTTCTCTTCTGGGACCCTCTCCTTCTTCAATGAGACCGGCCTCTACCTGGTGTATGTACTCATCGACGAGTACATGTGGGACGAAGAGCCGATTAATAAAGTTCGGCAACTGGCTGGCGGTGCG
This sequence comes from Phlebopus sp. FC_14, assembly GCA_021018615.1. NCBI lineage: Eukaryota > Fungi > Basidiomycota > Agaricomycetes > Boletales > Boletinellaceae > Phlebopus > Phlebopus sp. FC_14. The sequence goes on from JAEVFL010000007.1 coordinate 2,122,966, forward strand.
TCGTTCAGATCTACCGAAGTCGAGCGTGAAGGGGGTGGAGATGACTGAGTAGGGATGAGGGTGGCCTGGTCCTCTTCTGGTTCTGTAGCAAGCGAGTTGATTCCGAGTTCTTCTTCGAACCACTCCTCCTGCTCTGCCCGTTGCTCTGCTGTTAGCAACGTCGAGTGCTCGACGGACGATGTAGAATACTCTCCGTGCTCCTCTTCATAAGAGGCGGGGTATGTGGGCATAGATCTGTGTGAAGACACTGACCGGTGTCACTTAAACGTTAGTCCATGAGCGATACTTCAAAGACATCAAACGTGTTTACTTGATGCTTGCGGTGGTCTTGACTGGCAAGCATCGCGAGCAAAGTCAGTTAGAAATGATCGAATCCTAATGATACAATCAGTGGCTCACATGGTATATGAGTGCATACTGAAATTAATCGTAGCTGAGGTTGCTCTTTAGCAGAGGGGCTGAAGGAGTTAAACTCAAGAGGATTTGATGGAGTCCTCTGGTCGCTGCATTGATCCTTATATACTGTACAGGGGTTTGTCCATGTTTACACTAGATCTAACTGATAATATGAAAGGCATGAAGAACAGGCATGCATCAAGCATCGCCATGGAATGGAAGAAGAACCATAACATGAGGAAAACATGTGTAGAATGGAAGAGGAAGCATGGAATGAGGAGAACATGTGGGTAAAGGTGAGGCATTAGGCTATGAAGGCCTGTGAGTCCGTGAAGAAGTAACATAGGGGCTAGTCCATGTCGCATGCGAGCCAGTTGCACGTGTCAAGTCATGTGATAAGGAGAGAGACTTAGACGTTTCTAAGTCTTGAAAGTTAAGCACACTAGGCGCTAAAGCCTTAATAAATTAGAAGAAAGAGAAGAAAATAGAGGAAAAATTCATATCGTAACATAGACCTCCTTAAACATCATCAAGTCTATGAATTAGTAGAGTGACCTAAAAATCGCACAGTCATCAAAAATTGTTGAGTATTTGATGTCAAACCTGATGGTCACAAAAGAGCTCGCCTTGTAGCCAAAGGCTTTTCCCAGGTTAAGGGAATTGATTTCGACTAAATATTCTCACCAGTTGTGTGCTTTGAAACAGTACACTTAATGCTTGCACTAGCTGTACTGGAGAATTGGTATATATCCAGCTTAGATGTCAGAGAGGCCTATTTATATGGCAGACTCAAAAAAGACATTTACATGGAGTAGCCAGAGGGATTTCGTGCTAAAGAACAGGAGCAACTAGTTCTTCAATTAAAGTGTGCCCTATCGGACTTAAACAAGATGGCCTATCCTGGTGGAATACCCTTGACAAATCTCTCAAAGAGATGGGCTTTGAACACCTCAAGTCCAATGCTGGAATATTCATGTATAGGCATAAGCACACCAGAATGATTGTTGCTATTATCTATGTCGATGATGCTCTATTCTATGGGCCAAACAAAAAGATTGCTGATGAAATAATGGCCAAATTCATGGCCAAGTGGAAATGCCGTGATCTAGATGAAGTGAGAGAGTTCCTTCATATGTACATCATAAGAAAAGGCAGTAAAATATATGTCAACCAATGCACCTATCTAGCTACAGTTCTAGAATGATGTGGCATGGAAAACACCAGATCAACCCCTACACCATTGCCTACAGGCTATCATGCCTTACCAAACAAAGAAGCAGCAGACCCTATTTTGTGCTCCTGATTTCAAATGGTTATCAGTTCATAATTATATATAATGCTGGGTACCAGATCCAATATAGCATTTGCTGTGACAAGTCTGTTGTGACATTCTGTCAACCCTTTCAAGGATTATCTCCAGAAAGCGCTGTATATCTATCGCTACTTACTTGGTACCAACAAATACTCTCTTGTATATGATGGTTTCTCTGGACTTGGCATCACAGCATACACTGATTCTGATTAGGCCTCAGACTCTACATTGCATAAATTATTTACTAGCTACTTTTTAAAGTTTGCTGATGGTATATTTAGATGGGTATCACATACACAAAAAACAGTTGCCCTCTCATCTACTGAAGCTGAATATATGGCGCTCTCTGATTGCAGCCGCCAAGTAGTATGGATTCATTCCCTACTCCAAGAATTAGGCTATAACTTAAAAGCCATATCTGTCCATGGGGATAACCAAGGATCACTATTCATGACATCTAACCCTATAACCAAAAGGCACTCCAAGCACATTGACATCTGCTATCATTATATTCACAAGGTGATCTCAAGCAGCCAAATAAAAGTTTTCTTTGTCAATGGAAATGACAACCCTGCAGATATGTTCACAAAGAACTTGAGTAAAGTTCAGGTCGCTGCATTGAGTCCTTATATACCATACAGATGTTTGTACATGTAGTGTTCGGATCTACCAATACAATGGAAAACATATGTACCAGGCATGCATCAAGTATAGCCAAGGAATGGAAGAGAAGGATAACATGAGGAGAACATGTGCTGCCACATTAACACAGTGTATAAGCCATGAGGTGTGGCAGCCTATTAAATATCAAAGAGTGGAAATGAGAAACATATGGTAAAGGTGAGGCATAAGGCTATGAAAGCCTGTGAGTCCGTGAAGAGATAACATAAGGGCTAGTCCTTGTATTGTGCGAGCCAGTTGCATGCGTCAAGTCACGTGAATAGGAATGAGACTTAAACATTTCTAAGTCTTGAAAGTAAGCGCGCTAGGCACTAAAGGCTTAATAAATTAGAATAAATAGAAAGAAAAAGAAAATAAATAGGGAAAAATGTGTATCATAACAAAGAGGATGTGATACACAAGGTTCATCTAAGAGTTCGAAAGGAAGTTTCTCATTTGCAGACTCTAGACTATACTGCAATATTGCAAATGGGTGATATAAACCTCCCTTGTATATTCCAGCCATGACAAGCTATTTTCCATGACAGATGTAGCAATGCTCTGAATTTGCAGGGAAGACGGTGGAAAGTCCAGCTTTGAAAAGTCAAGGAACAGAGATGAGGAATAATTGTAGTTCAGGGATAAAGAGAACATTGCTGAGGATAATTTTCGACCAGAAATGATGGAATTTAAGGCCACACTTCCAATTCCAACAGTGGAAACAGTGGAATTGTCACTGAAGGACATAGGACATGGTGGAACAAGTGGATGATACCTGGAAAACCATGTGCAATATGGTGTCATGTGAGAACTTACACCAGAGTCAATGATAATGGCATAGTTGTTTCTGGGCTTAGGTTTGGACATGAAGTAAGTGTGAATGCGGTTGATTAAAGAGTTGGATACAGCCTCTATGGCTACACTAGCTGTTTCCATGACCTCCAGACCTAGGTGTGTTACTTCTGCTATGTGTGCCTTTCCCTGTTTTCTAGTAGGTCTTTTTCGAAGGTCCTCTACCCACTTCTGATATGTATAGCAGTCGTCCAAGTAGTGAGTGGAGCTCTTGTGGTATACACACCATTTTCCAGATGACTTTCTAGATTTTTCAGACAACATTCCTGTAAGTTTCAGAGCAGACTTCTTATGTCCATCTGGATTCAAGCAGACATCCTTTGCAGTAACTCGGACTTTGACAGAATTAAACATAAGCTTGTCCTGCTCAGTAGTGTTGATAACAGAGGAAGTGAAGGTGCTCCATTCTGAAGTGTTTGGAAGTGAGTTGAGAAGGATAAAGGTTAAGAGCTTGGTGTCAATGGTGAACTTCATCCCAACAAGCCAAGATTCCAGAGTATGGATTCCAGCAATGTGTTCCACAATTTTCGAGGTTCTATTCTAGCCTGAAGCAAAGAGTTGCCAGAATGAGTAGAAAGCAGACGCTAAATTTGAGAATTGATGAAGTGCAACAATAGCATCAAAAAGGCCTTTGGAGGTAGTGTGTGTAGACAAGCAGATTAAGAGGACATCCGAGATATGGTCTTGAATGATATCATATGCCTTCTCATCATGCTCTGTCTATTTCCAAGTTTCCTCTGCATCTGTGGTTGTGGCTATGCTGGAACCAGAACTAGTACCAAAAGTGGAAGTGAAAACAGAACCAGAAGTGGAAGTGGAACTAGAAGTGGAAGTGGAAGCAGAGATGGGAACACTAGAGGAGACTCCAGGCTTCAAGTCTGTTCCTAAGGTAACTCCTAAGACTTTCTCTCTGTGTAGTTTTGCTACAATGCGAAGCTTCCAGATTTCAAAATTTATAGGACCAGTGAGAACAAAGCATGCAGTTGCATCATTGGTAGTGGAGGTTGCCATGGAAAAATGAGTGTTCGAGACAGAATACCGATGGGCTGACATGAGACTGTCTGAGACTGACAGTAGGAATTCAGAGTGATAGGCCGAAATTTACAGTGAGAAAATGTCGAAACAGTGGTCTGAGTGCAAAGAGATTGTGTAAGAGTGGGGAGTTGTTTAGTGAGCTGCTAGGCTAGCTGGTGCTAGCAGAGCTCATAACCTGACAAAATCTAAGACAGACAGTACATGTCCAGACTCAGTCGCTACCCAAAGTGTAGAAACAACTTTAATTTACCTAAGACAGACAGTATATGTTCAGACTAAGTACATTCAGTATGATAAAGTGAAAATGATAGATAGAAACTCACCTCACTTGCTGCCCAAAGTGTAGAAATGACCGAGGTGCTCAGAAAGCTGAAAAGAGTCTTATATATGAGTGAAGACAAGCTTGTACCATAGTTTTGGATCTGGAAAGACGTGGGGAAACATTGGAAGTGTTGACATGGGAAAGGAAATATATGGTAGAGTGTATCCAAAATAAAACAAACCAATCTTATGAGTTCTGAAGCCTTTTCCATCAACTCCAAGTCACTGCACAGCCCAGAAGCACTTCTGGGTTTATAGGACAAGTTTCCCACGCTCCGGAAACTCCAGAATACTTCGGAATGGTACTGACACAATCCGGAAAGCTATCGGATTTTGTCAGTCTGGTGATCAAGCTCCCGAAACATATGAAATGAAAGGAGAGGACTTACGGAAAATTTCACCGTAGCGATGGCCTTGTCTTTATCGTATTCACGGGTGAGTGAGATACTGACGAACCCATCTGCCTGAGTGGAGAAGTGGAGCTTGTTGTCAGACGTGATCTTGTAGTCGACGATGTGGCGAATGGGATGCGCCAAGACTTGGGATTGAGCACCCCAGTACACCTTTCCGGTGTTTGCGAGAATGAGGAGGGCGAGGGGGTCGTTCTGCGGGGAGCTCGTCACGACGTAGTAGCCTTCCCAAGTGAGGAGGTTGAGCTCTCCAGAGGGCTTGACTCCTTTGACAAGGTTGTCATATTCGTCTTGCGACAATGTGAGGTCGCCGGCGGCCAGCCTGGCGTTGACCAAGGCGCTTTGAAAGGCGTGCTCGTCGTTGTTGGAGATGGCGAGGAAAATGGAAGGACCAAAGTCATTGTCGTGCAAAAGCTTGATGATCTTGGACGCTTTCGTTTCGGACATAATGGGAGATTGGAGAATCGGTCCTACCTTGAACCCCAGTTATGTAGGCCGGTGCGCGTTGAGCCTACGTTGTGTATCCACCGCCGCCGCCATCAGCAGCTCCACAGTATCCTTGTCTTCCCAAGCGCATTTCCATATCAAATACCATCGCAATGGAAAGCACCGGGGACCGAAGTTGGCAATCCTGCTCGCTGATCGACCCTATCAGATGTGAGGACAAGTGGTCTATCACAAAGAACTCCACCTCAGGAGTTGCGCGTGGGGTGTCAAAGTGCGCGTTTCAACTGAAAAGCAGTTTGAACTGTTGGAGAAAACTTTACCCAAACAACGGACATGTGTTCGTAGAACGAAGATTCGATGAACTGGTGGAGTGCAGTGAGCCTGGTTCACTGTGCAAGTACCAACCTCTTGGAGCAACGCCAGCTCGGGTGGTGGTTCAACTGAAACGTTGAGGAACTCGTCCTATGCAAGATGGACGGGTCGATTCAATGGCGATAACTTTCCTCGACGACGAAGAAATCAACGTACCATGGCATCTCCGACTCTCCGCACAGACCAGTCCCTTCACAAGTATGACCAGCGATTTGACATTCTTTCCGTCTCAGAAGGCCGTGACGGTCTTCGCATTAACCAAGACACAACACCCTTCGTTCGAACACACACACTACACTAACGAAGTCTATCTCTTTGCAGAGACTGTAGCAGCCACCTCGGACGTCGCTGGGCCACCTGGAACCTCATCGGCCAAGCACACCTGGCGGCATGGTCAACTTGGACACATCAGGCAAGGCAGGTAGCATTGGCACTCCACAGGATCCTAACGGCGGTGCTGGTGGTTCTGGCAGCACCGTCGGGCTTTATGTCCAGGATCTCAGCGATACCCCAAGGTTGTTCACTCCCCTCGCACCTGGCGGGGACGGCGTAACTTTGTCGTGCTTGATCATTATTCTCTCGCGTTTCTGTGTACTTGTTGTACGAGACGTAGATCCAACAGGGGCTCAGTTCCGCCAAAAGTCCTGGTGTGCAGTGACGAACTGGTAGAGCAGAGTGAACCATTTGATTCAAACCAATGCATACTCAAACCGACTTGGATGTTGACTTTCGATCGCACTTCCAACAGCTGCCAATTTGTAAGTACTGCACGTCGTCCCCTGTCAGCGCACTTCAGCCTATCCGATACTTATTGTATCGATGACAGTAATTCGTCTCCTGTGAGCCTTGCGATCAGTAAGTCCTACGATCATTAATTCGATCATTAATTGTCATTGATCATCGTTCTTCGATCAAAGACTTGGCAGATCCTCGCAAGAGTCCCACCTTGGGAAACCTTACGACCATGCCTAACATGTGATACGCTCATAGGAAAATCGACAAGGCAAGCGTCATACGCCGATCGTGCAGGATGGCGGGGATAATGTTTTCCATCAAAGAGGGGGGGTTCTTGGGGGCTGCACTGGCTGCATTCATAAACCTCGAGCTCTCTGCGGGGCCTGCATACCCACCTTCGATCTGAGAAACCGTTCAACTCAATATGGCGCATCCTATCAGTCTTGCCAACACTGTCGACAAGATGACAACCCAATCGTCAGCGACGCTCAACTGGGATGTCGTCGTAAACTACTCGTCAGTTCGATCGACTCCTTTTCCCCCCCTCGTTCGATCCTAAAGTCGCTCTTCACCATCGCAGCGTACCAGCCATCAACGGGCTTCTCGCAGAAACCTTCAAGGACGAATCCACAAAACAGATTAAAGATATTGAATTGTGAGTTCGTAGTGCGCGTGCCTGACCATCGGCTCACGACTCTCCGCAGTGATATTGCTGTTCCTAATCCTTTCAAACACGGCGAGACTGTCCCGATCCATTACAAGTTTGGGTTGGCAGCCCCGCTCCTCTCTTTCAACCCGCGAGGGACTGAAGGTCCGACTTGTGACTTGACCTTCCCTATCGTTGGCGGGACCGTAGCGGTCAAGGGTGGTGACACTGATACTGTCCCGTCTGGTCTGTACACGTTAGTCTTCGAGGACCTCAATCTTCGCACAGCCAGTGGAACCGCGGTCACTGATCCCAAATCCGACGATCAATCTTATGTGTTCCAGGACAGCAAAAACGGTAAACAAGGTTATGTCGTCATTGATCTACTCACGTCCAAGTCCCTCACGGTCAAGGTCCTCATCGCCGAATCCTCCAAGGCGACTCACGTCACCAATATCGATTCGTACATCCCCTTCATGGAGGCGTCGGTCCAGAATCAGCTCCACAGCCACGGCAAATACCAGGACATTCGCTACCAGATCGCGCGCGTTAGTGCCCATACGCCCCCAACCGGGATGATGCAACTGCAACCGAAATATTTCCGATTCGACGCATTTCTGCCCTCGGACACTGCAAATACCGGGGACGTTGGCGTCCTCACTCTATTCATCCAAACCAGGGACACCAATCATGGCACACAAAGCAATCTGTCCACGGCCTGGGAAGCTCAATGGCGTACGAAGCTGCACTGGTCTCCGATCCCTGAGGGCGAGACCTCGAGTATCATCTTCAACAAGAACATGGTGTATGAAAGTGTGATCAAGCCCGCTCTAGAGGCAGCAAAGTTTGCAGGAAAGGGGTTGAGTGATACCACTGGATCCCTTGAGGTGAAGATCGATACTGGCAAACGCGTTCAGCGTGACCAGTATTATTACAAAATAGACGGCTCATTAGGATATACAGCGTACAAAGCGGCCGCGATTGACGTGACTTTACCCCCCCTCACACTGACACTGAAGGAGGTTCGTGAGCAGGCTATCTTTTTGTGGTCATCATGGTCGCTCACGGTGTATGATCTGCAGAACTCGGGGTCTCCAACATATGCGACCGCTTGGGAATGGCAATACTCTTGCAAATGGGAATATCACGATGCTGGCCCAAGCGGAATAGCTGGTTCCATCCAGGATCACGTAACGGAGGGCACAACGACGGTCATCCACACGGTGCCAAAAGATGCTGATACACATCCCAAGGTTACCACGCTGTTGGATGATTATAGCTTAAAGATGGATTGCTCCATCTCCAAAGACGACTGGAACGTCACCTTTAAACCGGAGGACCGGGATGGGTGGGACAAATTTTGGCGAGGGCCAGACACTGTCCCCAAGTGGATGAAAGGACTCGACGTCGAGGTGGCAGACTTTAACCTTCACCTTGGGAGCGTCGACTTCTTCCTTACGACGAATCTCCTCTTCCCCGGTGATAAGCAGGTCATTGACGTCGACAAGAAGACTGGTTTGCATATTCCGGCCGATCTCTACATTGTTGGCACAGTTAAGACGAAGTGAGGGGTCCCCGAGGTAAAGTAGTCTCCCCATGCGGTGAGCGACGATTTGACTTATTTGTTGCGTTCGTAGAGTGGCAGGGTGGCAAGATCTTTGAGGTCGGGGGAGGGATGGTTGGGGATCAATTCTGCGTCCCGTGTACTTGTTGTGTATTACTATGTCTACGATGGTGATTTGTTCTATCAGGCTATCTGTTCATATTCTGCAACATTTCGCTGAGCCAAACTCTTGTCAAAAAGAACTCTGCTGGACCAGACGCGCGTTGAAAATGCTAATCTTCCTGATGCGAATCAATACCTCCGCCAGCGCATCGTTCAAGGTGGCGGTCAGACGCCGAGCGTGAGTCGGCATCGGAATACACAAAGTCCATCGCAGGGTAATTGGGTCGAGACGTTTTAGAGGATAATCTTTTTTACTTTGGATTTGGTACATAGACCATCTTGTCATGTCGTGCTACTATCATATCCGTCATTCACATTGAGAGGCTTTGGCCAGCAGAGTTCTTTTCGACGACTTGGCTCCGCAAAACATACAAGACATCAACCTGAGATGGCTTGATAGAACAAATCGCCATATACATATAGTGGTACACAGCAAGCACACGGGACACAGACTTGAACTTAACTAATCCTCCCCTGACCTCAAGTAAAAGTCGTTGCCACCCTGCCACTCTACGAACGCAACAAATAAGTCAAATCGTCGCTCACCGCATGGGGACTGCTTTAACTTGGCCCCTCACTTCGTCTTAACTTGGCCCACGATGTAAAGATCGCCTGGAATATGTAACCCAGCTGTCCGGTCGACGTCAATAACTTGCTTATTACCAGGAAAGAGGAGATTGGTGGTGAGGAAAAAGTCGACGCTCCCAAGTTGAAGGACAAAGTCTGGCACCTCTACATCGAGACCTTTCATCCACTGCGAGCCGGTTTGTCTCCCTTTCCAAAAGATTTGCCAGTCAGACCAGTCATCCACTTTAAAGGAGACATTCCAGTCATCTTCGGAGATTGGACAATCTATCTTCAAGCTATAATCATCCAACAGCGAGAGTACCTTGGGATTTTGGTTAGGATCTTTTGGCAGTGTATGGGTGGCCGTCATTGTGCCGTGCTTTTCGTGATCCAGGGAGATACCCCATGGCCCGCTTGGGCAAACATCGTGATATTCCCATTTTCAAGTGTACTGCCATTCCCAAGAGGTCGCATATGTCGGAGATCCCGCGTTCTGGAGATCCCAGACCGTGAGCGACCATCATGATGGCAAAAAACAGCTCGCGCACGAACCTCCTTCAATGTCAGTATGAGGGGGGGTAAAGTCACATCAATAGGGTCCCCACTGTACGATGTATATGTATCCGAACCGGATGATTTGTAATAAAACTTGTTACGGTTAACGCGTTTGCCAGTATCGATCTTCACCTCAAGGGATCCTGTGGTATCACTCAACCCCTTTGCTGTAAACTTTGCAGCCTCGAGAGTGGGCTTGATCACACTTTCATACACCATGTTCTTGTTGAAGATGATACTCGAAGTCTCGCCCGCTGGGATTGGAGAGCAGTGCAGCTTCGTGCGCCACTGAGCCTCCCAAGCCGTGGACAGATTGCTTTGGGTGCCGTAATTGGTATCCCTGGTTTGGATGAATAGAGTGAGGACGCCAACATCCCCATGTTCCGCGGTGTCAGGTGGAAGAAAAGCATCGAATCGGAACGATTTCGGTTGGAGCTGCATCATGCCAGGAGGAGGGGTATGCGCATTGACGCGGGCAATCTCGTAGCGAATGTTCTGATGTTTGCCGTGGCTATGAAGCTCATCCTGGATCGAGGCGGTCATGAAAGGGATGTACGAGTCGATATAGCGGATGTGAGTCGCCTTTGAGGATTCGTTGATGAGAATGTTGACCGCGAGGAACTTGGACGCGGGTAGATCGACGACGACATAACCTTGGTTGGCATCTTTGCCATCCTGGAAGACGTAAGTTTGGTCGTTGGATTTGGGATCAGCGACCTCGGTTCCACTGGCTGTGCGGAGACTGAGCGCCCCGAAGACTAACGTGTAGAGATCAGATGGGACAGTATCAGTGCCACCACCCTCGACCGCTACGGACCCGTCAACAATTGGGAAGGACAAGTCGCAGGTGGGACCTTCAGTCCCCCGCGGGTTAAATGAGATGAATGGTGCTCCTAACCCGAGCTTGTAATGGATAGGGATGTCCTTGGGACTCAAAGGATCAGGAACGGCAATGTCACTGCAGAGAATTGTCACTGGTTGTTCAGGCATCCGCCTATGCGAGCACTAGAACCAGCTCACAATTCGATGCCTTTGATCTGTTTTTTGGACTCGTGCATGATTGGCGTGCAAGCTCGCTGTGCTGATTCCCCTATCGCATGACTCTGAACATGCCAGTTGTCATGACCTAATACTGTACTCCACGACCTTGCGCCCGCGAAGATCTTTCTGTTCGATGCCAGAAAAAGTACATATCAGTGCTCCAAGTTGAACGATGATCGATGATCGATACATAAGTACCGGTGATCGCAAAGCAATATTGGCAGGCTTCTGATCGAGGCATTGCTATGGATTCCAGGTTCAAGTATTGGTTTGAATTAAATAAGTCACTCTGTTTACCAGTTTGTCACCCCATGATCGGAGCCGGCACAGCGTAAGACGTCTCAGTTTGATTGATATCCGCTTGACCAATGTTGCCATTGTCCATGACGGATGTTAACTTGTTACCCCGCATCCTGAACGAGTATGGCGTCGAAACAGGGTTGTGCTCAAATCTGCGCTCTGCTGGTCAACCAAGACTGCACGTCGCTCGCTTCGTAAATTTGTCTCCGGTACTTTGCGATCGCCGGTATTATCCATCACCATTGTTGGAGTTTATCAGGCAGATCTTTGCAAGCTACCTTCGCATCTGCAGAACCATGTCCTCAGCACAAGACTCGTGTCTGACGCATGTCGTGGAGTACGGTAGGTTATAGCAATCTTGACAGGGAACTCACTACGGCACGCTGACAGGCAGGAAGCATGAACCAAGAGCTTGTGTGGACACTCGCTCTCTGCTCTCTGATGGGAGGAAGAATGTTCAGCTCCATTAATGGACGGTGGCTGCACTGGCTGCATTCATAAACCCACGAGCTCTCTCACGGCAGCCTACATACCCTTCGTCAATTCAGAAACCATCCCCATCGACATGGCGTATCCTCTAAAGCTTTCCGAGACTGTTAACAAGATGGCGACACAAGATTCAGCGACGCTGAATTGGGATGTCATCGTAAATTATTCGTCAGTTTGACCCTCTCTCTTTTATCTTTTCTTTCTATCCTTACATCCTTCTCGCAGCGTACCAGCAATCAACCAACTTCTCGCCGAAACCTTCAAAGACGAGTCCAAAAAACAGATCAAAGATATCAAATTGTGAGCTCGTTCTGGTACTCTCACAAGTTGAACGGATGCCTGAAGGTTCACTGGCATTTCTCTGCAGCGACATTGCTGTTCCGAATCCTTTGGATGACAACGTCGAAGTCCCCATCCACTACAAGTTTGGCTTAGCATCCCCCCTTCTCTCATTCAACCCACGAGGGACTGAAGGTCCCACTTGCAACTTGTCCTTCCCGGTCGTTGGCGGGACCGTAGCGGTTGAGGGCAGTAAATCCGATGTGACCGTCCCGTCCGGTCTATACACCTTGTTCTTTGGGACCCTCAATCTCCGCACAGCCAGTGGAACCGCGGTCACTGATCCCAATTCTGATGACCAAACTTACATCTTCCACAATGGCGCAGATGGCAAAGAGGGCTATGTCGTAATAGATCTACCCACGTCCAAGTCCCTCATGGTCGATGTCCTCATCGATGAGTCCTCCAAGGTGACTCACGTCCGCAATATCGACTCGTACATCCCTTTCATTGCCGCCGAGATCAAGAGTAAGCTTCATAACCACGAAGAATACAAGCATATCCGCTACGAAATTGCGCGCATCAATGCACATACTCCCCCTCATGGCATGGTGCAGCTCGTGCCAAAAATTTTCCAATTCGACGCTTTTGTTCCATCTGACACCGTGAAAGACGGGGACATTGGCATCCTCACCCTCTTCATCCAAACTAGGAACACCAATCACGGCACAGTGAGGAATCGGTCCACGGCCTGGGAGGCTCAATGGCGTACCAGCCTGGAGTGCTCCCCAATCCCAAAGGACAAGGCTGTGAGTATCATATTCAACAAGAGCATGGTATACGAAAGCGTGATCAAGCCCGCTCTCGAGATCGCAAGCTTCTCAGGAGTGGGGTTAAACGATACCACCGGATCCTTTGAGGTCAGGATCGATACTGGCAAACAAGTTCACCGTGACAAGTATTACCATAAAATAGGTGACTCATTCGGATATGAAATCTACAAAGCGGAGGCGGTTGACGTGACTTTGCCCCCGCTCATGTTAACATTGAAGGAGGTAAGTGAACAAGTTGTCTTTGGTCGACATGATGGGCGCTCACGGTCTCGAATATTCAGGACGCGGGTTCTCCCACATATGCGACCTCTTGGGAATGGGACTACGCTTGCAAATGGGTACATGTCTCTGCTGGCCCAAGTGGGATAGCAGGTGCCATCGTGGAGCGCAAAACCAACGGCACGACGACTGTCACACACACAACACAGGATCAGCATCCCAAGGTGATCACGCTGTTAGATGATTATAGCTTGAAGATGGACTGCTCAGTCTCCAAAAACAACTGGGATGTCGAATATAAACCGGAGGACCGGACTGCATGGGAGCGCTTTTGAAAAGGGAAAGACACGGTCCCCCAATGGCTGAAAGAGCTCGAGGTAGAGGTATCAGACTTTGACCTTCACCTTGGGAGTGTCGACTTTTTCCTTACGACAAATCTCCTCTTTCCTGGAGACAAGCAAGTTGTCGACGTCGATAAGAAGGCCGGGTTACACATTCCAGCCGATCTCTACATTGTGGGCAATGTCAAGACAAAGTGAGGGGAGCCCATGGTACAGCTGCATTTTTGTTTGCGTGATAGTGGCGGCTGGATGGCGAGAACTTTCTGCTAGAAGGCAAAAGAGGGTTAGTCTCTAAGAGGAGGAGCAAGATTATTGTTGGCGAGGATCACAATGCTTTGAATTCACGTCTGCGTCCCGTGTGCTTGCTTTGTACTACTATCGCCCGGTACTATGTTGGTTTATGGATGTCCTACATCCAGTCACGAACTGAGCCCAATTGTCATTGAAAGGAGTTATTGCTCATACGGTGATCGACTTAAAATGATCTGCCAGTGCGGTCGATCCAAGTCGCTTCGAATTCGGTCGATCAAAAACCCCAGAATCTTTCAGCAATAATAGCCATGCTGCGAGTTGCTGGCAAGTAGGTCAAATTCTACGTAGATCATTTGGTTAAGGATCAGGGGTCGAACGGAAAAAAATTTATACGACATTGTATTTTGTAACAAAAAAGATTGACGATGTTGGAATATTAATTGGTACTAGGGGTACCACCCTTATTAAGCTTAGATTTGCTGATGACTGCACAGACCTGGCACGATCATGCCATACATTTGGCAGGACGAACCTAGAGGCCAGTAGCCTCCTGTGCGGAGTAGGTGCTTGCAGAATGTCGTCCTTCCGACTCATATTGCTTCTTCCCTCCAGCCATGATTTTACTATAAGTTGTTCACTGTCTGTTCATACTTATGTTTGTACCTGAGCTATGTATTTGTTGTAAATCGGTGGCGATTGGTATGTCGTGGATGGATTATGTAATCTCACCGTCAAACTTGTGTCGAAGTTTTCTTTGCACACCTCAGTCTTCGTGATACCACTTCTCGAGACTGAGTCTCTTCGTCACTCGTCATTAGTCCCTCGCAATTTACCTCGGCTCTGAACAAAAGTATTAGCATAGTCAGCCTATCTATCCCGCTACGGTTGACAGACAATGTCAACTCCAGTCTTGTGTACACGTCCAAATCTCGACGTACAGCAGAAACAAATCGTTACTAGGGACACCATCGTTCCATTGAAGCAAATCTTTGTTACACAAAACCAATTCCCAAGAAATATCTAGACGGGTGGCCCCTTCCACAATAAACGGCTACTCCGCTGACAAGAGAGCTTAGTCCTCCGAGATAGTGTGACGGAGATCCCAGCTGGAAACACCATGCCAGATTCCCTTGGTTTCCGTCTTCACTCCTGTGCGCTTAGAGCTGAGGATGATCGTGTATGGCACCTTAAGCTCGCCCTTGTTCACCGTAGACACTGCTCGCACGGTCTTTCCTGGTCCTGCTTTGACGGGGAACTTCGCTGTGTAGGACTCGCTAAACTCCGTTGTTTGACCCCACGTGAACTGGTTGCTGACGGAGAAGTCAAGACTGAACTCGGCCTCAGCTACAATGGGGACGCCCGCTATCATCCAAGTCATCAGTAACTCCGGCTCGAAGATAATAGCAGTGGTGAAGTACCTTTGAACGTTGTACCAACCGTAATCGTCAACCCCAAGCTATACTCGAACGTACTGGTGTGCGTCACGGTCTCGTTCAGCACGAACGTCATCTCCTGCTCGTGACTCGAGTTATTGGTCAGGGTCTGATTCGCGATGATGAGCGGCGTCGAGGAAACGATCTGGCCGAGCTTGAGGTCATACTCGACTTTGTCGACCTGCATATCCTCCCATACGAAGGAGAAGTACTGATCAGGGTAAAAATCGTAGGTATAAACATTGCCGATGTAGGGCGCGGCGTTTGTGCGAGAGTAAAGAACAAGGTTATTGGATGGGGTGATAAGCTGGAACTGCTGGACATATTGGCCCGTTCCGGGCTTGATCTCGAACCAGCTATCCGATGTGTAGTTTAGACTCTAGTGTAACCTAGCAAGTGAAGTAAACTTACTTGTCACTGTACTGGCCGTCTCCTGAGACAACACCTACGTATGGCTGGCTGGTTCTCCTCGAAAACAGTACGTATCCTGTCTTCAAACTTTTGATCACATATGTACCCTCGTGTGCACCGGTACCGTGAATGAGCGTAAAGTACTGGTCTTCATATACGGGCTCCTGTGGCACTTGCCCAAATGGAGGGTCTACGTAGCGCGCGAAGAGTACCTTCTGGCTGACATATCCCAGGAGGCGGAAGTAGATGCCTTCGGGTGGGATATAGAAATCAGACATAGTAGAAATTACTGGTTATCAAGTTAGATTGTGGTCATACGGTCAGACAGGAAAGAGTGCCGCACCACTGGCTTTGAGAGCGGTGAGATACTCGAGGGTAGGTATTGATGTCTTGTAGCTGACTGGGGAACGAGGTGCCAGAGGCGAGTACTTATACGTCGTCGTAGGAGGCCGCTTCAAGTATGCGCGATTTTACCAAAGCGACCCTAGTAGTATCTCGTCCATGATTCGACGGGAGTACATCGACGACGGACCAAACGACTATGGCAATAGACGGGTCCATGCAGGGGAGAAGAAGCTGGGAAGTAGTAGCCCGACGTCATTAGGTATCATGGGCGTAAAGAATCGGACTCACGAGCGAATACGGGTAAGAGCAAGCTCCTTCGACAAAATTTTCTTACTTCCTGCCAACGTAGGCCGCGGAAAGTCCTCATCTACTGGCGTATTTGCCAACATGTAGTTATGTCCTAGACCTTTCAGTAGCATAATCACCTAAGCAGACGCTGATGCTCCTCGGCATCCGACTTACCGTCATTCAATGGAACGCCACTGTGACTTACTAGGTCGAACGTGGAAGACTGGACAGGGAGCGGAATAAAACAGCCGCTCTTCAGGAGCGGTTCGGGGTACTGTGCCCGGATTCCAGTCGCAATCAATCTAAGTATCATCCGCAGTGATCGTGTGAGGGCGTCGCAGAAGTCGTCGAGGAAATGCTTGTTTCTTAGTTCTGGTGACGTGTTTCTACGCACTGAAGTTACCAAGGATGCATTTTCGACGCGCTTTGGAACCGTTTTATTACCTGATGACGGGAAGTTGGCGAGTAATTCCACACGCTTCGAATCCGCCTCTGCTAATACTTGGAGGAAAAATCGTAAGACTCATAAGGCAACGGAGTGACTTCGCATTCGCTCCTAAATGCCGAACACCTACCTTACGCTTTCGACACGACGCCTTGGCGGAGGTGGAAGTGATGGATCAGTCAGATTACCTGTCTCGACTCTTGAGGAATTGTGTTACAAGCAGAGGGCCATGGGTGAATTTCATCCTGTGGAAGTCTTTGTTGCAGAAGATAGCGCAACCTCCACATAAACGTATGAACAATTTCTCCTTTGAGGTGGGTATTGGTAGTCCTTGCCTGTTGCTGTCGAGGTGCGGAACGTTATACCTGAAGCAAGAGCCTTCAATAGATCGACATCGTTGAGCACTTTTAGTTGATGCCATAGATCAAGGAACTCTGCAAGGCCGGCGGCGTAAATGGAATGGCTAGATGTACGGGACATCCATATGACCCACCTTTCTCAACCTGCTTTCCCCACTCTCTTCATCCAGTTTAATCTCGTTCCAAAACACCATGCGTAATTGCCCGTCTTTGACCGTCCGTGTGACAAGCACCTCTACCTCCTGCTCGGACTCCTCTATCGCTTGCGGCGCTTTTGGCGCTTTTTTCCATGATTCTTTTAGAGCGCGAACGGATATGCCGTTCCCCTTACCAGTTTGACGTTGAATTTCTGTCAAAAAAGCTGCTTTGTTCCGAAAGTTGAAGTCGTGCTTCAATGAAAGGGTGAACTTCAATGCCCTCAGACTCTCAGATAGTCGCTTAGCGTAAACAGATAAGAATACAAGTCGGTCTTGGGGTCATACTGTGTACGGTCGTGAGACCTGGATTTCTCGAGTAGAATCACGTCCGTGTCATGGGGAGTACTGGTCCTCAAAGACAGGACGCTATGACGCAAATCACTTTAAGATAATCGACAGCATAGACAAGTTGAGTGTTGGCATTCGTTCCGGTACCGGTATCCGCGGGTTGCGAGTAAACGATGTCTGTAAACAACGACGTTGGATTAGTTGGCGGCTTGCTGGAAGATAAGGATGAAAAACGTGCTCGTCTTTGGTCGTTTCTTCTTCCCAGATGGTTCAGCTTGTTCAGCGGGCGTTGAGGCTGAAGTGTCGACAGGCGTAGGTTGTGTAGGTTGCGAAGGCCATGAAGTGTAGTCTTGTCGACGTGGTACTCGCTTGAACGCGTCTGCGTCTTTCGCCAGCGATGACGTGGTGGTGGTCGTTGTCCAAGACGCGAAACTGGAAGTGAGCTCAACTCATCCACCGCCGCTCGGCAAACTCCGAGTCGGTCATATACCTCCCAAGACTTGTGTAGTACGACCTCTGAGTCTTTCGTTCTCTCTTGCATCAACGCCCCCGCTGCACGAGCCATCGTTCTCTAACTCATCACCACAAAATGCCAGTAACACTCGCAGGAAGTTGTCACTCCGGCGCGATTCAGGCTGACCGTACACTATGGGGATAGTTCACTACATGGGCTCGATCATTTGCTTAAGGACCAGGGGTCGAACGAAAAAAAAAATTATACGACATTATATTTTGTAACAAAAAAGATTGACGATGCATGCGGGTTACTCTAGAAAATGATGCTGTGTTATATACACAATGAATGGATGGACGATAGTGGTATGCCGGTTGGTGATGCGGTGAATAAAACAAGAAGATGCCAATGGTGTACAATGCGTTGATAACAAGGTGATGAAAAAATCTACAACCCAGGAGCAAGGGAAAAAATCATGAAATCTGGACCACGGAACCATTCATTCGATGACGTAGAATTCGGGGATCCAGACGTTTCGGTAATAATGCATCGAAAGCAACACGACGTCGAATGCGACAATGTTGTCGTCGGTCAGGGCCCACTTTTCCCATCCAGGGAGACACGAGTATCTCTGAGGAGAACAGAATTTGAGATATGGAGACGCGACGCGACACCAGAACTCACCTTAGCAAATGTATGAAAATGGAATAAGAGACCGCACACTTCTTTCGCAATCTCTTGCCGCGTAACCGGACGACCTTGAACAACCGTGTTGATGCGCGTCCGTTGACGGTCAGTAAACGTAACCTGTTCATACCCCGGCCACTGCAAGAGCAGTTAGCCTGCTGCCGCCGATGGGGGATAACACAAACCAGAAACTTACCTCAAGGCAGACGACAGTCGTACGCCACCCCTGATCGACAAAAGGCGTATCGTACGGATTATCAACGAGAACGTTCAGCTTCAGCACATCTCTCAGACGAGCACCAGGCCAACCACCGATGCTGAACGTCACCGCCGGGATACTTTCGTAAGGAGGGATATAGTGGGGCGAACGAGGGACGCGCTCGATACGCCTGTGGTCGCGTAACGTGTAATGATCGGGCATGGGTGCGTGCATTGCGCCCGGGTGAACTGGAGGGTTGGCTACTCGGGCATAGTGCTGTACAGATGTTGGACGTTAGAAGGGCGCGCGATCAGATGGATGGGATGGTGAGTACCTGGGACGTCCCAGGCCCGCTGGGATTCAGCATGAGGTTACCGGGGTTAACGTATGCCATGTCTGTATGTCAAAAAGATTCTTTCGGAGAGGGAGCGCTGCTCGGAGGAGGAGGATATATCTGCGGCTGTTCTGGTGCCATGGTCATCGAAGGGCGCTCGAATTTATAGATGCTGTCTGTCAAGGCGTCCACAAAGCGTCAAGGACTTTGTGGAACGGTGGAAGCTGTGGCATCGTCAAAGCAAGAACTTCCAAAGCGTCGTGTCCCATCGACGGGCGGGACGACACAAAGCGGACAAAGGGAAAGTGGGAACTCAACTTTGCATTGCGCAGGGGGCGGCCCATCGACCACTGACGCGACATTTGAAAGGCGGCCCGTACTTCGTGTACGAAGCGTGACGAACAAAGAGCAAGAACCCACACCGCATTGTCATTGGATGGTCGCAACGAGGTTTTGCTTGGACCTTTGGCACATCCATATAAAGCGCCTTTGTCAAGACTGGTTTGCCAGGATGTGTCAAAGTGCGCAGACATTCGAGACCCGTGAAAAAGGCGCGTCGGTTTGACTTCCTTTGTGTGGGGCCGTTGCAAAGGTCATCCGAAACCATTTTCATGGACACTGCGGGGATTCATGCATTCGCGCACTCCAGGTAAATGGCATCCGCGAACGATCCACTTGAACCCACTAGCATGTTGAGATATCCTGATCGACCGTTTCTTTGCAACCGCCTGTAGTAGTCTCTGGGCCGCGGTGGTTATGATACAGTCGAAGTATCATTTGGTCGGAAGAAGACAACTTGTTTCCAGCCAAGTCTATTTCTTCAAAAATAACTACTATCTAAATCTAAAAAAATAATGAAAAATGCGCTGGGCATCGAAGTAGCTTAGGAAAAATGGGGAGGGGTTAGATCTACATACAACCCAGTATCGTACTTCTCATTCTTCCTCGCGCTCGTCGAAATATGACATGGGGTCATCTCCGCCAACAACTGCATCAGTGAGTCACTCTCATCATGCAGGTCGGGGGCATCCCAGCCTGCGAAGGAAACGGACCGACGGAGCGTTTTAGAGCGGCGGATTGGTATCACAGAGGGAACACACGCAGGACGGAAGAAGGGTGAAATAGGCGCGGCGGCGAGTTGGGGTACGACAGGGTTTACAGGATGTCCAAAGACCCTGGGCTCTGCATGGCTCGTGTCCTTTTCATGAGACTCTCTGATATCACTCTTTCGTTGTGTGACTTTGATTCCTTGTGAACATCCCTTGCCGGCGTTGAGCACCGCAGGGACCGATTTCCTGACTTTACTTTTCGGGCCTACGGTTGAACGTGGTACACGTCTCAGCGTCTGGTGAGGCGGAAGATCATCTTCAGGAAGCGGGATCACGTCGAGCGAGACACGGGACACGGATTCTCGTGGCTGTCGTCAGACGGTTGAGGACGTACGGTTTTGGACCCATGCAACCTGGGGCGATTGCGAGAGCCGCTCCAGTGATTTGCGAAAGCGTCGGAAATACCTTCTCAGGCATCCTTTCCAACACTGACGCTGGATTTCCCAATTCCTGCCGCATATCGCAAGTGGACCTATTCCTCCGATGTCCAGCGTTTGCAGGACGAAGGAGCCGATAGCGCATCGCCGGCGGAGATACAATTCTGCTGCACCTGTCTTGATATACGCTCGACGTACGACGTCGTAGTAGTGCCATTCGGGATCATCTAATGCACGAAGAGCATCCTCGGGGGCGCACCGGGGGGAACAGAAGCAAAAAGCATGGTAAGCGTGTCCCACCGTCAAACGCGCCGTGCATCTCGTGTTCCCTTCTTGGATGGAGAAAGTGGACCCGTCAATGCGTCGGCGCATTTCACGTGTTGGAGAATGGGACAATGGAGTACCTGAGCCAAAGCAGTGCAATCGTCTCGGGCTACTTTGGGTCGGTCCAGGATTAACTGACAAGACGGGGGCCATTAACGTCACCTTTTGTCTCGTGTGCGTTGTTGGTTGCAATTCGCATGCATGTTGCCTAGTTTCGATAAAGACGACTAGGTGTAGAAACGTCGCCTAGATCAAGAGATAGGTAGCTACCTTACCCTCCGGATCAGTGTGCCAACAGCATCCTCAGTGTGAGATGCTGATACAAAAGATGCCGCTACAATTCGCCTAATCGTTTGCGAGATCGCTGGCAACAAGCCACTACGTACCTAGGATCCTTAGACGGGGCGTCGTTGGCGTGTTTTCGATGGATAATAATTCAGATGTCGAAGAGGTCGAGAGAATAAGAGAATTTCAGGTCAACTCGCCTTGACCCCATTCACTCGTACCTGCAATTGGGACAGCTGGGACAGCCCTTGAACGAGATATCTTCGAGGCCCGCCTGTTCCAGGGAGGCGCGAGAACAAATTTCCAAATGTAGATTAACACCAGTTGGCCCGAAGACTTTTCCAAGTTGGAATGATCATCGGCAAGACTCACAGACAAACTGCTAGCTTCCCCCTACGAACGCTGAGCACAGGATCGTCCTAGGCCACCACTAACATTATTCTGCGTCCTCAAACCCATGCGCAAACAACTCGATCCGCGCATACCCATCCTCATCAACAACAATGTCCAGAAAAATCATCGATCGTTCATAGTCCTTGTGGGGGACAAGGGGAGGGATCAGGTCAGCTCTGATTTCTCTTTCGTATTTTGAAGCGGCTGAAGGCAAAATTTGCTACCTTCTTGAATGGATCCGTTTACCTTATGAACAGATTGTCAACCTTCATTTCCTACTCTCTCAAGCACGCGTCTCCGCTCGACCTTCGGTGCTATGGTGTTACAAAAAGGATCTCGGATTCACAACGTAGGTCTGGTCTTTTCTGGGTCTGTTCAGGACTAAGTGACAATCTGGCATCACTCTGCAGACATCGCAAGAAACGAGAAGCAAAAATAAAACGCGACGTCAAGCGCGGCATCCGTGAACCCAACGAACAAAGTCCATTCGAGATTTTCGTGACCGTGACGGATATCCGGTATACGTACGTCTTTACTTGACAGAAAGCGCGGTCATTCCCAGTCTTATTTTTGTCCAAGGTACTACAAGGAATCGCACAAGATCCTGGGAAACACCTTTGGGATGTGCATCCTTCAGGATTTCGAAGCCATCACGCCCAATCTTCTCGCACGAACGATAGAAACGGTGGAGGGGGGTGGTTTGGTGGTGTTATTGCTCAAAACGATGACGTCGCTTCGACAGCTGTATACGATGACCATGGTAAGTTGAGCCATCCATCCCTACAAACATACAGTGCCTCATCGTTATTTTGACGTGCGCAGGACGTCCATGCCCGTTATAGGACCTCTTCACATGATTCTGTGATAGCTCGATTCAACGAACGGTTCATCTTGTCTTTGGGGTCTTGCGCCGACTGTCTTGTCCTCGATGACGAGCTTAATGTATTGCCTCTCTCAAAAGCAAAAGACATTACCCCCATCGAAGAAGACCGCGGCAAAGGAAAATCAGAATCCGAGCTCAAAGACCTTAAAGAGAGCTTATCCGACACCAAACCCGTCGGCGAACTCGTCAAGCTCGCTAAAACCATTGATCAAGCACAAGCCATTCTTACCTTTGTCGATGCTATTGCGGAAAAGACGCTATCATCCACCGTCACACTCACTGCGGCCCGTGGACGTGGAAAGTCCGCAGCACTGGGATTGGCGATTGCTGCTGCTCTGGGACATGGATACTCGAATATCTTTGTGACGAGTCCAAGTCCAGAGAACTTGAAGACTTTATTTGAGTTTGTGTTCAAGGGAATGGACGCACTGGGGTATGAAGAACACCTCGACTACGACATTGCGCAAAGTACGAATCCGGACTTCAACAAAGCCATCGTTCGTGTCAATGTGTTCCGTCAACATCGACAGACCATTCAGGTCGGTGTTTGTCTTTGCGGGCCGTCGTATTTCTGAACCTAGTTGATATCCTCAGTATATTCAACCTCAAGATGCCCACGTGCTTGGACAGGCCGAGCTTGTCATCATTGACGAGGCGGCGGCAATACCTCTTCCCCTCGTACGCAACCTTATTGGTCCCTACCTCGTTTTCATGGCCTCGACCATCAACGGCTACGAAGGAACTGGTCGTTCCCTATCCCTAAAACTGATCCAACAATTACGCGAGAGCACGCGTCCCTCACTCACTAAAGATGCCACCTCCGCCGATGACGTCCCAACAACGTCCTCGAACTCCAAAAAACCTCCCACCGGACACTCAAACGCCCCCAAAGCCCGCACACTGCGCGAAATCAAGCTCGAGACGCCGATCCGATACTCTGCAGGGGACAAGATCGAAAAATGGCTCAACTCGCTCCTGTGCCTCGATGCGTCCGTCGCCCCAAAATCTTCTTTACAAGGCTGCCCCCACCCGAGCACGTGCGAGCTGTATTATGTGTCTCGAGACACGCTCTTCAGCTATCACCCCGCGAGCGAAGTGTTTCTTCAACGTATGATGGCGCTCTACGTTGCCAGCCATTATAAAAACCAACCGAATGACCTCCAACTTATGTCCGACGCACCCGCTCACCACCTCTTCGTCCTTTTGCCACCCATACAGGACGACGAGAGCCATCTGCCAGAGCCGCTCGTGGTTCTCCAAGTCGCACTGGAGGGGAACATCAGCAAAGCGGCGATCATGGACGGGCTAAGCAGGGGGTTCAGGGCGGGTGGAGATATGATACCCTGGATTATTGCACAGCAGTTCCAGGAGAGCAAGTTTGCTTTGATGTCAGGCGCGCGTGTGGTTCGTATTGCGACGCACCCGGATTATGCGAACGTGAGTGGGGTCGAGGCTACACATTTTTTTCCCCCCTCCCTGTTCATCTCATGAGCTTCTGCTGATGCCGCTGTACTGCTGTTGTCTAGATGGGGTACGGGTCTCGGGCGCTGAAAGCGTTGAACGCGTTTTATTCCGGGGAATATTTCAACTTGGATGAATCGTCGAAAGCGGACCCTAGTTATGCGGACTCAGCAGCAATAGACTCGGTGCGTCTGTTTTTTTTCTTTTTCTTCTCCATTTGGGAGTCCGGCACAAAGGGGCTGAACCGAATGTCTTATTCATTTGACTGACCAAACGCGTACACGAATAGTCTACAGATCTCCACACCGACTTGCCCAGTGTAAGATCCGTGAACGCAATGCCACCGCTTCTGCAACGGCTCTCGGAGAGGAAACCAGAGAATCTAGATTATTTGGGTGTATCGTATGGTTTGACGCCCCAGTTGTTGCGGTACGCTTCTCGTTCCTTTGAGGGGTCCCCTGGCTTGGCCCTCGACTGGAAACGACGACGCATCTTGTTGACAATGTTCCGGTTCGACAGGTTTTGGAAGAGGGCGGGTTACATACCCCTTTACCTTCGGCAGACGCAGAGCGAACTTACGGGAGAACACACGTGCGCTATGGTGAGGGGCTTGAACAGCTCAACAGAAAGCGAGCTAGAATGGTTAGGCGAGTTTGCCAAAGGTGAGAGCCGTTAAACTATACACTTGATTGCGTCCAAAAAAACATCATTTGAACGCCTTGGGCACGTGTAGACTTTAGGCGACGATTCCTCTCCTTGCTTTCGTTCAAGTTTAGGGAATTTGGGAGCGTCACGGCGTTGAGTATTTTAGAGGCTGCGAACGCGGGGATTATGAAGAGTGGGAATTCGGATATTCATCGACGTACGTCTTTCGCCATCTCCTGGTGACATGACTTAGGCACACGCGCACAGCCCTCGCCTCACCCGAGCTCTCCCTCCTCCTAACTCCCTTTGACCTCAAACGCCTCGAATCCTACGCGAACAACACACTCGACTACCACGTCATCCTCGATCTTTTACCCACAGTTGCACAGTTGTACTTTGAGAAGCGGTTAGGGCAGGAAGTAAGTTTGAGTGCGGTGCAGGCGTCGATATTGCTGGGGATGGGGTTGCAGAGGAAGGCGATTGAGGAGGTTGAGGTGTGTCCCCCACCTTTCATTTTTGTTCATTGCACCTTTTGTGGACGTATTGACATGCTGTCCTAGACCGAGCTTTCCCTCCCCGTCTCACAAGCCCTCGCGCTCTTTGGCAAGCTCATTCGAAAGATAAGTAAGAGGCTGATGGATATTCAAAAAGAGGCCATTGGGGCCGATATACCCGTCGCTCCTGCACATTCCTCTGGTAAACAACATCGCGACGGGAGCGAAAACGACGGTGCCGAAGACGTGGACGGAGACAAGCTTGAATCGACTACATTAGCACGGAAACCGATCGAAACGAGTATTGAGGACGAGCTGGATGAAGCAGGCGATGAAGCGGCACTAGTGCTGCGCGAGAAACAGCGTGCAATGTTGGATGCGTTGGATTTGAGCAAGTGAGTTTCTTTGGTTGTTCGTTGGTTGTTGCGATTTGTATGTTCCTTCCTTGCCCTTTTTTTTTTTTCTTTTCTTTGTTCTTTTTTTTGATTTGGATGTTTTGCCTGCATGCGTACGCCGTAAGATCTTGACATCTATTCACTTATGTTGTTTCCCCTTACTTGCTCAGTTACTCACACACACTCTTCCTTTCGTAATTCCATAGGTACGCCATCAACGACACGTCCGCCGATTGGAGTATCGCAGAAGCGCAAGTGGCGAGACTCGCACACGGGCAGGGTACGAAGAGCACGGTTGTGAGCGTGAAAAGTGCATCTGGGGTAGGACAGAAGCGGAAGGCTGATGGTGGAGATGGAGAGAAGGATAAGGAAAGGAAAGGAACGAGGAGGGGGAAGAAGGCTAAACGTTAGGTGGTTGGTGGAGTCATGTTTGAGTGCGGTTAATTATACGTGTACGTGGCTCGGAGGATGGTCTTTCGAAGCGCTGTGATGTGTGTGGGTTTTCGAGTGGTCGGTTTGAACGGGAGCATCCATCGTAACCATGAGCTCGCGAGCGCTCATGCGATTATGGTTACAATCTGCACGAGCGTTGACTGCATGGTCAACGACGCCTGGGGCCCGTTATCCATGAAATACGGACGACCCAAAAAGGCCTGGGAGCCTATCACAACCGTTATACGTACGCTATGCTGCACGCGCGGCCCATCAGAGAAATGCGATATGTACGTATGATGGGTAATGCTGCACACAGGATAGTAGCCGTTGCCTAACCCGAAGCGGGTTGGATGGAAGTCTTGCAGCCTGTCTTCTGATGATATAGTGACCGTTGGCTTCATGTAGCTCTAATGGCGGCGGTGTTCTGTTCGCGGTTTGACGCCTTTGAAAAGATTTATTCGAGTTCGAAGCTAGGTTGCTTCAAGTGCTTGCTTTTCATGTCCGGTAGCCCTGGCAAGTCGGTCGATTGTATTAGAGTGATATACTCTCGGGACACCTAGCGAGGTTGGGGTCAAAGGGTATACGGCAGAACGGAGGGATCAAAATCAAGTAACGCGCCGTAAGCATAACGAATGATGTTGTTCGAAGCTATCCATGCTGGTCGTCTATAAAGATAAAAAATGAAAACGAAAAGATTTAAATCTCCCAGCCAACCAGTCTACGCACGCACGGACGCACGCGCTCGAGGGTTGATGGTATGGTGTTCCAGAAGCTCCACGTTGGTAAATATACACATCCTCGATGATGCCGATGGATGCGTAGGTTTCACCGATTGTAGCTGTGTCCGATGTGGGCGTCGTTCTGGAACGACAGTAAGTAGAATTGATTTTAAGTGTACGACGCCTACGGCCCATGGCAACAGAGCGGGAGAAGAGCGGATTGGCCATACATTTCCGTCGAGACAACGATATTATTGTGTTCGCAAATAATGACCAGCGCCTTTTAGGATTGGTGCGAATATGGAGCAGAATTGGTCACGTAGTCTGACATACTCTGACATTTACAGGTCAGCATTCGGACCACAGAGGCAAGTGGAGTCTTGTGGCCTGATTTCCGCCATTGGGTTGGCGTTGAGCACACCGACACTGCTCGGACCATCGACCACAGACCGGTGCAAACGCAGAGATGGCCCGGATGGACCGTCGCTCGGATTTGGGTGAGTGAAACGTGTTCAAGAATCAGATGATGGACTCACAGAAAGGCAGCCCGATGGGCCCATTGCCGTAACGTGAAACCTGGGGTAAGCGAGTGCCTGAACAAATCCTCCAATGCCTTATAAAGATCCTCTACCATGTCTCTGCCAGCGCCTCCTCCCACCCATCAATGTCACCCAGGTTTCTCCAGAATCTCGTCCCCCGCAGGGAGAGACCGTCCTACAGCGGCATCGTGCCCGCTCTCAGAAGCCTCTCTTGGGTGCAATGGGCTCAGTTCTGGTCTGGGTAAGCCGCAGCCATCGATCCTGATACCCACCTCATCCGCGCCATATCCAGATGGCTAGCATGGACTTGTGACGCCCTCGACTTTTTCAGCGTATCCCTCTCAGTCAACCTCCTCGGAAAACAGTTCAACAGGTCAACAGCGTCCATCGTACGTCTCGAGGTCTCTCTCCATCTTTCCATCTCACAGCCTCGCACAGACGACCGCTATCACGCTCACACTCCTCTTCAGATCAGCTGGTGCAGTCCGTATCTCCTCCATCTCACCCATTTTCTCACCTATTAACCCCAGCCTTCATAGGTTATATTTGGCGTTCTATCGGATCGTTTCGGTCGCAAATGGCCCCTCGTATTCAATCTCCTCCTGTGCTGCGCCTTCTCTCTCGCAACAGGATTCGTAAACACATATTCTCAATTCCTCGGCGTACGGTCCCTCTTCGGTATTGCCATGGGCGGTATATGGGGTCTATCTGCTTCGACCGCCCTCGAAAACCTTCCCGTTGAACTTCGCGGTCTCGGAAGCGGTATCCTACAAGAAGGCTACGCAGTCGGCTATCTCATTGCCGCAGTCATAAACCTCACCCTTGTCGCTTCTTCCTCTCACACCTGGAGAACCCTCTTCTGGACAGGCGCCGGCATCACCTTCTTTGCCGCCATCGTTCGCGCTTGTGTGCCAGAGTCTCAGGTATTCCTCCGTGCAAAGGCTTTGGAGAAAGCAAATGGGACAACTACGACACAAAAGACCAAGATTTTCTTGAGGGAGACGAAGGAGATGTTGAAGCATCATTGGAAGTTGTGTATTTACGCAGTTTTACTCATGACAGGTAACGTCATTTGGCGCCTCCTCTACACGTTGACGCTCACGCCGGAGATTCGAAGGATTCAACTTTTTATCTCATGGCTCGCAGGTACGTTCTCCCCGCACCGGATCAGGCGAACGCACAGAGAGGGAATCACTTTGGATTTTCAGGATCTATACCCCACATACCTCGTGGACACGAAAGGTTTCTCATCGCCCGACGCGACTATAGCCACTATTATTGGAAATTGCGTGAGTACCTCCGTTCTTATCCCGCACATCGAATACCTCGAGTCGGTCGTGCCTGGCGTGGACTGATCACGTTCACAGGGTGCCATCGCGTGAGTCTCACCTATTATTATGGCGTACAATTCCGATCCGGGGTTAGGGGAGGCGCGATTGCCGGAACGGCGAGTCAATATCTCGGGCGTCGACTGACTATCGTGTAAGTTGGTCTACTGTGCATCGTTCAGATGCATGAAACACTGATGTGCTCATGCGCATCCGTTTTTCTTAGAATCTGCGTATTGCTCGTTGGTGGTAAGTTTCCACCCGCTTCATCTTGGTGCACGTTTCAAACCACCTTCGCAGCATTCATACCTCTCTGGATCATACCAAACACTTTCTCGGCCTTGTCTGCCGGCGCATTCTGTATACAAATGGGCGTCCAAGGTGCATGGGGTGTCGTACGTTGCATTCCCGTCATCTCCTAGACCTCGTCGCTCACTGGCTCCCCACAGATCCCAATCCAACTAGCAGAAATGTCCCCACCGGCATTCAGAGCGACGTTCCCCGGTGTTGCGTATCAGCTTGGAAATGTATGTCGTCGCGTCTTGCTCTCGAGTCATCAAATCGAGTGGTTTTTGCTCACCCTTCATTTTTTTGTCCTGCATTATAGATGGTCTCTTCGGCATCGGCACAGATCGAAGCGAGTAAGTCGTGGCTATCCCTACATCTCCATCTCGATACACAAACTAAATCGATCCTACCTATAGCCGGCGCTAAAAACCTCCAAACGACAATCATCGAAAACGGAGTGGCGACACCTGTTGCTAATTATGCCACGGTGAGTCTTGTCCCAGCTTGACGTCATTACTGCACCACACAAAACCTGACGCACCGCGCAAAAAAAAAAAAAAAAAAGGTCCAAGGCATTTTTATAGGCGTCGTAGCAGCATACGTCGTCATCGTGACGATTTTTGGACCCGAGTGCGTTCTCCTTGCCCCCCCCTCACTACCCCCTCTTTTTTATTTATTTATTAATCCCAAACAGAAACCATTCGTCCCATTTCGAGAAACACAAGACGGCATTCGAGGAAGGCGGTGGGAGAGACGACGCGTTGTTCGATGATGAAGAGCGGGAACAGCCGGATTCGATTAGGGATCACGAGGATGAGAAGGGGTCTACGGGGGTGTGAGTGCGGGTGTGTGTGTGGGTTGTTCCCCGGACTGGGCAGGGCTTGGGATATCAGGAGGGATCGGAATGTGGAGATTCAAATGTGTAGCTTTACGTCACGCAATGCATATCACGGATTCACGGTGTTCGTGTGCAACTTGTGAGACTCATTCCTAAAGGTGCTTTGGATTCTGCTGTCTTTCTCATCACGTATTCACCCTGGAATGCCCACTAAGCGTGGAAATTCGTGACGGGGACTCGTCAAGTTAAGTCAAACCAGAAGCGCCGTAGGCACTATAAGCACCAGACTACAGCATACGAGTCCCCTCCTCGTGGCTATCCTCATAAGTTAGTTTAACTGACGAAACAAACATGCTATGCTGTTTGTTGTGTTTGTGGTATTCCGCCGGAGAACACTTCATTAGTGATTGCTATGTACATGTAGCTCCTGAATCGCTGCGGCTAGGCTGGTGCGGCAGACAACCATCCACACCGTCTACACATTAGCTTGATAGTAAGTGCTCCTGCATAGTGCATTTGGATGGGCCAGGAATGATCGGGTCAGTGCGTCGAGATGGTGTAGGGTCAACTGTGACTTACCCGCTTCGATCTGAGCTGATGCAAAAGACAACGCACAAAAAGGAAGGGTGAATGAAAATGCTACCCCAAGTTCAACCTCGGTGATTTGCTCTTCTGTTCCTATCAACACCTAAGGGGCTGGAAAATTCTGGTAGACCTGCAAAAGATACTTGATAGAATATTTAGAAGGATTGTGGCATCGGTGAATCATCGTCACAAATTCAGAAAATAGGCAGCATCGGCCAGCTCGCTCCCAAGTAACAAACGGTCACCTCAACACCGATCCTTGTGAGCAGGCTATATATTCCGGAGAGGGCGGTAATAAACAGAGGAAGATATCTTCGGGTACGCTCACTCCTCTTTGCGACCAACCTTGGAGTTTATTCTAATGGCGTCTGAACCGTTGTTGCGTCGGAAGGGTCCGTGGCAACAGGAGCAGCATCGATATTCCATTTTGCCTGCAATTCCACCGAGTAATCGTCATAATCCCGAGCGAGAAATCTGTGCAGGGAGGCCCACGCGATCATTACTGCATTATCTAGCCAACAACGTCAGCAGTACGTGACCGTCGATCGATATGAAACAGTTTACCTGTGCAAAGATGCGGTGGAGGGAAGAAAAAATTGATTCGATCGCTTGGAGTGGATCCACTGTACTTGTCCAGCGCTTGCTTGAGGCTAGATAGAAAGATGTTCGGGGAGCTGAATACACGTCCACACAGAAGACTTACCTTTGTCTCAAAAACAGATTGCTTGCTACGCCACCGCTGACGACGACATCTTTGGGAAATATCTTTTGACCGGCGAGCGTTTCAAAGCATAACTTGAGCTTTGAGCATAGTTGTTCAGCCGCTGATGTCTGGAATGCGCGCGCAAGGGCTACTTTATGCGATTCGGAAAGGGGTTGGGGGAATTCTCGAATGCACTTGTCGACGATGGAATGGAGACCGCTAAACGAGAAGACTAGCTGTCGAGGAACTGGTACGGCGAACGGCCTTATTTCTGGGAGTTCGTCCACCTTTTTGAGACAGAATTGCTCCAAAGCGGCACCTGGACCCTTGTCGCCCCATGGTAACTCGAGCAGACGAGAGACCTTATCGTAAGCACAGCCGATACTTTCATCTGCCGATTCTGCGATGAGCTTAAAGGATGTCTTTGACGAGACAAGAACGAGAAGCGTGTGACCGCCCGAGATGAGTAGACTGAGAAACGGAAACTTAGGAAGCTGGTCGGATGGCGTCGTGAAAAGCGCTGTCAGGGCATGTGCTTGCTACATGGCATCAACGACGATACGAACGACGCAAATGGAGCTATAAAAATACCATATGATGAACTCCGACGAGGGGCTTATTCAGAGCGGCGGCGAGGGTTTTGGCGGCGTTTGATCCGACGCTGAGACACCCGGACATACCTTGTGATGCGCCTGTCAAGATTTCATCCCTGTATGCTGTGACTAGGACTGCTCACCTGGTCCTCTTGTAAATGCCACGCCGTCAATGTCTTCCATGGTCACGTTGGCTTCGTCGAGTGCTCTACGGACTGCAATTGGCTGAACTCCAATGAAGTGAGCGGTGGAGAAAATCAAGAACTGCACAAAATGATAGAAGCTCACCATGTTTTGCTGATGACTTTGAATTGCGCGGAATGGATGAATCCCGCCATGCGTTTTATGTCTAACACGGTGTGAGATAGGTGCACGGGTATAAACACATATATGTATTATACATACATTTCGTGCTGTTTGATGATCACATTTGAAAGGATCTCGTGAGACGACGAGACTACCGCCGCACAAGTGTCGTCTGCGGAACTCTCGATGGCCAATACAGTGAATGGGCGACATTGCGAAGGGTGTTCTGTGAGAAGATCAGGGTCTGTCTGCTCAAACACATCTTTTCAGAACATACCATAAAATCCAACAAGACGTCCTGGGGCACGTAGCGAAGCTATACGGTACAGTCGACAGCAGCGAATGGAGGAGGCCAACATACAAGATTAAACACAGCCACCTCTCGCAAGCTCGAAAAATTGCACCGCCACCCCGCCTCTGTTCTTCACCAACGGACATGTCGACGAGACTCGCCGCTTCAGCATCGCAGGCTGCCAGACTGGCGACGAACAACGCCTCGTCGATGTTTTCTCGTGCAGCCATCAGCTTCGCATCCTCGCGACGCCGACACTTTACTTCGCCTGCAGACCAACAAACGCTTGCAAAGTCATCAGAGCTATTGGATGCGCTCGTAGGGTCTACTGCCGGCATAAATCTCAATCCACCACCTCCTACTCCTGCTCCCAAACCCACAAAGCCGTCCACGAGCGCAGATACCAACATGTTCATCCCTCCTGCTAACGACCCCCTTCTCGGTCATCTCACATCTGCGCTTCAGAAACGCGGCCACCGCGCGAGAGCCGCACGTCTCGTTTCT
The DNA here is from genome assembly GCA_021018615.1 of Phlebopus sp. FC_14. Taxonomy (NCBI): domain Eukaryota; kingdom Fungi; phylum Basidiomycota; class Agaricomycetes; order Boletales; family Boletinellaceae; genus Phlebopus; species Phlebopus sp. FC_14. The sequence continues at coordinate 2,155,690 of JAEVFL010000007.1, forward strand.
CGCATGTTGTTACACATCCACGCCTACACGCGTGCACCACCCATGCCCATCGTTCGAGAAGCCGTCTTGATGGTGTCTCCCGCTGTGAAATGTGCAGCCCATAAACATGCAACGAAAATAATTCAAACGCCCTATGCACTGACAGAGAAGCAACGGATTCATGCTGGCGTCAAGGCTTTATTGACGGCGAGCGAGTCGAAACCTGGAAAGACGGTGGATGTGAGATTGGCGAGAGAGATGATCGCGATACTACAGGGACAAAGTGCGGCCATTGATGAGAAGGTGAGGATTCATAAGCTGGCCATGGTAAACAAGTGGGTGTTTAGGTTGCCGTTTTCACCTCATACCGCTCAACTTCTTCCGCAGAGGCAACGTACATTAGGCATGATTGCGCAACCAGGGTGGAACTCCATTTACAGCTTAGTATTTCATGCCTTTTTTTTTTCCCTTTTGTGTCGTGTTCCATCGTATATATCAATCCCCAGCACCTCGAAAACAGTTTCGACAGGGAACGGCCAACTGTACAATAATTTCTTTAACACCTCAGCTCCTACAGAAAAAATGTGACCGTCGTGTTCATACAGGACATTCGCCAACGTCTACCGTGTCACTCAATAAACCCACGGAACCAACCTCCAAGTCACTCTGCGACTCCACGCCTCCCACTCCTCGCTGAACGCTTGACGAAGTACCCCATCCTCACGTGCACATCTCTCGATCATGATCGTGCAAGCCACTGAAGACAAAACTGCCCAAGTAACTCCCCCCACACCATATACCAACCCGCATTCATATGCCCAGGATCCCTTGGTTGCATTAGCAAGCGTCACGCCACCAAGGACCAAAATACCACCCGTATAAGCCGGGTGACGAACGATCGCATACGGGCCCGTCGTGATGAGTTTATGGTGAGGTAGTAATGCGAGCTGGAAGGTGAACAATCTCCCGAGTGCGTGATAACACCACAGCCTGATACCCGCGCCCACGAGTGTGACCAGACACGCGACAAGGACCATGGGATGGAACGAAATGTGATGGACACACGTTGCGGACGCGAAGCTGTCATCTGGCGAAACGAATTGCATAGCAATAGCTATCATTTCGATTATTCCGGGGACAAAGATAGATGCCTAGTATTTTATCTGGTAAGTTGTGAAAGACACTCTTGTCGAATGATACGTACCGTCATGAAAGGACGGATAACGCGCCGTGATATCCGTTCGAGCGCTGAGGTCTTCAGCTCTTGCTCTTCGTTGGGTGGTGGATTGGGAGGGGTCATGGAAATGAGGGCAGACGCCATGACGCCAAAGACCGCAATAAACCTGAGCAGCATAGAACCATTTGAAGTGACGAAATTGACAAGGGCGTCCATGGGATGACTGGTAGAGCACAAGTGATAAGCACCTGTTGGACGGGTTTATAAAGTCGGAGAGCAACTTTGCCAATGGGGTTAGTTACATCGAGGGACGAGCATCCCACTGGCAGCCATGACCTCATCAAGGTCAAGATCAGGGTAGCATTCGAGAAGGGCCGACCGAGCGTGTGCTGCACTGCAATTGGCCTGTCTCCGTGGAGCTTTTGCGGGACTCGTGGTGAGCTTAACTTGTCTCAAGGGACTCCAACGATCAAATGGGGTGACATACCAGACAATGAAAAATTCATGGCAGCCTCGACTGTTCGGTTCGTTGTGTGGCGTAAAGTGTGCTATGTATCGCACAACTGCCCGGGGTGCTCTAGCCAGGTCCGAGCCTTAGGTAGGACTCAACGAGACATTTCCAAGATAGTTAAGTCTGGGGACGCTGAAACTGCGGGCGTACAATATTTTTCTGTCCTCGTTTCAGTGCAAAGCGACAAATTAGAACATATAGGATGGCGTAATGCGATAGTTGTGGGTCCGACTTGCCTGAATAAACTTAGAATCCATTAGGAATTTATTAGCTTTGGAAGTGTTGACCATTGTAAACGCGAAGGAGATCTCAGGACCACCGTATCCCCGAGGACCCCTCCTGCTTGAAGCTGAAGACTCGGGACATTCGGGGATGATGCAACACGCCACTGTTAACTTGGGCATGGTAGCAAGATGCAAACCACAAGGCAGTCGAATTCAACGACGTGGCGGATGAAAGGTGTTGAAGCGAGCGCATTAAGCTTCCAGCACAGGTTTCTGCGTTTGAAGTTGTACTGCAGCTACTTACTGGAGTACGTCGCCTCGTCTTCATTTTGGCTCAGAAGCAGTGCTCTCCCAATGTTTGACACGATCAACATACTGTAGGATGTCTTCCATTTGCCGCTTGCTTCAATCTGTTCTAGTTATCCACAGGACAATCGACGAGTCAGAATATGGCATGGGTTCGCGGAGGGTAAGTAAGGGATAGTAATGCATACTTAACGGAGGGTGCATGCTGCACCGCCAACCGACGATCAATTGATCTTCTAGTGTGGCAATTGGATTCAACATGGATCGCACTCACCTCTGCAATGGGCTACGAAGACACGGCAAATCATGATGTTTCCACAGGCCCTCGAACTCAAAACCCCTTCAAATGAACTTTGCTTACTTGCGACGGTACTTACCCATTTTTTGGGTGAGCTGAATTCGCCCTTGGACCCACACCTGCTACAAGTTGCCGACACTATTACACGGTGTGGACCTGGTCATACAGTAAGTGCGATGCTCTGATGCGTTAGGCCCAGGTACAATGAAGGGAAACCTGTCCTCCGACGCGACGGGGCTCAAATTGGCGGTGACAGAAAGATGATCGCAGGCTCGAAGCTCTCAGGGATCCTACATACGCAACCAGAGACGAGTAGGGTCGTCCCTCCGTGGTCTTCCTCCGCGGGATATCGGTCTTTAATCGGAGGCGGATCACACGATGCTGGCGGCAGCGTATGTACCTTTTCATCGACCTTGCACCTCAGGCTTGTCCCTTGGCGAGCTGGCTACACATGATCGAAGGTGCAACTTTCCATCTCGACGTCATTCTTCTTAGGTCGTCGGTGTATGTACCTCTCTCCTCAGCCTCCTCAAGTTCGGCAAATTGGCAGGTGGTGACGATCTCAAGGCGCCTCGTGGTCTGGTTCACTCCCTACACCGTCCACGAAAAAGGCGGCGGTTATTATACCGATCGAGACAACTTACCATGCGCAAACACGTACGAGGCAGCTGCAAGTACTTCAATGTCTTGCGCAAGGCCCGAATATCATCCTCCTTGGTGATCTTCATATCGGTGATATGCAATGCCCCCCATGATGGTGCTTTCATGGTTGGTGGCTGGGGCTTAGGGGTGATCAGCTAGGAAAAGCGTTTCGCGATTCCCTAGGGGTCGCATCCCGCGCTTGTCCACCCTGGTTGGATAAGCAGTCGAGCACATCGTTTTCCAATCCGTGTCTGCCAATACCAATTTGGCTGTTTCGTGCTACAGTGACTAGACTGTATGGAAACTCTTGCGGGTTGAGCTCTCGAGGCTTCGTGTCTAACAGCCTAATTGTTGCCAATGCTTCCAGTTTGCTGTGTTGCAATATTTAATGCAACAATAAACGGACGGTGCAAACCTTCCAAGATCCTCCATTTCGAAACAAAAAAAAAACATGGCTTTTCTCAGACTTGCTGGATTGGAGTGCACTCATTCCTGGCATTCCCAGGTCCTGACAACGAAATGAGCGGTCACCAATGCTGAACGGCTCTTCCATACGTCTATTCACCGGCTGTGGAGGCGACTATGTAGTATCAGTGTCATGTTAAAGAAACTAGGGAGACAAATAAGGAACACACGCACGAAAAGAGTATGAAGGTGCAGTTATATATACATCGAACGAACCCTCAATCATTCAATTCCGGGAACAGGTCTGGTAGCACCGTCTCACATCTTCCAATGAATAAAAAGTCGGCCTTGTCATCCTGTCTACTAGGCTCCGTATTGAACACTGCGACCTTACCACGGCGCCGCTGCACACGGAGAGTGAATGTTGAAGCCGGACGCACCTAGTCTCTCTCGTGGTTAATGAGGTGCAAAGTCCCTTTCGTATCCTACTTACTGTAGAAGAGGTACCAACGACGAGAATCATGTCCGCTTTGAAGACCAATTGATTGATTTTGTCCATGTGATGCGGCATTTCACCAAACCAAACAACACCTGGGCGTGCTAAAGCCCCGCACTGGGTGCAGCGGGGGAGATCGCTTTCCGGTATATTGATTTCCTTCGTACCCGCGTCTTCGTAATTCTGGAAGGCGTCGTCTGCGAGTGAAAGTGCAGGACAAAGGGTAGGAGAGCGGTCTTGCCGGCAGAAGCCGCACTCCGTACACTTCACGTCGAACAGTCTCCCGTGCATTTCCACGATAGAGGTTTTGGGCGTCGATACCTCGTTGGTACGTGCATCCACAGCACGTAATTTCTCGAGCGCCGATTCGAGAGCCATGGAGGACAAACCATCTATGTTCTGGGTTATCAAATGCAAGGATTTGGCATTAGGCGCAACCTCTTTCAAGTACGTCGGGATCAAGAGTTTGGCGATCGTTTCGTGTGCGGGATTTGGTCGGGCTGCCAATGCTCTGCAGATGCAGGTGTTTTGACTTCGTCCATAATGTCATCCGTAAAACACGCACCTTGTCCTACGATAATGATAAAATTGCCATACAAGAGAAGGATTGGTGGAGAAAGCTTCTGGCGTGGCCAGACTAGTAGCATCCAAAGATCGCCACATGCCTCCTCCGTCCCTAAATGTTGGTATCCCTGGCGGGCTCACAGTTCAGAACGAGGTGAGGTGGATGCACGGAAAGTGAAAGCCGTACCAGATGCCGCCGATAGACCAGCTCCAGCGAGAACTATGATATGTTGTGCATCTTTCATTGCCTCGCGAAATTGGCTGTTGAAGTTACCAGGAGGATCGGGCCCTTCTGTAGCATCCATGATATACTTGAAAAGCAACTTGAAAGCGAACAAGGCGTGGCTGGCGCGCAAACAACTTGCTAAGATTTGTCAGTGTGGACCAAAGAGTGGAAGATAATCATTACTTCTCCACTATCACAGCCATAACTGAAACCTTCCTGGCGTGCCAGATCCTTGCTCTTCCTCGCTTCATTTGACGACGTCGAACAAAACAACAACGCGTAAATCCAACGTAAATCATAGCCCGAGCCTCATTTCCTTTCGTTGCATAGCTTGAAGGTACATAGTCGAGCAACTGATAAAGCATACACGCAACGACGTCTGCAAAGGTATGTCAAAAGGTTAAAAAGTCTCACCGCAAACAGTCATCTCGTAGAAACAGCAAGGGCACGTCGCGAAGTTGCAGGCCGAGATCGACGCATTGCAGCAAGGCTTGGGTACGAATCCCTTTTCAAATCCCTCATTTCGACAATCGCACTGCAGATTTTGACACTAGCTGCATACAGCGCCAACCAGAACGCGCAACATATCGTCTCGAACTACATCGAACTCCTTCACCGTTATAACGAAGCAAAGGATGCTACGCCGCCCTTCGTTCGGTAACAGGACAGGTACGTCTCGTCCGTGAGCCGTGCTCCTTCTTAATACCGTGACTTCTTATACACTCATTGACTGCCCTTATTTCTCTTGCCGCCCCATGACTTTGAAGATCGCGCCATCCTCGTCACTGCTACACGGAAGATACGCACGCGTATGCTGGCCAACTCGGTTTCGTTACCACTTGGCAGCTACGGAGTGGTGTCGATGCCTACCCAACGTTGGTAGGTGGCCAACTACGGGCGTGATTGATCGGAGCGATCGAACGTTGATCATGTGTATGCGCCACTCTCCACAAAGAGTACGCACTGTGTTCAATGGCGAACGGCTTATCGTAAACGGGGGGTCGAAACAAGACAACCACCTGAACTACTTCAACCTCTACGTACGATCTTTCGACCCGTACCGCCGTCAATCTTCCCAAAGGCTACAGAATATGCAATGTCCCGCATGGCGGTGTTTTCGTGGTTGGCGGCAAGGGAACAGTGGTGATCACCCGGGAGAGTGTGAGTCGTTTCGCAGTTCTCGAGGCGTCGCATTTCGCACTCGTCCGCCCTGGTGAAGAAACATTTCACGCTAGCGTTGGAGCTATAACGATTGCTCAGGCCAGACGCTGGACACCAGAGTTAGTTAGCCACCTGACTCTCGCTATCAAGGTACGTGCCAGGAGATGTTGGCGATGATTTACATGCGAGGACGGGTAGCAAGCATCACACGCATCCTTCGGTGTTGCCCGTCGTCGTATCATCGGATGATACTCTTCATCCTGCTATCTGCCTTATCGATGGTTGCTGCTAGGAAGGACAAACGCAATGGGTTTACGCTCCTCAACATGGCCTTCGCGGATCTGTCTCATGCAAGTGTTTATATAGCACATTCGTACATGGTATGCTACAGGGCAAGAAAGAACTCCATTCACTCCGTTTCGGCATCCAAGCCTTTCCAGCCCTTCTCCTGTATAGATGCTGCCGCCGGAGACAAAGTCGCGTTTGGCTCCTCTGACCCGCTCGACCTATACTCATCAGATACTACTAGTATCTGATGAATGTAGGTCGAGTAGTACTCGCGCGTGGCACGGAAGTGCTGTTTTCAGAGTATGAACCAGGCGGGATGATACCTGTTCAAAGACGGCTTGGTTAACAGATCCTAACTCAGCATTGGAGGGATTAGGAAGAGCCCATGCAAGATATGCCTTTCCATGCGAGCCCGTCGTGAGAAATTGATACTTGAACAGAGGTGGCAGCAAAGGCAGCTGTGTTTGCTGCACCCTATCGGCTGCTGGCCTTTCAAAGCCTTGAGCGACTTACTGAACTCAAGGATGACACGAATTTCGGCATGAATACGGGGGGATATTAATTTACTTCGGGCCGGCCATGCAATTTAAGTTGCCACTTTGAAACAGTACGTACATAAACTGCCGACTTTTTGCGTGTTGATCCATCGCACTTGAAGCAGTGAGTTCTGAATGCTCACAGCGCATCTTCTTCCTCATTCCAAAGATTTTGCCGTGTAGGTTTCCAGACAAGTTTTGACGCCCGTGATTTCCTCTCTCTCGATGTCGGACCCTAATGACCAAGTCGTTCTTACGGAGGGCCTTCAGCTGCTCCGTCAGTTTGGCGTCTCAGACCTCCTCAGATCTTGCAAAGGTGTCCTCGTAAACGACGATTTGGACCATGTAATCCTAGACGCCATCGCGCTCACACTAATGACCGGCAAGCCAGGAGAGGCTTTCGCCGCCGCGTTTGACAAACGTCAAGGCATCATGCTCGTCCTGGCCAAGAACGGCCCCGTCACCGAAGAAGACAGTCATACTGTTCGTGACCTGATCAAGACGATCACCGCTACTACCACTCAGTCTGTGGTTGATGTATACCCTTTCTTGCTATCTCGGGGCCGGAAGAGCATCAAGAAGCAGACTGGGGAGATACTTAAAGCTGCGGACGAATTCTCGCACGATATCAATGCAATCTTCGATTCCGACCGGTACATACCCAAACCCACCGTCGAAGAAGAGTTCCCCGATTCTGCGTGTTATCGCAGACACAAATATCCAGATGGCGTTGAACCTTCGTATGCGCAAATGATGCGTGATCTCCTGGCGGATCTTAAGCTTGTGGCTGCAAGAACTGATTCCCCGACGGCAGCAATGGCTTTCTCGCCGCTTGTGGACGTTGTCTCTATGCTCAGCGGTTGCAGTTCTCTGCGGTGGGCCTGCGAATGCAAGTATGCTGTCAAACATTTTCAGGTAGCGCGAAATCTGAAACGCCGTCTCTTAAAATTCTGCCGGTACATTCAAGGCATCAACATACTGATCAAGAGTGCCAGGCGTTTTGGCTCGCATGATATCAGGTACTGTTGGGTCGATCCTATTGCTGCTGGTACAGGTGAGAGCACACTTGCTCTCTCCGGGAACCACCTGGATGCGATATCACGTGCATTCGGTCATTCCCTCTCGGAGTGTGACCAAGAGAGACTGGCCCACAAGTTCCCCAAGATGCAGAACGAGTGGTCCAACAGCCGTAACATCACAATCTGCCTCCACGTCGAGATTCGCCTTCTGCTTCATCTCAGTGGCCCGTCTATTGGTCAGGATCAACCTATGCCTATTGGCTGTAGCAAACGGACTTGTCCCTGCTGTGCATTGTGGATTGAAGCGTACAATCGAGAATTCAACACGAATTGGCAGACGAGCGACTCGGGCGGCAAGCCACATGCCGGTTGGGCTCTGCCTGGTCCCTCATACGCACATGTCAATGATGCTGTCCTAGATCAAGTTTCGCAGCGCTTGATCGACAAACTGGAAGCGATTCTGCTTCCAACCAAGAGTGCATTTTCTTTCGACGATCGGCCGTCATCAATGCCAGATGAGATGGAAGCTACGATATATGAGCGCTTGGAGGAGTATTTTCGGCAGCAGAGAATCGGCGAGAGTTCCACAGAGCCCTAGTTTGAGTCAGTTACGTGGACCGGGGGCCGAACACTAGTATGTATGGATTAGATCCGGAGAGATGTTATGTTTAACCACGACGTTTACAGTCATTCGCTGGCAGTAGTGCTTGTTTCACCATTGATCAAACAGTTACCCATACCCTGTCGTGAATCATACGGCAGGAAATTTGTTGGTGCTCGGCATCGTTTAATGCACGCAAGGTTGTACTACACAAAATGTCATCTTTCTGCAAACCCCCAAAATTCCTGCGAAACGTGTTGGGACGCGCGCGTCTTTTCTGACATATGCAACACAAACCATTATATTACGACGCGCCCCCATTTTCTTTCCCTCTCTAATCGCTTTTAGTCGGTTAGAGAGTGTTCTGACATTCCGATTTACTACCACCGCATCAGGGCTTCCTGAACTGAGGAGCACCAGCGTTGATCATGTAAGCTAATGAGTGCGACAAAAATCTTCATACACCCTTCTCAAGACATCTTTCTGGGCCTGTGTTATCTTCCGTTCCAGAATTGAACGGGCTCCTATTGAGGTGGTTGCAAGGTGACTGTTGTTTCCGGTCCTGCCTGTATTATTTTTCTTTCTGCTTTTTGCTACTAGCTGCACCATCGAGATGGCGAAAATTCGGTCGCCAATATTTGCGCATTTATTGCTCCGCTTCACGTTTCCGCATTGCCTTGTCTGAGAAGGTTTAACCGCTTGCCACGTGTGTTGTACACAGCTGCTAGACCTGGTCCTGTGCAAGTCTCCCTTCCAAGCCCCTCTCCCTGAGTTCGGATCCTGGATGTAAGTGTTGTATTATCTGCTTATTCCCCAGAGACTGTCATACTGACACCAAGAGAGAACACGGCCTGCGCAAGAGTCTTTCCAAATCTTCTGTTGGTGACCATGAACTCGTCTTGTGTCGTCTCAGTCTTGGTGATGGATAAATTGACTCCAAGTAGGTTCGCCTGAGATAGGCTTATTTCTTCGAGGTATCCATCAACGTTCGCCATCGAGGAAATTATTCAACACCACAAATAATGCCAACGATGCACTATGTATAGCTGTAGTAGGTTGCCAACAGCGAATTGCAGCGCGGCAACCTCGATATGAAGTCCTCGTAATGAGGATGCTGTTAACGGTCAAACCCAGAGGTAAGTCACGTATCTGTGCGACACTTCCTACACCTGGCCGCCTTTGTCGACACAAGACAACCCGATCCGCAGCGCGCACTAAAAGGCACCGCTAATACCCCCGCCTCAGCTAATCTTGGATCGAGCCCAGAGTCCAGACAAAGGCGCTTGGACTGCGTTGGCAACCCATTGTCCCATCCTCCACGTGGAACCGCCCGATGTGTTGACAGGTCCACAACGATTCATGGCTCTCATCTGAGAATAGGAACACTAAACGCACGACGCGTCTGACGGTGGAACACGCTTTGTGATGCGCGTGCCACGCAGGTGCTGCCGAAAGGTGAGATAAATAGTCGCCCTCTCTTTCACCGGTTTTCTACGCCTTGAAATTTCCGCTTTGACTCCATCCTTGGGCTGTAACATAGCGCACATTACACTGTCAACACGTTCATTTCATCCTGCGAAACAAAACAAATACTATTCTTTGTATCAACATGTCCATTCCAAACACTCCATCCAACAGCGTCGATCCTTTCTCGCCAGAGCGAATGAAGAGCAATCTCTGCTTCTGTGGAGAAAAAACCGTCGAGGACCATGATTTTTGTTTCTGTTCTCCTCGTTGCGCTCGCGAAGATGCTCTCCGAGCATTAGACGATCCCGAATGCCACTATCGCGACGTCGTACGTCGAGCGTGTATCAAGGCAGGTGTTGCAGAACTGTACCCCCGCCGACGAAAGTCGGCAGAGACACTGTGCCCGTCCCAAATAGAGGAGAGAGCCTCTGCGAAGATGGCCCTTCGACTGCTCCGCCCTGCAAATGCCGGACACCGGAGGAACAAGCCCACTTACGATACACCGCAGGAATTAGGAAATCTAGCACCGATGTCGGGAAGGATGCCCGAGAAGGTATTTCCGACGCTTTCGCAGATCACTGGAGCAGTTCTAGCGAAGAAGGGTATGACAGGAGAGCAGTTTGTAGCTGAACAACGCGATCGTCCCAGGTGGCAAGGATCCGGAGCTGTTCCTACTCAACCGACCGACGACAGTCACGGGGATACTTGCCCCGTGATCTCGCTCGACGTTATCCCGCTTTCCGAAGATGATCTCACCCCTCGCCGGACTCTTAGGCGCGTACCACGTTCAACCACAGGGTTGAAAAATAACATCAGGAAATCCGTCGCTGCACTGCTCAACGTCGGGAAGGGACGTTCACAAGGAATCAAAGTCACGCAACGAAAGAGCAGTGTCAAAGGATATCCTGAAAGGGACACAAGCCGTGCAGAGCCGAGGGTCTTTGGGCATCCTGTAAACCCCATTGTACCCTGTCTGCCTGCCGAGCCGGTCTCGCCCGTCCTTCGTCCGGCGTGTGTTCCCTCCGCGATACCTATTCGCAGCTCCAGGACACTCCGTCGGTCTGTCTCGTTTGCAGGCCGGGATGCAATTCCCCAGGACCTTGATCTGTATAATGACAATGACTCGCTAATGCAGATGTTGGCGGAGATGAGGGAGGAAATGAGGAACGCTGGGGAATTTGGCTCAATGTCATATCTTGATGAGGGCGAAGAAGAATGAGAGTTATGATAGTTGCAGATCTAGCTATTTGTCTAGTTACTTGGCTTTTCGTGTGAATGTGAATTTATTTCTTGTTTTTATATACCGTCCAGTGAGGAATTGTTGGTTTTCCCTATTATTTTTTCAATTATTTTCAAAGAAATAGACTTAGCTTGCCTTCTTCCGATCAGCACTTGGAGTCCTTCCGTTGACTTCGATTCCATCCACAACTAACAAGGTGAAATGGTTGCAACGACACGGCCGAGGACGATATCCCAACGTACTGGTGGATTCGCGGGTCATTCGCAAATGCAGTTCTAGTGGAGTCGATCGTATGGATGCTCGGAGTCACGGTGCTCCTCGAAATGGTTTGGAGGCCTCGGATCCTGGCCCTTCTAACGGCCACACAAAAGGGCAGTCGATTGGACGCGCGCTTGTCACAGGTCTCGAATGGTCTGTGCTGCATTTGACACATCCTGTCAAACCGGTCTCGACAAAGGCGATTTATATGGACGCTGCAGATGTCCAAGCAAAGTTTATGGCGACCGTTCAATGACAACAGTGCTGTGTGGGTTCTTGCTCTTTGTCCGTCAGACGTTCACATGTAAAATATGGGCCGCCTTTCGAATGCCGTCGGCGGTCGACCGCCCGCTGTGCAGTGCAAAGATGAGTCCTGCAGTTGTTCTTTTTGTCTGCTTTGTGTCACCCCGCCCATCAATGAGACACGACGCTTTGAATGTCTCCCGCTTTCACGAATGTCACAGCACCCACCGTTCCACAAAGTCCTTGACGCTTTGTGGACTCATCGACAGAGAGCATGTATAAAGCCGAGCGCTTTCCAACGACCATGGCATCAGATCGTCCCAGACATATCCTCCTACGAGCAGAACTCCCTCTCCATTATTTCATATAATCCGTTTTGGCATATAGACACAGCTAGGCAGATGGCGTACATCAACCCTGGTCACCTCATGTTGAACCCCAGCGGGCCTGGAACCTCGAAGGTACATTCCATGCTCAAGTTATTTTGCACCTTTTAATGTCCAACGTCTGCATAGCACTATGCGCGAGTAGCCAACCCTCCCGTTCACCCGGGCGCAATGCACGCACCCATGCCCGACTATTACATGTTACGAGACCAGAGGCGGATCGTGCGTGTCCCTCGTCCGCTCCTGTATATCCCTCCTTACGAAAGCCCCGCGCTGATATTCAGCCGGTTGGCCTGGCGCTCGTGTCAGGGATATCCTGAAGTTGCGTGTTTCCGTCGATAATCCGTATGTCTCGATGTCTAAATCTCCTTCTCGTCAGAAATACACATGCACCCCTGGATGGGAGAGGTGGGCCCTGACCGACACTAACGTTGTGCCATTCGACGTCGTGCTGCTCTCGATGCATTATTACAGAAACGTCTGGATCCCCGAGTTCTACGTCATCGAGTGAACGCTTTGATTGCCTCGCTCATTTGACGTCGACTTCATGATTTTTTTTCTTGCTTTAAGCTCGTAGATTTTATCACACCTCCCTCACAGGCATTGCACTGTACATCATTGGCATCTTCTTGTTTCATCCACTTGCATCACCAAACGGCATACCTCCAATCATCATTCACCCAATTCCACATATATCATTCACTCGATCGTCTATCATTTTGTAGAGACGCCGCGCATCCGAGGCATATTTAGAATACATCGTCGTATACTTTCTTACGTTCGACTCCGAGTTTCCGACACAGACAGTGACACTGAACTTACCACCAGCTGCTGTAAGTTGAACATGTCCACTTGCATTTTCCGTTCGTGGCTCATCTCCCATTGCATTTCATGAATTGACACTGCGAAGTAAGTTTTGAAATGCATTGACGCTCAGCAGATTGCAACATTTTCGTCCAGACGACAAGGCTCTGCGAGACTGATGATTTTCGAATCCTTTTCCTCGTTTTAAGCGTCACAACATGACAGCCAACCACCCCGACACCTTGGAGGCAGCCTTGTCGCCAATTTGCAGTGCAGCTGCAGCTGCAGTAGCGACATTTTGCACCCGAGCTGCGACTTGTCGACGAGGCCACCACTGGACTAGCACCACACTCAGAACGCTTGATTTTTGTTCTTGAGACCGGCGACGTTCTGGTACGTTCAGTTCGAAGGATAATTAATCACTGACTAGGCGTGTTGTGAGACTAGGACGAAGGTAAGTACTGACGGTGAAACAAGTGCTACTGGACCAATACACTGGGCGCGATAAATTAGCCCTCGTGTGCTATCGGCGCTCATCGCAGTCAGCCAGCCAACAGGCATTCGAACGACGGCTCACCCGATAGGCAGTAAGCAATGATTTCCAGTGTTATCCTTACCCATGTCCACGAGTCACAGCCAAAAGGTAGAGACACGAATGACTGACCAACTGTCGCCCCAAGGAAAGCTCTTGAGACGGCGATTGCATGGACCTTGTGGACCCCGTACTTGGCGACACGTCGTCTCACAAACGCAGCTTTGCAGGGATGAGGAAAAGGGTAAGTACGTAGCTTTGGATACAAAGATGGCCACGACTTGTGCTGCCACGACGACGCAGAGCGTCCGCAACGTGCGGTGCAATCCCACAGGCCTCTAAAACGAGAACTCGGGTTAATTTTCTTGCACGTTTGGAAGCTGCGCTGCGTCCGATGGAACGCGTCATTTGGCAGTGCACGAAGACATTCATCGTGCCCGCCTTCACTACCGCATATCTGCCATGATACATTACCGCCGCCGACCAGCAACGGGATCCTCAGTCCTTACGGGCCCGTCGACATGGCAGCCAGCCGCCCTGAGTCTGACGTCTTTGCCGACCGTTTCAGCTGCTCAAGCTGTTTGAATACTCAGACTTTCGCATGCGTTGTGATGATCTCACCGGTACGGGAACGAAGATTATGAGGACCATGACACCAGGATCGCTATTCGCGTCCTGGACACCATCGCACTCGCGCTGACGACCGGCGAGCCTGGAGAAGTCTTTGCTGCTGCATTCGACAGATGTCAGAAAATAACACTTGTCCTGGCAAAGAACAATGTCGCTGAGGAGGACAAGCAAGCTGTTTGCACCTATGACTTCCACCACAAAATCTGTGCTTGACACTTACCCTTTCCTATTTCCCTGTTGCTGGAAGAACATTGAGAAGTAGATTAGAAAGGCACTTGAAGCTGTAGACACAGAATCTCATTCAATTATAGTGATACAGAACACATCCATGCATATTGCTGATACAATCAGCGGCTCACATATTGGAGGGTGTACTAAATAAGGGTAACTGAGGTTGCTCTTTAGGCTGAGGAGCTAAAGGAGTAAGACTCAGGAGGATTTGATGGAGTCCCCTGGTCACTGCATTGGTCCTTATATACTGTACAAGTGTGTGTCCATGTTTACACTAGATCTATCGATAACATGAAAGGCATGAAGAACAGGTGTGCATCAAGCATCGCCATGGAATGGAAAGGAACCATAACATGAGGAATACATGTGTGAAAGGGAAGGAGAAGCATGAAATGAGGAGAACATGTGCTGCCACATTAATACGGTGTGTAGGCCATGAGGTGTGGCAGCCTATTAAATATGAAATAGCAGAAATGAAAAACATATGGTAAAAGTGAGGCATAAGGCTATGAAAACCTGTGAGTCTGTGAAGAAGTGACATAGGGGTTAAGTCCATGTCGCGTGCAAGCCAGTTGCACGTGTCAAGTCACGTGATGGGTTGGGACTTAGACATTTCTAAGTCTTGAAGTACAAGCGCACTAGGCGCTAAAGGCTTAATAAATTAGAATAAATAGAAAGAAAAGAAAAAGAAATAGAGGAAAAATTCATATCGTAACAATTGCTTTGTTGGAATAAGTGCTAGCTAACTCTAATCACTCTCTCCTTGAAATATCGTGTTGAGCAGACATGTGTGCCATAGGTGCAGTGGGCAAGCTCAGATCTTACCTGGTGGTTTCAGACAGTGAACAGAGATGGTAGTGGTTGTGATGTTAGAAAGATCTATTCAAGATTCTCATGATGAGATCTTATATACTTTGGGAGCAAGTATTCGAGCTCCGCTTTAATACTATTTACATTTATTTATACTAGCATTTGTTGCCACTACTAGGGCACATTACACTTAGTGTTTACTATACTATTGAACCTGCTGCCACTAGGGCGCATATGTTCAACACTCCTCCTTGGTAAGTATTCTGGATATATGCAAGCATGTAGGTAGATAGGGTATGTAGCTAGTGCATGGAAGAATATGTGGCACTAAGAGCTGCTAAAGAATACAAGTCCAAGTTGTGATCTGAACTTTAGGAATTTGACATGACCCAAGTTCTTTGTGAACATATCTACAGGGTTGTCATTTTCATTGACAAAGAAAACTTTTATTTAGCTTGAGATCACCTTGTGAATATAATAATAGCGGATGTCAATGTATTTGGAGTGCCTTTCGGTTATGAGGTTAGATGCCATGAATAGTGATCCTTGGTTATCCCCATGGACAGGTATGGCTTTTAAGTTATAGCCTAACTCTTGGAGTAGGGAACGAATCCGCACTACTTGGCAGCTACAATCAGAGAGTGCCATGTATTCAGCTTCAGTAGATGAGAGGGCAACTGTTTTTTGTGTATACAATGTCCAGCTGAATATACCATCTGTTACGATATGAATTTTTCCTCTATTTCTATTTCTTTTCTTTCTATTTATCCTAATTTATTAAACCTTTAGCACCTAGCGCGCCTATACTTCAAGACTTAGAAACGTCTAAGTCCCAAACCCATCATGTGACTGGTCACGTGACTTGACACGTGCAACTGGCTCGCACGCGACATGGACTAGCCCCTATGCTACCTCTTCACGGACTCACAGGCCCTCATAGCCTTATGCCTCGCCTTTACCATATGTTTCCCATTTCACAGTTGTTTGATATTTAATAGCTGCCACACATCATGGAATCCTCACCGATCTCATGTATGATCGTGGCAGCACACGTTTACCTCCTGTTTATGATTCTCTTTCATTCTACATGCGTCTGCCTTATGTTTTACTTCCCTTCCATTCCATGGCTATGCTTGATGCATGCCTGGTACATATGTTTTTCATCCTATCGATAGATCTAGTGTAAACATGGACAAACACTAGTAGAGTATATAAGAACCAATGTAGCGACCAGGGGATCCCATCGAATCCTCCTGAGTTATTCCCCTCTCAGCTCCTCTGCTAAGAGTAATCTCAGTTTGATTAACTTCAGTACGCACTCCAGTATCATGTGAGCCGCTGATTGTATCACCATCAACAAACTTTAAAAAATAGCTGGTAATTGATTTACGTGATGTAGGGTCTGAGGCTCAATCAGAATCGGTGTATGCTGTGATGCCAAGTCCAGAGGAACCATCATACATGAGAGAGTATTTGTTGGTACCAAGTAAGTAGTGGCATATATACAGCACTTTCTGGAGATGATCCTTGGAAGGGTTGACAAAATGTCATGATAGAGTTGTCACAGCAAATGCTATATCGGGTCTGGTACCCAGCATTATATATAATAATGAACCAATAACCATTTGGAATTGGGAGCATAAAACAGGGTCTGCTGCTTCTTTGTTTGCTAAGACATGATAGTCTATAGACAATGGTGTAGAGGTTGATCTGGCGTTTTCCATGCTGTGTTGTTCTAGAACTGTAGCTAGATAGGTGCATTGGTCGACATATATTTTGCTCTCTTTTCTTATGATGTGCATGTGAAGGAACTCTCTCACTTCACGGCATTCCCACTTGGTCATGAATTTGGTCTTTATCTTGTCAATGATCTTTTTGTTTGACCCACAGAATAGGGTGTCGTTGATATAGATAATAGCAACAACCATTTTGGTGTACTTATGCCTATACATGAATATTCTAGCATCGGACTTGAGGCATTCAAAGCCCATCTTTTTGAGAGATTTGTCAAGGGTCTTTCACCAGGATAGACCACCTTATTTAAGTCCGTATAGGGCATGCTTTAATCGAAGAACTAAGTGCTCCTGTCCTTTAGCATGAAATCCTTCTGGCTGCTCCATGTAAATGTCTTCTTTGAGTCTGCCATATAAATAGGCACCTCTGACATCTAAGCCGGATATATACTGTTACAATATACATTTTTTCCCTATTTATTTTCTTTTGCTTTCTATTTATTCTAATTTATTAAGCCTTTAGTGCCTAGCACGTCTACTCTCAAGACTTAGAAATGTCTAAGTCTCTTTCCTAATCATGTGACTTGGCACGTACAATTAGATCGTATGCCACAAGGACTAGCCCCTATGCCACCTTTCACATATGCATGGACAATTCTAGATCTATGCCTCACCTTCTACATATATTTCTTATTTACTAGCTATTTAATATTTAACAGCTGCCACACATCATGGTATCCTCACCGATCTCATGTATGATCATAGCAGCACATGCTTACCTCCTGTCTATGCTTCCGCTTCCATTTTACATGTGTCTACCTTATGTTTCCCTTCTCTTCCATTCCATGGCTATGCTTGATGTATGCCTGGTCCATATGTTATCCATTCTATCAGTAGATCTAGTAGATACAAGTATAAACCCCTGTAGAGTATATAAAGGGTGAATGCAGCAATCAGGGGATTCCTTATCGAATCCTCCTGAGTCTCTTCTCAGCCTCTCTGTTACGGGGTATAATTTTTCCTTTATTTTTCTCTATTTTTCTCTCTATTTTTGTGGTCACGTGACTTCATCACATGCTTATTTAATCATGTGACCAGCGCACGTGACTCGATAGCACATGACTTATATCACGTGCGGGCGAGGACTTTATTTAAATATCACATGACTAGGCCTAGACTCGCCTAGAACATTCTAGAATAGACTCACCTAGACCGGTCTGGACCATGACATCACCTGACGTCATATGGAACGTTGTGGAATGTTGTGGAACATTCCGATGATATCATATGTTTGTTAGATACAAACACTGTACCTGTATATAAGATGCAATGCCAACGCCCAGAGACTGTTACGATATGTATTTTTCCCCTTATTTTTCTCTATTTTTCTTTCCTTAGCGCCTAGCGCGCTTGTACTCAACGACTTAGAAATGTCTAAGTCTTTTTTCCAGATCACGTGACTGGTCACGTGACGTGATATGTACAACTTGCTTGCACGCGACATGGACATAACCCCTATGGCTACTCTTCACGGACTCACAGGCTTTCATAGCCTTATGCCTCTCTTTTACTGTATGTTCTTCATTTCTCCTATCTCATATTTAATAGGCTGCCACACATCATGGGATCCTCACCGATCTCATATGTGATCGTGGCAGCACATGTTATCCTCACCTTATGCTTCTCCTTCCATTTTACACATGTATTCCTCATGCTATGATTCCTTTCCATTCCATGGCAATGCTCGATGCATGCCTGGTACATATGTTTCTCATAGTATCGGTTAGATCTAGTGTACACATGGACAAACACTAGTGTAGTATATAAAGGTCAATAAAGCGACCAGAGGATCCCCATCGAATCCTCTTGGGTCTTATACCAGTGTCTCAATCTACAGAGCAACCTTGGTTCTAAGTCTCTTCAGTATGCCCTCCACGAATATGTGAGCCGCTGATGTTTCATTAGGATTCGATCTAAAACTAACCAACTTTGCTCACGATGCTTGCCGATCAAGACCACCGCAAGCAACAAGTACAACTTTGATGCTTTTGAAGTGAAGGCTTACGGACTGACGCTTTAGTGACACTGGCTAGTGTCTTCCAACAGGTTATCAGACTCTTGTCCCGACTCTTACGCAGAGGAGCTCGGAGAACGACCCACTACGTCCGTAGAGCAGTCGACGTCGTCAGACAACGGTCAAGGGCGACGGGCAGACCAAGAAGTGTGGTTCGAAAGAGAACTCGGACTACTCTCTCCTTATACCAACGCAGACGAAGAAGAAGCAGCCACTCTCGTCCCATCTCACTCATCTCACCTCCCTTCATGCTCTCCTTCGGTAGATCCGAACGACGCACCGCCCGCCGCTTACCCCCAATTGCCGGTCTTTATCAATCAGCTATTCGTTCCCGAAGTTTTAGTGGACGAATACGTACGTCAGATAGAAGCAGGGCTAATTGAAGAAAGAGAAGGTCCACGAAGAAGAGAAGAAGCTAGGGCTAGGTACAGAACACCGACCCCTTTCCCCGCACCACGCCCACGTCGGGCCAGACGCACTTATTTCCCCATAGATCCTGCTCACGTTCGCAGAGATCACTTTGACGAATTTCTCCCCGATTTCCTACGTCCACGCTTACGTCCCCGCCGCGTCCTTAACGAAGTAAGGCGCCGCCCCCACGTACTTACCACCGACCCCTTGATCTACGATCAAGAGTTACAATATTTCATTTAACTTTGTCTACATACAAATTTTCTCCCTTGAATCAAAATGTCGCAAGCCGTCTTTGATATCCTGGACGATGCCCAGGCAAACTGGGAAGATAAGATCGCCGCTGCTAGGCAGGGCATGTTTGATCAGAGCAGGATTATAAACCAGCTCAACAATAGGATCACCGCTCTGGAACGAGCAGGTGCAGTAGGAGGCTCAGCCTCAACTTTGACGAGTACGGGGGGAGCGTACTCGAAGAAAATTGAAGTATTCAATGACCCTGGTGAATATGATGGGTCTAAAGCAAAGTTCGAAGAATGGTGGGCTAAGATGCGGGCTTGGCTCAACATTAACTCTCACGCAATCACGCCGGACTCACACGAAGCAGTCCTGGCCGTCCTCTTCCGTTTGAAAGGGCCAAAAGCAGGTCCCTTTGCTCAAACGCGGATCATTAAGGGGGACACGTACACATGGGCCCTGATGGTGGCGGAGATTGAAGGTCTCTTCCGTTCCACCAATCAGGTTGATTGGGCACGTAGTCAGCTAAAGGGGCTGCTACAAAACAAGATGTCTACAGCCGATTTCATCGTCAAATTCGAAGCATTATACCAACAGGCTGCGATAGACGAATCGCACGCTATCTTTATGTTGGAAAATAACGTCAGACGGAGCATTATTGCTCAAATATTCAAGGAAGGCAAACGCAAGGCAAAGGTAGCCGAGTACATTGCCGAAATTAGACGCGTCGGGACCGCTCAAGAGTCCCTTGATTTCATAATGGGCGCCACTAGCCGAAGAACGTCACAGGCACGTAGTGACCCTAACGCAATGCAAATTGATGCCGCCCAAAGGGGGTCGTCATCAAAATTATCATGTTATAATTGTGGTGGTCCACATGGGGTAAAGAACTGCCCCAAACCACGCAACCAATGTCCCTCATGCAAATGGTTGGGGGGAAAACACAAGAAGGAATGTCGCGGCGGCCGCCAAGTGCGAGTCGTCGAACCAGTACGAGAAGAGCCCAAAAGGAAAGCCCCACGGGGTAGCGATCCTTTTACGGCTATCCGCAATATGTCCTATGACGAAATGAGGGCATACTTTTGGGACATGAAAGATGTCCATGACAAGGGAAAAGGCCGTGCCGCATGAACGAACTGGGTGTTCGTGCGGTCACATTTGACGAATATTTATCCAACCGCTTCTCCGTCCTTGAGGTCGAAGAACCTAGGGAAAGCACGGATGAGTCGGATGATGTTTCTTTTTCACAATGCCAAACTGGGTCCTCTTCTGTGAAGGGGCTCGGCCGGGGCTTCAAACTGGTACTTAATTCAGTTTCAACAAAACCACAAAAAAATATGTCAGACGAAGAAATCCCAGATGACTTTTTCTTGAGAACGCTCAACATGGAGAAGGAGATCTTAATGAAGATCAAAGTTGCATCCTTCCATGATAAGAAGAATTACGTTGCTGCTGATGCACTACTCGATTGCGGCGCTAATGTTATTTTCGTTGACAAGAAGTGGGCTATGAGTCAAAAGCTACCGCTCACTCTTTTACGCAACCCCATTCCCGTATTTAACGTTGACGGATCAAAGAACTCGGCTGGAAACGTTACACACTCCACCGAGCTAATTATAGATTATGAAGGACACAGGGAACGCGTTACCGCAGAGGTCACGGATCTAGGACGTAATCAGATCATCCTCGGGTACACGTGGCTGAAGAAGCACAATCCTGAAATAGATTGGGCCAAGGGCGAAGTAAAGATGACGCGATGCCCAAGAAGTTGCCATCTATTAAGGGAAAAGAGTGTATTCCTTCGTGTTCTGGAAAAAGAAGAAGAAGAGGCTGCTTATCATGCCTACGCTATACGAGCTAGTATTGAAGCACCTAAGAAAACAGAAAAGACGATAGAAGAGATGGTGCCTAGCGCATACCATCAATATTACGGACGGTTCTCAAAGGGAGAATCTGAACGCATGCCAATCAGAAAACCATGGGATCACGCAATCGACTTGAAGGATACATTCGTTCCTAAGAAAGGAAGAATGATTCCCCTCTCAGTAGAGGAGCAGAAAGAAGTTTCTAGCTTCATTGATGAACAACTGAGGAAGGGTTATATACGACCTTCAAAGTCTCCTCAAACTTCCCCTGTTTTCTTCATGCCAAAGAAGGAAGGCACCAAACGCATGGTTCAAGATTATCGTTATCTAAACGAGCACACTGTCAAAAATAATTATCCGCTCCCGCTGATTTCCCAATTAGTGGATAAGCTAAAAGGAGCTAAGTTATTTACAAAGATGGATCTACGATGGGGATACAACAACATTCGCATCAAGGAAGGCAATGAGTGGAAAGCTGCCTTCGTATGCTTCCGCGGTGCCTATGAACCCCTCGTTATGTTTTTCGGGTTATGCAATTCACCCGCCACGTTCCAAGCAATGATGAATGAAATCTTTGCCGATATGGATGACGTAGTGGTGGTCTATATTGATGACCTACTAATATTCACTAAAACAGATGACGTCAAGGAACACGAAAAGATCGTTAAAGAAGTCCTACGTCGATTGGAAGAAAACGATTTATTTATTAAACCAGAGAAGTGTACCTTTATGGTACCAGAAGTTGAATTCCTCGGCATGATAGTCAGCCGAGATGGAATAAAGATGGACGACTCTAAGGTTAAGGCTATTCTAGAATGGCCTGCGCCGAAGAATGTGAAAGGAGTTAGGAGTTTCCTCGGACTCGCCAATTTCTACCGAAGGTTCATCCAAGGCTATGCCCAAGTGGCTAGACCCCTAAATGATCTAACAAAGAAGGATACACCCTTCGTGTGGAAAGAAGCACAACAAGAAACATTTGACATGCTAAAGAAGAAGTTTACGTCCGCTCCTATACTATCCTTCCCAGATGAAGAAAGTCGCTTCCGTCTTGAATGTGACGCCTCAGACTTTGCAACAGGCGGAGTCTTATCTATTGAAAAAGATGGCTTATGGCACCCAGTTGCCTACGCTTCACGATCCATGACACCTGAAGAGAGGAATTACCCAATTGCTGATAAAGAGATGCTCAGCATGATTCAGGCTCTCGAAGCATGGAGACATTATTTAGAAGGTGCCAAGTATGAATTTGAAATCTGGAACGATCACAAGAATCTCCAGTATTTCATGAAGGCACAAAATCTTAACCGTCACCAAGCGCGATGGGCACAATATCTATCTCGGTTCAACTTTAAACTCATCCATAAAGCTGGAACCTCGATGGGGAAAGCCGATGCCTTATCTAGACGAGAAGATCATATGATCGGCATCGAGGATGATAATAAAGGAGTAACCATATTAACGCCGGAGAAGATTAGGGCGACCATCTTGATCTCCGATGAAGGCGATAAGATCAAACAACAGGTTCTTGATGCTATGTACAAGCTGAAAGAATCAGAAGTCCAGACGTTACGCGAGAAGTTCCACATTCATGATGACAGTGATGGAATTCTCTATGATAAAAGATGAAGATGTATGTGCCTGGCGACAACGGTCTACGGCAATCAATTATTATGTTACACCACGACACTCCGGTTGCTGGACATCCAGGAGTTGAGAAGACATTAGACTTGCTGCAACGCAGCTACACTTGGCCGTTGATGTCACAACGGGTCAAAGAATATGTTTCCCGTTGCGATAGATGCGCACGAATGAAAGGGAGCAATCAGCCTCCCGCTGGAAAATTACATCCCTTGGAAGTTCCTACGACACCTTGGGAAGACGTATCAGCAGACTTCATTACGGATCTGCCTGATTCAAATGGATTTGACTCCATCCTTGTGATGATGGACAGGTTTTCCAAAGAGGTCGAATTCATTCCATGTTTGAAAACAACGACAGCCCTTGACACGGCTCGTCTATATTTAACCAACGTGTGGAAGGCACATGGTCTACCCCGCACTATCATATCTGATCGTGGACCGCAATTTGCCGCGGAAGTAATGCGTGCATTATGCAAGCGATTAGGTATTACGCCTAAATTATCCACTGTATATCATCCGCAGACAGATGGTCAGACGGAACGAATGAACAGGGACTTGGAACAGTACCTTTGTTTATTCTGTGCAGAAAAAGAAGCAGAATGGGCAGACTGGCTTGCCATCGCTCAATTCTCATATAATACGAAGAAGCAGGCTTCAACTAAGAAGACCCCTTTCGAAGTCACACGGTCCTATGCTCCAAGAATGGGCTTTGAGCAACATGTGTCTAAGGCACCAGCTGCTGATGACTTTGCCGAAGAAATGGCCAAGACTTTGAAAGATGCTGAAGCTAATTTATTGAATGCTCAGAAGCGGATGAAAGCGCAAGCTGATAAGCACAGATCAGTTGCCCCTGAATACGTCATTGGGGATAGGGTCTGGCTCAGCACAAGTAATCTGCGCCTGCCGAGAGCTTCACGTAAATTAACCGAACGATGGATCGGTCCCTATGAGGTCACCAAATTGGTTGGCTCTAACGCGTTGACGCTTAAGCTACCAAAATCTATGCGTATTCACCCTACGGTTAATATTTCACGGGTCAAGCCTTACAAAGAGCGCTTGCCTGGGCAACCGGTTATTGCCCCTGGACCCATTGAAGTCACTGAGGGTCGTGATGAAGAATACGAAGTAGATTATGTGGTTGAATCTCGAAAAAGGGGTAACCGACTCGAATATTTAGTCCACTGGAGGGGCTACACAGATGAAGATAGAACGTGGGAACCCGCTGGCAATTTGGCCAATGCTTCTGATGCGGTTGCAGCCTTTCATCGGGCAGATCCCTCGGCTCCTCGTAAGCTACGGATGGCTTACTTGGATTTCTTATCATTATTCCAGCCGTTTGAAAATTTGACGGTCTCTATGCCTCGCGACACTCCCTTTGATCGCCTGGAAGTCGATCCTTAGGAGGGGGGTAGTGTTACGATATGTATTTTTCCCCTTATTTTTCTCTATTTTTCTTTCCTTAGCGCCTAGCACGCTTGTACTCAACGACTTAGAAACGTCTAAGTCTTTTTTCCAGATCACGTGACTGGTCACGTGACGTGATATGTGCAACTTGCTTGCACGCGACACGGACATAACCCCTATGGCTACTCTTCATGGACTCACAGGCTTTCATAGCCTTATGCCTCCCTTTTACTGTATGTTCTTCATTTCTTCTATCTCATATTTAATAGGCTGCCACACATCATGGGATCCTCACCGATCTCATATGTGATCGTGGCAGCACATGTTATCCTCACCTTATGCTTCTCCTTCCATTTTACACATGTATTCCTCATGCTATGATTCCTTTCCATTCCATGGCAATGCTCGATGCATGCCTGGTACATATGTTTCTCATAGTATCGGTTAGATCTAGTGTACACATGGACAAACACTAGTGTAGTATATAAAGGTCAATAAAGCGACCAGAGGATCCCCATCGAATCCTCTTGGGTCTTATACCAGTGTCTCAATCTACAGAGCAACCTTGGTTCTAAGTCTCTTCAGTATGCCCTCCACGAATATGTGAGCCGCTGATGTTTCAGAGACCTCAGCTTGGTTCTCTTGGGGCTACCCGTCCACGAGCGCACCTAAGTTTCTTTCCCTCTAACTTGCTTTTCGTCGACAAGCTATCGTCGACGCTGCTCATATCATCGTCCAAGTCTTCAAGTGAGACTATAACTCATTTGTTTTCTTGTGCTAGTTTTAGTATGACGTTGCGAAAGGCTACGCCTTAGCGCTCGTCTCATTAGAACCAAGCTTCCCACTTTCCCGGCGTCAGCACTACTCGTGCCTTTGCCGTTACTACATCATTCTTCTTCGCTGCACATTACCGCGCCTTTCATTTGATTTAGTCCCCGACCGTTGAGGTTCGGGAAGGACGCTATGCTATCTAGGGTCCCGTCGACGGCTTCTCGAGAGAGAGAACTAGAGATATTTCTCTAGCGGTTAAATCCCCCGTCACCCCACTTTTACTTCTTTTGGGCATCGTCCCGCGTCCCCGTGAGGCGCATTCATTGTAGTCATTACCTTAGCAACCCTCCCAGTACGAAAGAGCGGTCTTGTGCCCGTACTGTCTTAGGAGCGGTTTATATCAAACTTTATATCAGTAGTACTTCGGGGCTGTGCCAGATCGGTTGTTGACTGGACAGCGAAAGGGTAAAGGAAGAAACAGACCCTGACGAAGAAGAAACTTTTCAACGTGGCTCGCACTACTCGCCAGCGCGTTCTCGACACTCGGGCTCAAGCAGCAGCCCTCCAATTTCATCATCTTAACCGTACTTTCACCCCCGCCCCTCAAATAAAGTTCGAAGATCTAGAACCAGCTCCTGAGTGGCTGATCCCCAAACAGGAACCACTAGATTTTCTACACCGCATCAAGAAAGAAGAAGAACTTGAGGAAGATCTAGAAGAACAGATCTTTCACACGCCTATACCCCCTCCTCGTTCTCCCTCCCCTATTCCAGCTCTACCCCGGCGAACATCAAATCGCCTTCGTTTCCCTGTACGTCGACACGTGCAAGAATACCTTCCCTCTCTTCGCCGCCTCCGCCAACAAGTACCGGTTGCTAACTGCCCAAGGCACGCACCGTACTATTTGTATAACGAACCTGGCTATCTATAATGGCCGATCTCCAAAATGAAGTCGCCAACCTACAGGCGCAATTGCAACAAGTAACAGAAGTGCTACAAACGCTTCAAAATCAACCCTCCAACATCAGCCGAAAGGTTGAAATCTTCGCAGACCCTGGAACCTTTGATGGGAACCGGAAAAACTTTTCCGTCTGATGGGTCAAGCTCGAGACTTGGCTTACTGCAAATGCGGCGGTCCTTACAACCAATTTCGATGGTTGTGTAGCCGTCCTTTCTCGTATGAAGGGGCCTATATCCGGTCGGTTCGCTGAGGCCTTCATCAGAAAATACACCGACCAAAACTCTTGGCCCACACTCCATGTGTTGGGACAAGAAATAAAGAAATACTTCCGCCCTCTAGGCGACAGGGAATGGGCCATGAACCAGCTCGTTCACCTAAAACAAGGAAAGATGAGAACCGACGAGTTCGTCGTACGGTTCCATTCTTTGGTTCTCCAATCAGATTGCGAAGACTCCCACGCAATCTACCTACTAGAACGGGCAACACGGCCCGATATTATCAAAGAGATCTACCTCCAAGGAACCCAGGAGGAAGACATCGAAGCGTACCTTGCCGAGGTACGACGAATCGGAAGTCGGGCCGATCTCTTCGAGTATCAGTTCGGTAGGCAAGCATCCCAGGGGCGTGCCTGGGTTAACAACGTGCAAAACAACTCTTCCTCCAGCCGTGGAGGTAAAACATATGGAACCAGTGGAGGCGACGCGATGGACATTGGTGCCGCACAGAAGGGCAAACAGCCGGAGCAAAGAAGGCTCCAAATGGACTGTTACAAGTGTGGCAAGTCAGGCCACTTTGCCCGACAGTGCAAGGCACCAAACTGTCGTTGCGGCTCAGACCGCCACACCACGGACTGGCACAGGCAGCCGGCAAACAATGGGTGCCAAGTGCGTCAAACAGAAAGTGCGCCCGCTGATCACTGGCGTGGCATGGACTTCGAAGAGGCGAAAGCCTTCTTCTTCAACATGCACACTACGGAGATGAAGGCACAGGGAAAAGCCTTCGGTCCTTGAACACGGGGACAGTTCGAGGTGCCACATCTCTGGCAGGCAGCAGACAGCGCCTAAAAGCATCTGTCAGGAAGCCCGAGCCTGTAGCTCAAACAGGGCAAAATAAATGTGTTAATGACAATGTTTCTTTTTCTTGTAGTAATAGGTTTTCTTGTCTTGATGTTTTTGATACTTCTGATTTTCTTGATAGCGCAATGAGTAGTTCTAAAAATACAAAAGAATCTACAAAAATAGAAAATACAAAAGAATCACAAAAAAATAGTTTAGTTTCTTTGTTCTCTGATTTCTTGGATACATATGTAGAAGGGGGGTCCTCCTTACGAGGCTCGGCGGCTCAACCCGTGCTTAATTCCTCAAAACCCAAAATAACTTCTTCTATCAACTCCCTGTCCCCTGGAGATGATTTTCCTGAACGGATAGTTACTAGATCGGTTTCCCTTAAAAAGGAATTGAAAATCCTGATCGAAGTACTGGACAAACACGTGGATGTTGACACCACGACCCCTATCCAAGTTCAAGCCCTACTTGATAGTGGAGCTAACTCTATCTTTATCGATCGTCAATGGGCTAAGCGACAAGGCATCATGCTATGCAAACTGCCTATACCTATCCCAGTTTTTAATGTCGATGGTACCAAGAACCGAGCAGGAGACATTACTCATGTCGCAGAAATCCGTATGGAGTACAAAGGTCACAAAGAAGTAGTTCAAGCCGAAATCAGTGATCTCGGCACAGCTGCGATCATCCTCGGATACACCTGGCTCGAGTTCCATAACCCTAACATTAACTGGCAAACTGGTGAAGTTAAACTAAACCGTTGCCCAAGATCCTGCTATCAATTATCTAATCGCGCTACGTGCCTCGCTTTGATGGAACTAGAAGAAGAAGTCAAAGCAGTCTCTAGATGGAAAGGTCTTGTCAGTGACCTCGAAACTGATAACACGTGGAAGAAGCTGCAAACTACGGTTGTTCTAGAAACACCTATCAAGGAATTAGTTCCCAGCGTTTACCACAAAGACTTTTATGAAACTTTCTCGAAGAAAGAATCCGAACGCATGCCAACACGCAAGCCGTGGGATCATGCAATCGAATTGAAAGAAGACTTCAAACCTAGAAAAGGGCGAATGATTCCCCTTTCAGCTCAGGAGCAGGACGAAGTTAAATCTTTCATTGAAGATTAGCTCTCGAAGGGCTATATTAGACCGTCTAAATCACCTCAGACGTCGCCTGTATTCTTCGTTCCAAAGAAGGAAGGCACCAAGCGGATGGTTCAAGATTACCGCTATCTGAATGAAGGAACGGTTAAAAATAATTATCCCTTGCCCCTGATTAGTCAGCTTGTTGACAAGCTTAAGGGCGCAAGGTACTTTACGAAAATGGACCTTCAATGGGGATACAATAATGTACGAATCAAAGAAGGCGATGAATGGAAGGCAGCATTTGTCTGTCATCTCAGTTCCTTCGAACCTCTCGTCATGTTCTTTGGTCTCTGTAATTCGCCAGCTACGTTCCAAGCCATGATGAACGAGCTATTTGCGGATATGGACGACATTGTTGTTATCTATATGGACGATCTATTAATTTATACCAAGTCGGACAATATCAATGAGCACCACAAAGCTGTTGCACATGTGCTCCAGCGGCTCAAAGAAAATGATTTATTCGTCAAGCCTGAGAAATGCTTCTTTGACAAAACAGAAGTAGAATTTCTCGGTATGACCGTGACTCGCAATGGCGTTCGCATGGACGAATCGAAAGTTAAAGCAATCCAGGAGTGGCCAGTCCCATGAACGGTCAAACAAGTCCGTTCTTTCCTCGGTCTTGCAAACTTTTACCGTCGCTTCATACTCGATTATGCTGGAATCGCAAAACCTCTCACGGACTTAACACGTAAAGATCTCCAGTGGAACTGGGGAGATAAAGAACAACAGACGTTTGAAACGCTTAAAGAACGATTTACGACAGCACCTATTTTGGTATATCCAGATATCGATCCGGAATTCCGCCTAGAAACCGATGCTTCGGATTTTGCCACAGGGGCTGTTTTATCTATGAAATGTCCCGATGGAGAATGGCGACCATGCGCCTTTAGTTCACACGCTCTATCAGCGCAAGAGCGGAATTATCAGGTTGCCAATAAGGAAATGCTCGCTATTATCCGTGCGTTAGAAACGTGGCGACATTAT
The DNA here is from genome assembly GCA_021018615.1 of Phlebopus sp. FC_14. Lineage (NCBI taxonomy): Eukaryota > Fungi > Basidiomycota > Agaricomycetes > Boletales > Boletinellaceae > Phlebopus > Phlebopus sp. FC_14. The sequence goes on from JAEVFL010000007.1 coordinate 2,185,013, forward strand.
CTAGAAGGTGCTCGGCACAAATTTGAAATTTGGTCCGATCACAAGAACTTGCAATATTTTATGAAATCTCAAGATCTGAATCGAAGACAAGCACGATGGTCCTTGTACCTTACACGATTCGACTTTACCTTGGTCCACAAGACAGGATCTTCTATGACAAAACCTGATGCTTTATCCCGACGTTGTGATCACTCCAATGGAGTTGAAGATGACAACAAGGGCGTCACCGTAATTCCTCCCGAAAAGATCAGGGCTCAACATATCATTGTAGAAGCCGAAGAACAGTCTATTGTTAGACAAATCAAGGAACTATCTAAGGATTTAGATCTAGGATCTAATTATAAGCTCCAGAATGGGCTATATTACCGTGAAAACCGTATTTATGTTCCTGGTGATGCCAAGCTTCGCCAAGACATTCTCACACTCCATCACGATAACCCTATCGCAGGACATCTGAAACATCAGCGGCTCACATATTCGTGGAGGGCGTACTGAAGAGACTTAGAACCAAGGTTGCTCTGTAGATTGAGACACTGGTATAAGACCCAAGAGGATTCGATGGGGATCCTCTGGTCGCTCTATTGTCCTTTATATACTACACTAGTGTTTGTCCATGTGTACACTAGATCTAACCGATACTATGAGAAACATATGTATCAGGCATGCATCGAGCATTGCCATGGAATGGAAGAGAATCATGACATGAGGAATACATGTGTAGAATGGAAGGAGAAGCATAAGGTGAGGATAACATGTGTTGCCACGATCACACATTAGATCGGTGAGGATCCCATGATGTGTGGCAGCCTATTAAATATGAAATAGGAGAAATGGGAAACATACGGTAATGGTGAGGCATAAGGCTATGGAAGCCTGTGAGTCCGTGAAGGTGTGACATAGGGGTTATGTCCGTGTCGGTGCAAGCAAGTTGCACATATCACGTCACGTGACCAGTCACGTGAATAGGAAAAGACTTAGACGTTTCTAAGTCGTTAAGTATAAGCACATTTGGCGCTAAAGAAAGAAAAATAGAGAAAAATAGAGAAAAAGAAAGGAAAAATACATATCGTAACAACATCCTGGTCAAGCAAAGACACAGGAATTGGTGGAATGTAATTATTATTGGCCTGGGTTACATACTCAAGTCAAGGACTATGTTTCGCGTTGCGATCGATGCGCACGCATGAAAAGTTCTCGCATCGCCTCAGCAGGCATGCTCCAACCACTGCCGATCCCATCTGGACCATGGGTCGATATCTCGGCAGATTTTACAACGGACTTACCGCTTTCGGATGGTTACGACACGATCCTAGTGATTGTTGATCGTTTCTCAAAAGAAGCTATATTTATTCCAACCAATAAAACGATTACGGCTCTCGGAACGGCCAAGTTATACTTGCAACATGTCTGGAAGCATCATGGTCTTCCCACGACTATCGTTTCAGACCGTGGTCCACAATTCGCGTCTCAGGTTATGCACGAATTAGGAAAATTCTTAGGGATAGAGCTTAAGCTCTCCACTGCATTTCACCCGCAAATAGACGGGCAAACAGAACGGATGAACCAAGCGTTACAGGAATATATCCGTCTTTTCGTGGCCGAAAAGCCATATGATTGGTCTGATTGGCTAGTGCTGGCGCAATTCTCTTACAACAACAAGCGCCAGGATTCGCTTGGTAAATCTCCATTTGAGGTCACTCATTCCTACAAACCAAGGATAGGCGTTGAACCGCTCCAGTCCAGGGTCCCTGCAGCCGAGGATCTCGCCACCAATATGGAGAAAACCCTTGAGCAGGCTCGTAAAAACCTAGAGAAAGCGCAAGCCGCTATGAAAAAGAAAGCCGATCGCCATAGATCCCAACCACCTCCTTATCAGATCGGCGATAAAGTGTGGTTGAGCACCTCTAACTTAAAGCTTCCTCGACCAAGTCGGAAGTTTATGGAACACTGGCTCGGTCCTTACGAAATCACGAAGCTGGTCGGCTCCAATGCCGTTGAACTTCGGTTACCTTCTACGATGCGCATTCACCCAGTTGTGAATATCAGCCGCATTAAACCTTATAAGGAACGATTGCCCGGTCAACCGGCGCAACAGCCTGGTCCGGTACTAGTTACCGAGGAGGGTGATCAGGAATACGAGGTTGATTATATTGTTGACTCTCGCTTGCGAGGTCGTCGCCTCGAGTTCTTGGTACATTGGGTTGGTTATTCTGACGAGGAGCGTACTTGGGAGCCTGAGGCTAACCTAAGTAATGCTCGCGATGCTATTCACGATTTCTATCGTCGCCATCCTTCCGCTCCCAGGAAATTGCGTATGGTTCAGTCGCAATTTAATTCTTTATTTTCTCCTCTTGTTAATTATTGCTCTGTGGCTTCTGCCCCATTTAATCGCCTGGAAGTCGATTCCTAGGAGGGGGGTAGTGTTACGGGGTATAATTTTTCCTTTATTTTTCTCTATTTTTCTCTCTATTTTTGTGATCACGTGACTTCATCACGTGCTTATTTAATCATGTGACCAGCGCACGTGACTCGATAGCACATGACTTATATCACGTGCGGGTGAGGACTTTATTTAGATATCACATGACTAGGCCTAGACTCACCTAGAACATTCTAGAATAGACTCACCTAGACTGGTCTGGACTATGACATCACCTGATGTCATATGGAACGTCATGGAATGTTGTAGAACATTCCGATGATATCATATGTTTGCTAGATACAAACACTGTATCTGTATATAAGATGCAATGCCAACGCCCAGAGACCTCAGCTTAGTTCTCTTGGGGCTACCCGTCCACGAGCGCACCTAAGTTTCTTTCCCTCTAACTCACTTTTCGTCGACAAGCTATCGTCGACGCTGCTCATATCATCGTCCAAGTCTTCAAGTGAGACTATAACTCATTTGTTTTCTTGTGCTAGTTTTAGTGTGACGTCGCGAAAGGCTACGCCTTAGCGCTCGTCTCACTCTCATTGCTACAAAGAGCAACCTCAGTAGACTTATCAGTATGCCCTCATCACCATGTGAGCCACTGAATGCTTCATATATCAGTTCTCAAGTGCAGCTAGTGCAAGTATTAAGCGCACTGTTTTCAAGCACATAGCTAGTGAGAATATTTGATTGAAATCAATTCCCTCGACCTGGGAAAAGCCTTTGGCTATAAGACAAGCTCTTTTGTGGTCATCAGATTTAACATCAAATATTCAATGATTTTTGATGACTGTGCGATTTCTAGGTCGCTCTACTAACTCATAAACTTGACAACGTTTAAGGAGATCTAGTTCCTCCTGACATGCAGCTCTCCATTGTTTTTATTCATCAGCTGGCATAGTGAGAACATCTCTATATGACCATTCATGCAGAGGTTTGTTGTTGACTTTGGATGATTCTGATGTGATTGTTTTGGCCAATAGAAATTCGAGGAGGTCAGCTCCCTTTTCCTGACAGAGTTTAGCTATATAGTCCTCAGCTTCTAAGGTGCTACCAGATGGCACAGTAGCAAAACTGGGATCAGAATCCCTTGAAGGTATAGGATCAGGAAATCTAGAGGGACCAGATTCAGGGCACTGAGAGCGGCCACTGGGCCTTTTGACATGGGCTCTTCATTTTGATAAATCTTCTGCCTCTCAGTATTGTTGTATAGGATGGTGCCTTTCCCCATAAATATTTCCAGGCCTTGCAGGCATGCGGCGTTCATGCTAAGAGCGGCGTGGAAGTGGAGAAGGTACGGCTATTAGAGGTGTAGAAGGTAGAGTGCGAGGAGCAATAGGAGCATCCTCTTATACCTTCAGTGTCTGAGGACGTTCTGGTTCATCCTCTAGTGGAGGAAACTATGGTGAGTTGGATCTAGCCCTTCCCACTGGTGCAGTGTCATCGTCACTATCATCTGCAGCCTCTTATGGCACTAGTGGAATGAGTCTTAGAGGATTTTCATGCAGCCTAGTATTACTATGGTGCATTGTACCTTTTGGGCAACGAGGAAAGAAATCCTCATCAAAGATCACATGAGCCACTGTGAATACAGCATTGATGGAACGAAGGAACAAGAAGTTCTTTATATTTCCAGGTGCGACACCTATGTAGGTCATCATTTCAGACTTAGGAGTCATTTTATTTTCTCAAGTACTAGCAGGTTGTTACGATATGAATTTTTCCTCTATTTCTTTTCCTTTTCTTTCTATTTATTCTAATTTATTAAGCCTTAGCGCCTATACTTCAAGACTTAGAAACGTCTAAGTCCCAAACCCCATCACGTGACTGGTCACGTGACTTGACACGTGCAACTGGCTCGCATGCGACATGGACTACCCCTATGTCATACCTTCATGGACTCACAGGCTTTCCTAGCCTTATGCCTCACCTTTACTGTATGTTTCTCATTCCCACTATTTCATATTTAATAAGCTGCCACACCTCATGGCATACACACCGTATTAATGTGGCAGCACATGTTCCCCTCATTCCATGCTTCTACTTCCATTCTGCACATGTATTCCTCATGTTATGATTCTCTTCCATTCCATGGCAATGCTTGATGCATGTCTGTTCTTCATGCCTTTTATATTATCGGTTAGATCTAGTGTAAACATGGACACACATCTGTATAGTATATAAGGACCAATAAAGCGACCAGGGGACTCCATCGAATCCTCCTGGGTTTTACTCCTTCAGCCCCTCAGCTTAAGAGCAACCTCAGTTACGACTTATTTCAGTACGCACTCCACCATGTGAGCCGCTGATTGTATCACAGGTAGGAAGACATAGGCACCGCAGCCAAAAACTCGGAGATGACTAATGTCTGACTTTTGTTGAATAAGCTTCTCATATGATGTCAGCCATTTAAGGTGACAAATAGGTGTGTGATTATAGATGTGGATGGCTTGAGCCATAGAGAATTTTCAACAGCTATTTGAAAGGCAGGCTTCCAGGTGCATAGATTCCACTTTATCTATAAGTGTTCTGTTTAGACATCCAGTGCGGCCATTTTGCATTAGAGTTACAGGTGTGGATTGATAAATGTATATGCCTTAGTCCTTGATGAACTGATCAAAGGCCTCGGATTTGTACTCTCTCCCTACATTAGACATCCAGCCTTTGAGTTGGGCATGGTACTGATTGCGGACATATGGCATCCACTGCTTGATTGCAGTGATTGCAGTGTTTTTTGTACACAGGTTGAAGACCTATGCATATAATGTATAGTCATCGAGGAAGGTAATAACATATTTGAATTTCCAATGTGATAACATAGGGAATGAATTCAAATCTGAGTGGATAAGTTCAAAGAGTTGAGAGGTGTGGTGCTCAGTATGAGGGAATGATCTGTTATGCATTTTTCCGAGCATGCAGCTAGGGCATATAGGTTCGTCTTTTGGGAATTCAATGGGTGGAAATCCATTTGTGTATTTAGGGACATATTGCAGCACATCCTTAGAAGGGTGTACAAGGTGCCTGTGCATGGTATTGTAATCAATGCTATATATTGTTTGTAGGGATTTCACAATCGCACCTATAGGTAGTGAATTTACCCTGAAGATTGTGTTTCCAGGTCCCCTTGGTGAAAAAGTCATGAACTCTTTTTCAGACCTGTCATTTAGCCATATGCACTTAGTATCATCATGCAGCGTTAGGCCTATCTTTAGGAAACTTCCTATTGAGAGAAGGCGGTCTGTGAGGTTGGACATATAATATACAGGGTAAAGACGTGTGTCTCTAATTTCCCCAGAGCTTGACTTGTGATGAATGATTACTGTCCCTTTACCACTGCACCATGCAAAGCCGATGGCAGTGAGAATGCGATGTTCGTTTGTCTTCAGGATTTCTTCAAAGTCTACAAAGTCGCTCATAGAAAATGTACAGTACGTAGAAGCACCTGAGTCCATTAACCAAGTCTGATGTTTAGACCTGTGTTCACAATGCACACATTTCACATCTGATGAATGCTCACAACACGATGTATTTATATTTATACAGTTGGATGTGATTACAGGATACGTGCTATTAACTACTTGAGATCATGCAATAATACAAGCAGTAGTTAATGCATCAGTATCTGTTTACAGTGACAAAGACAGATGAACTTGCCTCATCATTTCAGAAAAATCGTAGTCAGTGCCGTCTTCCTCGTCCATGCCATAGAAGTCTAGGATGTCATCCAGACCAGCTGCATCAGTAATTTCCTGATCAACTTTTTCATCGATCTCAGACCCAAGTGAAACGGTGTCTTTGATATGGTCAGTGGCTCACATTATATCTGAGTGCATACTGAGTGTTTATTGTGGACTGAGTTGCTCGACTTAGGAGTGCTGAGAGGGGCAAAAGACTTAGGAGGATTCAATGGAGTCCCCTGGTTGCTGTCTTGGCCTTTATATACTCTACAAGTATTTGTCCATATGTACACTAGATCTATTGATAAGATGAAAGGCGTGGGGAACAGACGTGCATCAAACATCACCATGAAATGGAAGAGAACCATAACATGAGGAAAACATGTGTGGAAGAAGAAGCATGGAATGAGGAAAACATGTGCTGCCACATTAGAACGGTGTGTATACCATGAGGTGTAGCAGCTTATTAAATATGAAATAATGGAAATGAGAAACATACAGTAAAGGTGAGATATAAGGTTATGAGAGCCTGTGAGTCCGTGAAGAGGTAGCATAGGGGCTAGTCCATGTCGCATGTGAGCCAGTTGCATGTATAGGAATGAGCATATGTGAGTGCTGATGAGTCTCATCCTAACTCTACTGCTTTTCTTTTCCCTTCTCTTTACTGGCATAGTGATCACGAGGCTTGCCTTTCCAGGAACGGTCAGTGCTGCTATTAGCACCCTCATCAGATGACTGGGGCTATTGTTGCTGCTGCTGGAACTGTTGGTCTGGCTGCTTGCATTTGATAGCGCTAATTTTCTTAGCATCACCACCAGAACCATTTGTATTATTGCCACCTTGATGGCGACGGTTGCGAGAGGTGTTCTGGTGCTGTTGCCAGCTAAGTATAGCAGCCTGTTTAATGGTGCTCACTTTAAGGAATTGTAGATCGGATGATGTGCTTTAGTTGAACATCTGAGCTATGACGTTCATGTTGTTACGATATGTATTTTTCCGCTATTTTTCTCTATTTTTCTTTCTTTAGCGCCTAGCGCGCTTATACTCAACGACTTAGAAACGTCTAAGTCTTTTTCCTAATCACGTGACTGGTCACGTGACGTGATATGTGCAACTTGCTTGCATGCGACACGGACATAACCCCTATGTCACCTCTTCACGGACTCACAGGCTTTCATAGCCTTATGCCTCACTTTTACTGTATGTTCTTCATTTCTCCTATTTCATATTTAATAGGCTGCCACACATCATGGGATCCTCACCGATCTCATATGTGATCGTGGCAGCACATGTTATCCTCACCTTATGCTTCCTCTTCCATTCTACACATGTATTCCTCATGTCATGATTCTCTTCCATTCCATGGCAATGCTCGATGCATGCCTGGTACATATGTTTCTCATAGTATCGGTTAGATCTAGTGTACACATGGACAAACACTAGTGTAGTATATAAAGGTCAATAGAGCGACCAGAGGATCCCCATCGAATCCTCTTGGGTCTTATCGTTCAGCCTCTCTGAATCCCCTAAGCTCTAAGTCGAATAACCTCAGTACGCTCTCCACGTCATGTGAGCCGCTGAATGTTTCACATGTGAGGAGGAAGTTTGCTCATCACAATCATAGCACAGATGTGTTCTTCAATCTTGAATTCAGTATCTTGAAGACGTGAGAAATAGCCCTTGATTTTATCAAAGGCGAGTGCAGGGTGAGAGTTTGAAGGGATGGTGCTATCAAGCATTGTGTGGAAGTCAGAGTATATGGCTGCAAGGCCGGGTTTGCTGTACTCAGCTTTGAGGTTGTCCCAAAGTTTCTTTGCTGTTTCGACATTTTTGTACTTCTGACAGATTGCGTCCTCAAGACGAAGATGAATCGTTCCTCGTACTTTAGCGTCAGAGGAGTCCCACAAGCTCTTGTTTTCTTTGGACATTTCATCTCTGGTTTTTATCAAAACCCAGGTGTCGTCGGTGGCGAGAAGGTAGTTGTACATCTTGGATGACCAGTACTACCAGTTTGAGCCGTTGAAGCAAGGGACAATGTCAAAGAGGATTTTAGCCATGTTTGATATGAGATCCTGGAAACAACGAAGTCAATGGGTGATATGCGACGATGAGCCTAAAAGCTGCCAGGGACGGCACCCATGAACCTTTGAGATTGACAGCAATAATGCATGCACACTATCTCTTTATTGGCTTGCAGCTGCTAAGGATGCTACTAGGTTCGATGTCGAAGTCATGGAATGGCAATGAGATCCAGGTAAGTCCAGGCGCTGTTGTCTGCAGCTACAAGGGTGCATTTGGTGACACTGCTATCCAGGGTTCATAACCTGTTGAGCAGACATGTGTGCCATAGATCTTACCTAGTGATTTCAGACAGCGAACAGAGATGATAGTGGTTGTGATGTTAGAAAGATCTATTCAAGGTTCTCGCGATGAGACCTTATATACTTTGAGAGCAAGTATTCGAGCTCTGCTTTAATACTATTTACATTTATTTATACTAGCATTTTTTGCCACTACTAGGGCGCATTACGTTTAGTGTTTACTATACTACTGAACCTGCTGCCACTAGGGCACATACGTTCAACATATCGCTGTTCAGATGTCACCCCTCAGATACATTGAATGCCCACAGAGGCAAAACCCTCTTGGATTCACTATTGTCAGATCCACTCGACCTGTACTCATCAGATGGTTGTCTATAGTGTGTCTTTGAAGCCCTAGTTGACAGAATCTAAGATAGACAGTATGTGTCCAGACTAAATACATTCAGTATAATGAAGTGAAAATGATAAATAGGAACTTGCCTCAGCCACTGTCCAAAGTGTAGGAATGACTGAGGTGCTCAGAAAGCTGAAAAGAGTCTTATATATGGGTGAAGACAAGCTCATACCATAGTTTTGGATCTGGAAAGACATGGGAAACATTAGAAGTGTTGACATGGGAAAGGAAATATATGGTAGAGTATATCCAAAATAAAACAAACCAAACTTATGAGTTCCAAAGCCTTTTCCATTGACTCCAAGTCACTGTGCACCTTGGAAGTGCTTCCAGGTTTATAGGACGAGTTTCCCATGCTTCGGAAACTCTAGAATACTTCGGAATAGCACTGACACGATCTGGAAAGGTATCAGATTTTGTCACTAGTGTGAGTCAACCACCTCAAAACTTGACCAATGACTGTCCGATTAATATTTGTTAAATTGTTGAGTTGACTAGCCCGAGGGAGAGCCCATGTGGAGTAGGGTTTTTCATGGGAACCACTAGTAAGGAATTGCTCATTGAATGCAAGGTTGCATTCTTAGATCCAAAGATAACAACAAAGGCAGCTGTACTTGCTGCATTCAATTGGATACAGGACACTCTTATTTGACTTGTTCAACGACTCAAGAAAATTGAGGACAATGCAAATTTCGGCATGAATCCAGCTCTTGATTGTCTTACATACAGACCAATTAGCTTTGATGTGTTCAGGCAGTTTCAGCAGACCAGATCCAGCTTGTTCACGTGGTATAACATCCATGTAGATATTAGCCAATTGAACGGAGCTACGGTGCCACCATTAGTGACTCAACAATGTTTAATGTCTTTTGAAAAATGTTGCTTTGCAGTGGCAAATATGCTCTACATATCTTGAAAATATTGGCAAGTTTTAGCAAGACAACACTTCAGCTTTTCGACTTTCTGTTGCTGTAAGAGTGGCAGAGTCCTATCAGTGCTAAAATCCCATAGAAGAGAATATCTCCACAGAACTGCTACAGCTTCTGCAATATATTGTCATACCAATTTATCTACTGATATCTTTGAGTCTGATGCAATCAAGTTCATTCCAGTTTTGGTTATCAGCCAAAGGTTTGCCAGAAGATTGTGCATCATTCAGTCAAATTGGGGTTCAATCCCACCAGCTGGGGCATATACTGATTTGTAATAGTGGTCAAAGTTGAGAAGCTTCTTTTCAATGGAATTTGAGTTATGTTTTTGCAGATCTCTTGACCGTTTCAAAAGTAGGTTCGAAAATGAATTCACAGATTCTAACATCTTCTTCAGTCATTTCTGGATGTTTATCTGGCAATAAGCAAAAACAAGAATGAGATATTCTATCTCAGTGTTTGATCCAATAATCTTATAGAAGAGCTTGGCGACTGCCTGTCATTCTTCATCAGTAGGAGTGTCATTCTTCGTGAGAATGAGCGTTGGCACACCTTGGAGTTTGTCCAATACAGTGGCAAATACTTTGCTATGCTGTCCAGTTGTCAATGTAACTGAAATGTTGTTGAGGAAGTGAATTTCATGATTTGTCTCATTGTATTGTTCATGTTTGTTGCTCTGCCGAGTGGCACCTTTGTGGGACCTACCAAGGCTGTAGTATCTGAACTGATCAAGCAATTGAAGTTAACCAGATAAGAGAGCTTGCAATTGCAAGGGGTCATGCCTAGCTATCATGTTGAAAATAAAAGATCTGAGGGAAATAGATATCTTGGGTATAGGACTTTTATATTATGACTTCCTGCTGTACTTGAAGGGCTGCTTGATATTACTCATCACATGCTGCTATGATGCATTGTCCATTTTCGACAAGATGAATGCATGAGCTGACAATAAACTGTTGTTCCAGACAAGAAGAATCAAAGACAGTGGTAGAAGTACTTGATTTAAAGACTGACAACAAACACAACAATAGTGCATTGTCATTAATCGCAACCTTGTTGTTCTAGAAGTTTGTTGTTGTTGATTGCAACAACAAGGTTAAAAGAGGACCAAAGATTACAATGAATTGGAGTTGAACAACCTTAGCTGTTTCTTATTATTTGTCCTTTTCAGGAAGGTTGTCTCCATGGAAAAAATATCAAAAACGACCTCCCCCTCAGCCCTCTCATGCCTCATCAACACCTGCATGGAACTTATTGGTATTGATGCTAATCAACCCAGAAAAAGATGGAGAATATATTTCATGATATCTGGACATAGCTGTGTGAGGTTTCAAAAAGTCAGTATTCCAGGGATTTGCAAAAGCTGTACTAATTCCGAATTTTCGAAATGTTGGTTTTTGACAATATCATTTTACTGGTATCGATGGATGTGGATGTTGTTCTTCTTACTCATCTGAGTCGAATGGTATCATCACTGATGAATTCCAAGTGGGCGTTGAGGAGATACACAAGTACCGAGTTGAAGGATGTTTTGAACATAAATTTCCCATGGCACCAACTTTTCTGAAAAAGACAATAGAGAGTCTCAGAGTTGAATTTTGAAGTCTGACTAATGTTCACAATATTTTCTAAACTTCATGCTAAAGTGGCAGAATTCAAGCTCTGATGGCACTGCCTATGGGTAGTGGGCATATGCTGGTGGTCGTCATTGACATCTTCAATGCCCTCTTAAAACTGTACATACATCATGGCTCATTACAGGACAACCCAAGGATGAGCCTCAAAAGCACAAACCTCATCAGACAGCCATTGATATGTTCAGTGGCTCACATGATGGCAAGTGCATACTGAGAGGTCTACTGAGGTTGCTTTTTAGCATTGAGAGGCTGAGGAAAGACTCAGAAGAATTCGATGAGGAATCCCCTGGTTGCTGCATTCACCCTTTATATATTCTACAAGTGTTTGTACATGTATCTAACGAATCTACCGATAGAATGAATAACATATGTATCAGACATGTATCAAGCATAGCCATGAAATGGAAGAGAAGTGAAACATATGGTGAATACATGTAGAATGAAAGAGAAAGCATAGATAGGAGGTAAATATATGCTGCCACATTAATACGGTGTGTAGGTCATGAGGTGTGGCAGCTATTAAATATGAAATAATGGAAATGAGAAACATACGGTAAAAGTGAGGCATAAGGCTATGAAAGCCTGTGAGTCTGTGAAGAGGTAACATAGGGTTAGTCCTTGTATTGTGCAAGCCAGTTGCATGCATCAAGTCATGTGATTAGGAAAGAGACTTAGACATTTCTAAGTCTTGAAGTTAAGCACACCAGGCACTAAAGTCTGAATAAATTAGAATAAATAGAAAGAAAAAGAAAATAAATAGCATGAAAATTCATATCATAACAGCCATGAGCAAGGTGGACAAAGAGGAGGTGAGATGTCCCCTACTGATGCTGTGTCCCCAGATCACATTTTGTGGACCAGTAAACATGCCCCTCACACAACTCATCTTATAGCCTACTACAAAGACAATGATGATTTCTGCCGCAAGCTTTTTTCGGATTCTACTCAAGATGCAAATGCTGAAGGTTGAACATGAGTCCAAATGAGCACCACCAAGGATAGCTACTACTTACAAGTTGCACAAACCATTTTTCCACATGATTATGACCCAAAGATAAGGGAAGTCTTCTTGGCCAACCCTCTTACATTCATTAAAACTGTTGAACATCGCTTTCATTCGTACATCCCATTTAATTCTTCAAAGTACCTTATAAAGACCAGTTAATCAAATGTTTCAGGTTGCACAAGAAATATATGGAGATCAGTGCTAAGCTTGGTGCATCGGATGCTGGCCTTAACATCGAGAATCTGAGAAGAAATCCTCAAGTGACATCACTCCTTTGTACATATCATTGCATCTTTTGATCACAAGATATAGCTGAACCTTTTCACAGATACTCTTACCAAGACCTTCCTCTGGTGGGAAGACCTTCATAGATGGTGGAAGAACAATCTGAAATTCAAACTTCTAGCTAGTACTGCTGATCCTAGATAGGACTTTGCTGTCGAGGCTTATGAGACCTTTGTTCATCCTCGTACTGGTCATAGTAGAACTCCTATTGTTGAAGATGGCTGGACTCCTAATGCCAATGAAGAGGACGAAGACAATTCCTAGGAATTCAGTGGATATAAATTTAGAGGGCCAGCAGAAGAGAATGAGGATCAGCAGGTCAGTGAACCTGAGCTTGGAGAGACTAGTACTGTTGAAACCCATGGCCACCACCCCATTCAAACAAACTGACATGATGCTCAAATGACAGCTGATGATGATGATGATGACGACCTGTATGAGAGTATATCAGCAGCCACTTTTCACTCTCATGCTACAAGTTCTTTCACACCACACAATCCATCTATCTCTCATTCATAGGTGTCCTTTCCATATACCTTGATGGAGATGGGCACTTCTACTCAGCATTAGCCTATGTCATCAAACTCCTCTGGTTATACATCTAGGTCCCCTGTAAATTTCTAGCCTACCAGTGGCAGCACTGGTCCTCCCCCCTTATTCTTTCATCCACCATCACTCCTAGTCAGCCGGAACAATCTATCTTCTCTGCTGGTGGTATTCTCTTCTTATGGGTTCCTTCATCATCTACATCTTTCAGTTCCTTCCATCCCACCTCTGGTACCCCCGGTCAGCCAGAACAACCTATATGTGTCTCTTCTGTTTCTCATTATGATAATATCCCCTTCTTATAGGCTCTTCTGTCTTCCATTCTATGGCTACTTCTGAAGGGGGAAGCAATATGACAGAAGTAATGTGGTCATTTTCAGCTCATGCACTCAAGGCTATGAGAAGTGCTGGTTCCAGCAAGAAGGGAAAAAATCAGCTGCTACCTTCCACTTATCATCCTCATATAATTTCTCATCACCAGCACCCTCACAAACCAGCTCATCTTGCAAGTGATCACGAGACATCAGCTCTGAACTCTTAGCAAAGATCTCTGACACATCTGACATGCTCGTTCATCAAATTCAGGACAACGCTGAGTCTAAGATAGCAATAAAGCACATGAGAATTGATGCTGCTGCCTGTGTGAAGGAGTTGAGGGCATGCGAGAGGCATGACCAGTGTGAACATGACATGGGACTTGCCCTTGTTAACCATACCCATAGTGAGAGCATGGCAGCTTTTAAAATGAAGAATCTTGAGCTTACTGTAGAGCTTGAAAGGTTGAAAATTTGCCAACTACAACTTCAGAAGCGAAAGACTTCAGGATGTGTTGCTACTACTGCTGCAGTACATGTAAAATTGGCTGTACCACTTGATAAGGACTGAAATGACTTGGAGGATCTAGAAGAGGATTTGGAGGACTCGGAGTATGATGAGCTGGCATGTTCAAGTGCTAAGGTTGTGAATACTGGCACTGACATTATAGATGCAAATGCTATGTGATTTCTCCCACTCTTCTTACTGTTGTATCATCTACATGCTCATGCCATGTTTTTTTCTTGTATGCTGAACGTCTATAGAAATTTTTGTATGCAATTCATGTATTCACAGACATTTACAAAGTAGGATGTTTATAAGTCGGTTGTGGAAAATCTGTCCCAGTGTTCCAACAAACTCCTCATCTTCACCTATGACTTTTTTGTCAACAAGATCTTCCCCCCAAGTCTCGACCTCAGACTGAAAATCAGTGTTTAAAGATGCCCTCCCCAGTTCCTCTTCAATCTCTATAATCATATTGTGGAGGATAAGGCAGCATTGAATCCATATGTTAGCATAATACAGATTGTGCTTATTTAGGATCTAGAACTGCAAGTCTTAAAGAGACTGGAACCTTCCTTTCAGTGAACCAAAAAAATTGTTCAGAACACATGCGGACCTGATAAGCACAGTTATATCAAAACCAAAATAGAAGATGTAAGTTTTTTACTTACTGACAAAAGATGGTAATTAAATTTTTTCCAATCCCATGACAGGACACCTCCACTAGGTTTCTTGAATAGTATGACATACCAGGGCAGTGATGGATATGTCGAATCAGCCCAAAACTCATTGTCTGCCAAAAATGTTTGAGGATGATAGGAAATGTGGGAACACAAGAAGGAACTGGAGTCATGTAGACACCAATCATATAGTCGACAATGTAGAGATTATGCAGCATAATAATGACCTAGTGAGTTGATTACCTTTGAATACATTCTAATAGATTTTCACAATGCTTATCTGTGATGATAGCAAATACCTTGATTTATGGTCATAAAACCCCTCACCAAATCACCCCGGCTTTTGAAATAGGCTAATGGATGACCCATCAATGCACAAGAATCCATCCTGCCACTTCATACAAGTTTCTCCTCAATCCAGTCCTTTGTCCACTTTCTCTCTACTTGGTCATCGGCCTCCATCAGATTAAAATGGATCACTTCATCATGATGTTGAAGGAGAGCTATCATGATGTGATGCTAGCAGTTGTAAACTGTGCCAACTGATACTCCAGCCCACTTGACAACATCCTCCAATGTTGCAGCGTTTCCATAGTGGCCAGCAGAATTTAGAAAGATCACGAGCTGTATAGAAATGGATAGCTATGGATTGTGGGAACTGCTGAAGAAAATTGAATGTCCTAAAATTTGATCAATGAGCTTGATGAATACATCAGGATGAACATGCAACTTGCATTGGAATCTGTTATGGAGTATAATTTTTCCTTTATTTTTCTCTTTCTTTTTGTGTTCACGTGACTTACATCACATGTTTACTTACTCATGTGATCAGATCACATGACTTGATCATGTGACTTACATCACGTGTAACAAGAACTTATATTTAGATGTCACGTGACTAGGCCTAGACTTACCTAGAACATTCTAGACATAGACTTATCTAGATCGGTCTGGATCATGATATCATCACGACATCATATGAAACGCTATGGAATGTTGTAGAACATTTCTCATTATTAATTATTTGTCTGATATAAACAGTAGCATAATATATATATACTGGAATACAAACACCCAGAGACTTTAACTTGGTTCTCTTGGGGCTATCTATCTACAAGTAATCCTAAGTCCTTCCTCATCATCACATTCGTTGTTGAAGAGCTTCATCCAATGCTCCATTTCTTCATGTCTTTACATCTTCAGGTTAGACGTTAAAACTAATCTGCTTTCTTGAACTTCAGTTTAGTGTTGAACTGTGAGAGCTCAAAGCATCGCTCATCTTATTAGAACCAAGTTACTTACTCTCCCGGTGTCAAACACTACTCATGTAGTTAGCTGTTTTACTATATCATTCCTCTTTGCTACACATTATCGTGCCTTTTCGTTTTTGTTAGTCCCTGATTGTTGAGACTCAGGAAGGGTGTTGTGCTATCTAGGGCCCCACCGTCGGATTCTCTCGAGCGAGAACTAGAGTACCATCCCTAGAGGTTAAATCCTCTGACAAACCCCCTTTATCTTTGTTTGGGATACATTTCCACATCCATGTGAGGCACCTTTATTTTAGTTAGTCAAATAGCAACCCTCCCTACATGAAAGAGCGGTCTTGTGCCTGTGTAGTCTTAGGAGAGATTTACATACTTTGTACTATACTTAGTTTTAGGGGCTGTGCCAGGTTGGTTAATTGACTAGACAGCAAAAGGGCAAAGGAAGAAAAAGGCCCTGACAAAGAAAGTTTCTCAACGTGGCTCACACTACTTGGCAGCACATTCTCAATACCAGGGTGTGAACAGCAGCCCTTCAATTTCATTACCTTAACTGTGCCTTCACCTCTCCCCCACAAATCAAGTTCAAAGATCTCGAACCCACTCCTGAGTGGCTCATTCTCAAACAAGAGCCTCTAGATTTCCTACATTGTATAAAGAAAGAAGACGAGATCGAGGTGGATCTCGAATTTGATATTTTTCACACTCCCACACCGCCTCTCTGATCTCTCTCTCCCCCTTCAGTGCTATCCTGGTGAACATCCAATCGCCTTCATTTCCCTGCATACTGACATGTACAAGAATATCTACTGTTCCTCCGCTGTCTTCGTCAACAGGTGCCTCTCACCAACCATCCTAGATATACACCTTATTATTTGTACCATGAGCCTGGCTATCTTTAATCAGCACCAACTTCGATGGTTGTGTGGCAGTACTTTCCCAAATGAAAGGCCCAGTAGTAGTCAGTTTGCCAAGGCCCTCATACACAATACACCAACCAAAATGCATGGCCAATGCTTCACAAATTAGGGGAGGAAATTAAAAGATATTTCCAACCCTTGGCTGGCAAGGAATGGATAAGAATCAACTCGTCCAAATAAAACAAGAAAAAATGTGAACAGACGAGTGCGTCATCAGGTTCCATTCACTGGTCCTGCAATCTGACTGTTCACATTCATATACAATTTACATTTTGGAATGGGCAGCTCAGCCCAATATCATCAAGGAGATCTATCTCCAGAGTACTTTGATGAAGTCCAGTAGATCAAAAGCTAGTATGATCTCTTTGATTTCCAATTTGAAAACAGATCCCAGGGGCATGCCTGGGTTAACAATATGCAAAACAACTCTTCCTTCAGCCATGGAGGTAAAACATATGATACCAGTGACAACGCCATTGACATTTGTGCTGTACAAAAGAGCAAGCAGCCAGAGAAAAGATGTCTCCAAATGAACTGCTACAAATGTGGCAAGATAGACCACTTTGTCCAGCAGTGCAAAGCATCCAACTGCCTATGCAGCTCAGATCACCACACCTTGGACCAACACCAGATGTCAGCAAACTCCAGTTGTCAGGTGCAACAAATTGAAAGTGCACTGGCTGATCACTGGTGTGGCATGGATTTCAAGGAGGTCAAGGCCTTCTTCTTTGACATGCACAATTCAGAGATGAAGGCTCACAGAATAGTCTTCGACCCTTGAACATGGGAACAGTTCAGGGTGTCACATCTCTGGCAGGTGGCAGACAGCACCAAAAAGCATCTGTCAGGAAGTCTGAGCCTATAACTCAAATAGGGCAGAAATGTGTTAATAACAGTGTGGACAATTCTTTTTCTTCTTCTTGTACTAATAGGTTTCTCTTCTTAATGTTTTTGATACTTCTGATAGTTTAGTTTCTTCTCATGTTCTTGATACATGCGCAATAGGTAGTTCCAAAAACATAAAATAATCTACAAAAGAAGAAAAAAAAATCACAAAAAAATAGTTTAAATAGTTTAGTTTCTTTGTTTTCGGATTTCTTGGATATGTACATAGAAGGGGAGTCCTCCTCACAAGGCTTGGCTGCTCAACCAGTGCTTAATTTCCTGAAAACAAAACCAAATACTTTATCTATCAACTCTCTGTCCTCTGGAGATGATTTCTCTGAATGGATCCTTCCTAGATTGGTATTCCTCAAGAAGGAACTCAAGATCCTGATCGAGGTAATGGACAAACATGTGGATGTTGACATCACATCACCCATTCGGGTGCAGGCACTTCTAGATTGTGGAGCAAACTCTATTTTTATCAATCATCAAGGGGCTAAATGACAAGGCCTCATGCTATGCAAGTTGCCTATATCAATCCTGGTTTTTAATGTCGATGATATAAAGAACCAAGCAGGAGACATTACTCATGTCATAGAAATTCACATGGAATACAAAGGTCACAAAGAAGTAGTTTAAGCCAAAATCAGTGATCTCAGCACTGCTGTGATCATCCTTGGATATACCTGGCTCAAGTATCATAACCCTAACATTAACTGGCAAATGGAAGAAGTTAAATTAAATCATTGCCCACAATTGTGTTATCAGCTATCTAATCGCGCTATGTGCCTCGCTTCGATGGAACTAGATGAAGAAGTCAAAGCAGTCTTTAAATGGAAATGTCTTATCAGTGACCTTGAAACTGATGACTCATGGAAGAAGCTAAGAAGCACAGTCATGTTAAAAACACCAATCAAGGAACTGGTTCCTAGCATCTACCACAAGGACTTTTATGAAACTTTTTTGAAGAAAGAATCCGAGTATATACCAGCACACAAGCCATGGGATCATGTAATCAACCTAAAAGACAACTTCAAACTCAAGAAAGGCAGAATGATTATTCCCCATTCAGCTCAGGAGCAGGATGAAGTCAAGTCTTTTATTGAAGATCAGCTCTCGAAAGGCTATATTAGACTGTTTAAATCACTTCAGATGTCACCTGTATTCTTCAATTCTAAGAAGGAAGGCACTAAGTGGATGGTACAAGATTACTACTATCTGAATGAAAAAACGGTCAAAAATAATTATCCCTTGCCCCTGATTAGTCAGCTTGTTGACAAGCTTAAGGGTGCAAGATATTTCACAAAAATAGATCTTCAATGGGGATACAACAATATATGAATCAAAAAAGGTGACAAATGGAAGGCAGCTTTTGTCTATTATCTAGATCCTTTCGAACATCTCATCATGTCCCTTGGTCTCTGTAATTCACCAGCTATATTTCAAGCCATGATGAACAAGCTATTTGCAGATATGGACGATATTGTTGTTATCTACATGAGTGATGTTTTAATTTATACAAAATCGAACAGTATCGATAAGCATCACAAAGCTGTAGCACGTGTGCTTCAGCAGCTCAAAGATAACAATTTATTTGTCAAGTCAGAGAAATACTTCTTTGACAAAACAGAAGTAGAATTCCTTTACATGACCATGACCTGCGATGGAGTTCACATGGATGAATTGAAAGTAAAAGTGATCCAGAAGTGACCAGTACCATGAATGGTCAAACAAGTCTGTTCTTTCCTTGAACTCACTGACTTTTACCATCACTTCATACTCAGTTATGCTAGAATTGCTAAACCTCTCATGGACTTAATATGTAAAGATCTCCAGTGGAACTGGGGAGATAAAGAATAACAGACATTTGAAACACTTAAAGAACACTTTAAAATAGCACCTATTTTGGTCTACTCAGATATTGATGCAGAATTCTGCCTGGAAACCGATGCCTTGTACTTTGCCACAGGGGCTGTCCTATCTATAAAATGTTCCGATGGAGAATGGTGGTCATGCACCTTTAGCTCACATATTCTATCTGTACAAGAGTAGAGCTATCAGGTTGCAGATGAGGAAATGCTCGTCATTATTCATGCATTAGAAATGTGGAGACATTATTTAGAAGGTGCTCAGCACAAATTCAAAATTTAATCCAGTCATAAAAACCTTTAATATTTTATGAAATCCCAAGATCTGAATTGAAGACAAGTATGATAGTCCTTGTATCTCACAAGATTCAACTTCACCTTGATCCATAAGGCAGGAACCTCTATGATGAAAGCAGATGCTTTATCTTGACGTTGTAATCACTCTAATGAGGTTAAAGATGACAACAAGGGCGTCACTGTCATTCCTCCTAGAAAGATTAGGGCTCAACACGTTGTTGTAGAAGCTGAAGAACAATCTATCATTGAATGAATTAAGGAACTATCTAAAGATCTGGATCTAGGGTCAAACTATAAGCTCTAGGATGAGCTTTATTACAGAGAAAATCATATTTATGTTCCTGGTGATGCCAAGCTTTGCCAAGACATTCTCACACTCCATCACAATAATCGATATCGAGGATGACAATAAAGGAGTAACTATATTGATGCCAGAGAAGATTAGGGTGACCATCTTGATCTCCGATGAAGGCGATAAGATCAAACAACAGGTTCTTGACGCTATGCATAAGCTGAAAGAATCAGAAGTCCAGAAGATATGTGAGAAGTTTCACATCTGTGAAGAGAAAAATGGAATTTTCTATGATGACAAGAATTGCATGTATGTGCCTGACAACGAAGGTCTACGGCAATCTATTATTACGTTGCATCACGACACTTTGGTTGCCGGACATCTAGGAGTTGAAAAGACAATAGATCTGCTGCAGCGCAGCTATTTTTGGCCTCTGATGTCACAACAGGTCAAAGATTATGTTTTCCATTGCAATAGATGTACACATATGAAAGGGAGCAATCAGCCTCCCGCTGGAAAATTACATCCCTTGAAAGTTCCAACTACACCTTGGGAAGACGTATCAGCAGATTTCACTACAGATCTGCCTGATTCAAATGGATTCAACTCCATCCTTGTAGTGATGGACAGGTTCTCCAAAGAAGTCAAATTCATTTCATGTTTAAAGACGATGACAGCCCTTGACACAGCTCATCTATATTTACAACACGTGTGGAAGGCACATGACCTACCCCGTACTATCATATCTGATTGTGGACCACAATTTGCCACAGAAGTAATACATGCATTATACAAACGATTGAATATAACCCCTAAATTATCCACTGCACATCACCCGTAGACAGATGGTCAGACGGAAAGAATGAACAGGGACTTAGAACAGTACCTTCATTTGTTCTGTACAGAAAAGGAAGCAGAATGGACTGACTGGCTTGCCATTGCTCAATTCTCTTACAGTGCAAAGAAGCAGGCTTCTATGAAGAAAACTCGTTTTGAAGCCACAAGGTCATATGCTCCAAGAATGGGTTTCGAGCAATATGTGTCTAAAGCACCAGCTGCTGATGACTTTGTTAAAGAAATGGTCAAGACTCTAAAGGATACAGAAGCTAATTTATTGGAAGCTCAAAAACGAATGAAAGCACAAGCTAATAAGCACAGATCAGATGCCCCTGAATATGTCATTGGAGATAGGGTCTGGCTCAGCACAAGTAACCTGCACCTGCTATGTGCTTCACATAAATTAACCAAATGATGGATCGGTCCCTATGAGATTACTCGATTGGTTGGCTCTAATGCATTGACACTTAAGCTACCAAAGTCTATGCATATTCACCCTACAGTTAATGCTTCACGGGTCAAGCCTTACAGAGAGCGCTTGCCTGGGCAACCAGTTATTGCCCCTGAACCCATTGAAGTAACTGAGGACAGGGAAGAAGAATATGAAGTTGATTATGTGATCGAATCTCGAAAAAGAAGTAATCAACTTGAGTATTTAGTCCACTGACGGGGCTATACAGATGAAGATAGAACGTGGGAACCCACTGGCAATCTGACCAATGCTTCCGATGTAGTTGCAGCCTTTCATCAGGCACATCCCTTGGCTCCTCATAAGCTACGGATGGCTTACTTGGATTTTCTATCGTTATTCCAGCCTTTTGATAACTTAACTGTCTCCTCAGCACATGACACTTCCTTTGATCACCTGGAAGTTGATCCTTAGAAGGGGGGTAGTGTTACGATATGTATTTTTCCCCTATTTATTTCCTTTTTCTTTCTATTTATTCTAATTTATTAAGTCTTTAGCACCTAGCGCACTTACTTTCAAACTTAGAAATGTCTAAGTCTCTTTCCTATGCACATGACTGGTCACGTGACTTGGCACATACGATTAGATCATACAATACAAGGACTAGCCCCTATGTTATCCCTTCATGGACTCACAGGCTTTCATAGCCTTATGCCTCACCTTTACCATATGTTTCTCATCTCTGTTATTTCATATTTAATAGGCTGCCGCACCTCATGACCTACACACTGTTTTAATGTGGCAGCACATGTTCATGCTCTCTCTTCCATTCTACATGTGTTCACCACATGTCATACTTCTTTTTCATTCCATGGCTATGCTTAATGCATGCCTGGTCCTCATGCCTTTTATCTTATCGGTAGATTTAGTTTACATATGTACAAACACTTGTAAGCTAGGGGTCCTTCCTCCACCATTGCTGGACAAACTCCATATAAAGCCCTATTCAAACGTTGGGTGGACTCAACCTTTTTCTGGCCATTTGGATGTCCTACCTATGCTTTCATTATCAAGCAGGATGAGAACACAATACCCATTCCTTCAGAAAAGCAAATATGTTTCTCTCATGCGAGCCCCTTGGTGAGAACATTAGCAACTTGGTTTGGTGTCGGAACATACTTGGCAGCTATCTCTCTCTCATCTAACTTCTCCTGAATGAAGTGGTAACGGATGACAATGTATTTTGTCTGCTCGTGGAACATTGCATTCTTTGTGAGAGCCATTGCCAACTGGTTGTCAATCAGAAGAGTTGTAGGTTGGGTTGAGAGCATGTCGAACTCTTGAAAAAATGTTTGAAGCCAGATGGCTTCTTTTGTAGCAGAAGCGGCAGCCATATACTCTGCTTCTGTACTTGATAACGCTACAGAGTGCTGTTTCTTCAAAGACCAGCTAATCGCAGCTCCGACGAGGATAAAAACATACTCTGTGATTGAGCGATGATACTGACATCAGATGCTCAGTCTGCATCAACATATGCAAATAAATCACTTTCCTGGTTGCCGCGAAAAATGAGTTGCATATCACCTGTACCCCGCAAGTAACAGTAGACTTGCTTGAGGGTTATCATGTGTGCATGGCCTGGTGTGGCTGCATGCTTACTAAGTGTGCCCACTGCGAAAGCAAGGTCTGGATGGGTTGCAAGGATAGCATATATGAGTGCTCCAAGAGCACTCTGATACTCTTGTACATCAATTTCAGCTTCATCAAGCTTGATTAACTTGACGTTGGGGTCAATTGGAGTTACGACTGGATGACAGTCACTCATGCCATGTCATTCGAGAATCGATTCAACATATTGACATTGTGAGAGCTTGATAGTCCGTTTGTCACGATCACAAATTATTTCCATGCCGAGAATCCAACATGTCTCTCCAAGATCAGTCATCTTGTACTTGCGAGCTAGCTGCATCTTGAGTCGTTTGATGGCTTCTTTGTTCTTGTAAAGTATGAGTTTGTTGTTGACGTAGACTGTGACAATCAATAGAATCCCATCTTCGACTTTGTAGAAGACACTATGATCTGCCTTGCTGCATGTGAAGCTAAGTGACTCGAAAATGACACATAGCTGCTCGTACCAAGACTTATGGGCTTGCTTTAGACCATAGAGAGGACGATGAAGGCACCAGACCTTGTCGCATGATAAACGGAAATCGGACAGGAGCTCGAGGTAGATTTCTTCTTCAAGGTTCCCATTGAGGAAAGCTAATTTAACATCCATTTGATGGATTTTGAGGTTGTACTTGGCCACAATTGCGAGTAGGGCACAGATTGTCACAAATTTTGTGACAAGTATAAACGTATCTGTATAGTTGATGCCATGGATCTGTGTGAATCCCTTTGCAACCAATCGTGTCTTGTACTTGTCAATTTCACTGTCAGGACTATGCTTTATCTTGTAGACCCATTGTCAATGACTTTGTGTTTTCGCAGATGGTTGACCTCCTTATATAATCTGATGTCCTCAAATACTCAAAGTTCGTCAAACATAGCAGCATGCCATGACTCAGTGTGAGGACGTTGGGTGGCTTCCCCATAGGTCCTTGGTTCATCCTCAGTGGCTGTGTCAGCTTTGTACGTGTGTTCATCTAATTTGATGTTATGATATGCATTTTTTCCCTATTTATTTCCTTTTTCTTTCTATTTATTCTAATTTATTATAAGTCTCTTTCCTACTCATGTGACTGGTCATGTGACTTGGCATGTACAATTAGTACGATACAAGGACTAGCCCCTATGCCTGCCTCTCACATATACATGGACAGTTCTAGATCCATACCTCACCTTCTACATATGTTTTCCATTTCATAACTATTTGATATTTAATAGCTGCCATACATCATGGTATCATCACTGATCTCATGTATGATCATGACAGCACATGTTTACCTCCTGCCCATGCTTCCACTTCCATTTTACATGTGCTTACCTTATATTTTACTTCTCTTCTATTCCATGGCTATGCATGCCTGGTACATATGTTTTCCATCTTATCGGTAGATCCGTTGACTACATGTACAAACCCCTGTAGGGTATATAAAGGGTGAATGAAGCGACCAGGGGATTCCTCATCAAATCCTCCTGAGCCTTTCTCTCAGCTCCTCTACACTAGAGCAACCTCAGTCCTTGTAGTCTCAGTATGCACTCTATATCAATGTGAGCCGCTGACCATATCATTTGGCAAAGCCCTCTGTCTCAGCACCCACTGCCTCTGCTGCTCGAGTCTAGCACTACCACCACTCTCTACCTTGACAATGCCACTTCCATGTGGCTGCAAACTCGCCTTCTCATATGTGTTAATGAAGAAACGACTGTCGTCATCTCGAATCAGTCGTTTGCATTGCCTGGAAGAGTGTCTGATGTCTGAAGATAGAATGGGATATGAGTATGGTGCAGGAGGACCTTGGAAAGGCCTAGTATGCTTTAGAGGTGGACGGAAAGTCACTTTGGGCAATTCTCAATGATGTTTAGCTGGTAAGTCTTCAACTTTGGGCTGTAGCAGCTGACTTGATCCATTTTCACCAGATTCATCGATTCTAGTCAAAGCAGGGCATGGAGGCATGCCGTATACGTCATCTGTGATGTTTTCAACATCTCCATCATTGCCATGAGTGGTATACCCTGGCTCATCAACATCTGGGACCTCCTCAATGCATACCCAATAGTCTGGTGCTGTTGGGCTGTCACCACCATCTGTCAGGTCATTCTGAGTAGATAAGTGGTTTATTTCATGGCCATTGTGAGTGCTGATGTCGATATTAATATGTATTAGAGCACTACCATCTCTCTTGTTGAAGACGACATCTCTAGATTAAAAAATACAGCTGGTCAGATGATACAGAAAGACAAAGGTGCTGCGGTGTTCTGTGTACCCCAAATGAATGCATTCAAGCGATCTGGAGTCAAGCTTGCGCTGTTTTTCATCTGGTACATGCACATGTGCTTTACAACCGAAAATTCAAAGATGTGTGACTGATGGTTTATTATCAGTGAACTTCTCATACGGCGTAACATTGCCATCAAGCGCACGTGTTGGGATAAGGTTCAGAATATATGCTGCATGGAGAATTGCGTCGCCCCAGTACTTGTTCGGCAGGCCAATGTCACTTAGCATTGAGTGTGCACACTCGACAAGCGTGCAGTTTATCTGCTCGCTGATGTCATTTTCCTGAGGTATGTATGCATTCATCTTTTCATGATGAACCCCCTTTGATGAGAGGTAGGCTTCAAATTCTTTCGAGTCATATTCATCACCACTGTCCAAGCTGAACAAATTTGCGCGTTCACCAGTGACCGTTTCTGCTCACTCAAGATAAGCTCTCATCTGGGTGAAAACTTCGTCCTTCAATTTCAGCAGCTTGACTACAAGGTGACGTGAGTGACCACCAATGAATGTCATGAAGTACTGATAGCCAGACCACACCAATGTCTGCATAGGGCCGCAAATGTCCAAATACGTGTGGTGAAGGATGTGAGGATGCTCAACGGTTGATTCGTGAGGGATTACTTCACAATGCTACTTGTCTTCGAGGCAAGCTTGACACAGCTCGTTGTGAGTCGTTGGACCTGTTACCTCCATTCCACTGACTGAGACGAGCGATGGTCGGGACCTCTCGCAACGCCAACACTAAAACTTTGCATGAGAAAACAAATGAGTTTAAGTCCCACTTGAAGACTTGGTCGATGTTATGAGCAGCGTCGACGATGGCTTGTCGACGAAAAGCGAGTTAGAGGGAAGAAAACTTAGGTCGCTCGTGGACGAATAGCCCCAAGAGAACCAAGCTAGGGTCTCTGGGCGATGGCATTCGGTCTTATATACAAGTACAGTGTTTGTATCTAACAAACAGATGATATCATAGGAATGTTCCACAACATTCCACGACGTTCCATATGACGTCAGGTGATGTCATGGTCCAGACCGGTCTAGGTGAGTCTATTCTAGAATGTTCTAGGCAAGTCTAGGCCTAGTCACGTGGTATCTAAATAGAAGTCCTCGCCCGCACGTGGTAAGTCATGTGCTATCGAGTCACGTGCGCTGGTCACATGATTAAATAAGCACGTGATGAAGTCACGTGACCACAAAAAGAAAGAGAAAAACAGAGAAAAATATAGGAAAAATTATACCCCGTAACACTACCCCCCTTCTAGGAATCGACTTCCAGGCGATTAAACGGGGCAGAAGCCACAGAGCAATAATTAACATAGGGAGAGAATAAAGAATCGAATTGCGATCGGACCATACGCAATTTCCTGGGAGCGGAAGGGTGGCGACGATAGAAATCGCGAATAGCATCGCGAGCATTACTCAGGTTAGCCTCAGGCTCCCAAGTACGCTCCTCGTCAGAGTAACCAACCCAATGTACCAGGAATTCGAGGCGACGACCTCGCAAGCGAGAGTCAACAATGTAATCAACCTCGTATTCCTGATCACCCTCTTCGGTAACAAGTACCGGACCAGGCTGTTGTGCCGGTTGACCGGGCAATCTATCCTTATAAGGCTTAATGCGACTAATATTCACAACCGGGTGAATGCGCATGGTAGAAGGTAGGCGAAGTTCAACGGCATTGGAACCGACCAGCTTCGTGATTTCGTAAGGACCGAGCCAGCGTTCCGTAAACTTCCGACTTGGCCGAGGAAGCTTTAGATTAGATGTACTCAACCACACTTTATCGCCGATCTGATAAGGAGGTGGCTGTGATCTATGACGATCGGCTTTCTTTTTCATAGCGGCTTGCGCTTTCTCTAAGTTTTTACGAGCCTGCTCAAGAGTTTTCTCCATATTAGAAGCGAGATCCTCGGCTGCAGGGACCCTGGACTGAAGCGGTTCAACGCCCATCCGTGGTTTGTAGGATCGAGTGACCTCAAATGGAGATTTACCAAGCGAATCCTGGCGCTTGTTGTTGTAAGAGAATTGCGCCAGCGCTAGCCAATCAGACCAATCATATGGCTTTTCGGCAACGAAAAGACGGATATATTCCTGTAACGCTTGGTTCATCCGTTCTGTTTGTCCGTCTGTTTGCGGGTGGAAAGCGGTGGAGAGCTTCAGCTCAATCCCTAAGAATTTTCCTAATTCGCGCATGACCTGAGACGCGAATTGCGGACCACGATCCGAAACGATAGTCGTGGGAAGACCATGATGCTTCCAGACATGCTGCAAGTACAACTTGGCCGTTCCGAGAGCCGTGATCGTTTTATTGGTGGGAATAAATATAGCCTCTTTTGAGAAACGATCAACGATCACTAGAATCGTGTCGTAACCATCCGAAAGCGGTAAGTCCGTGGTAAAATCTGCCGAGATATCGACCCATGGTCCAGATGGGATCGGCAGAGGTTGGAGCATGCCTGCTGGGGCAATGCGAGAACTTTTCATGCGTGCGCATCGATCGCAACGCGAAACATAGTCCTTGACTTGAGTATGTAACCCAGGCCAATAATAGTTACGTTCCACCAATTCCTGTGTCTTAGACTGACCAGGATGTCCAGCGATAGGGTTATCGTGGTGGAGTGTGAGAATGTCTTGGCGAAGCTTGGCATCACCAGGAACATAAATACGACCTTCTCGGAAGTAAAGCCCATCCTGGAGCTTATAGTTAGATCCTAGATCCAAATCTTTAGACAGTCCTTTTATTCGTTCAACGATTGAACTCTCTTCGGCTTCCACAACAATATGTTGGGCTCTGATCTTTTCGGGAGGAATTACTGTAACGCCCTTGTTGTCACCTTCAACTCCATGGGAGTGATCACAACGTCGGGATAAAGCGTCGGCTTTCGTCATAGAGGTTCCTGCCTTGTGGACCAAGGTAAAGTCGAATCGAGTAAGGTACAAGGACCATCGTGCTTGTCTTCGATTCAGATCTTGAGATTTCATAAAATATTGTAGATTCTTGTGATCGGACCAAATTTCAAATTTGTGCCGAGCACCTTCTAAATAATGTCGCCACGTTTCTAACGCGCGGATAATAGCGAGCATTTCCTTGTCTGCGACTTGATAATTCCGCTCTTGTGCAGATAAAGCGTGGGAACTAAAGGCGCATGGTCGCCATTCTCCATCGGGACATTTCATAGATAGGACAGCTCCTGTGGCAAAATCCGAGGCATCGGTTTCTAGGCGGAATTCCGCATCGATATCTGGATATACCAAGATAGGTGCTGTCGTAAAGCGTTCTTTAAGCGTCTCAAACGCCTGTTGTTCTTTATCTCCCCAGTTCCACTGGAGATCTTTACGTGTTAAGTCCGTGAGAGGTTTTGCAATTCCAGCATAACCGAGTATGAAACGACGGTAAAAGTTTGCAAGACCGAGGAAAGAACGGACTTGTTTGACCGTTCGTGGGACTGGCCACTCCTGAATTGCTTTAACTTTCGATTCGTCCATGCGAACGCCATCGCGAGTCACAGTCATGCCAAGGAATTCTACTTCTGTTTTATCAAAGAAGCACTTCTCCGGCTTTACAAATAAGTCATTATCTTTGAGCCGCTGGAGCACTCTTGCAACAGCTTTGTGATGCTCATCGATATTGTCCGATTTGGTATAAATTAATAGATCATCCATATAGATAACAACAATGTCGTCCATATCCGCAAATAGCTCGTTCATCATGGCTTGGAACGTAGCTGGCGAATTACAGAGACCAAAGAACATGACGAGAGGTTCGAAAGAACCGAGATGACAGACAAACGCTGCCTTCCATTCATCGCCTTCTTTGATTCGTACATTATTGTATCCCCATCGGAGATCCATTTTTGTGAAGTACCTTGCACCCTTTAGCTTGTCAACAAGCTGACTAATCAGGGGCAAGGGATAATTATTTTTAACCGTGCCTTCATTCAGATAGCGGTAATCTTGAACCATCCGCTTGGTGCCTTCCTTCTTAGGAACGAAGAATACAGGCGATGTCTGAGGTGATTTAGACGGTCTAATATAGCCCTTCGAGAGCTGATCTTCAATAAAGGATTTAACTTCATCCTGCTCCTGAGCTGAAAGGGGAATCATTCGTCCTTTCCTAGGTTTGAAGTCTTCCTTGAGTTCGATTGCATGATCCCACGGCTTGCGTGTTGGCATGCGTTCGGATTCTTTCTTCGAGAAAGTTTCGTAAAAGTCTTTGTGGTAAACGCTGGGAACTAGTTCCTTAACAGGTGTCTCTAGAACAACCGCGCTTTGCAGCTTTTTCCACGTATTATCAGTTTCAAGGTCATTGATAAGACCTTTCCATCTAGAGACTGCTTCGATTTCTTCTTCTAGTTCCATCGAAGCGAGGCGCGTAGCGCGATTAGATAATTGATAACAAGATCTTGGGCAGCGATTTAATTTAACTTCACCAGTTTGCCAGTTAATGTTAGGGTTATGGAATTCGAGCCAGGTATATCCGAGGATTATGGCAGCAGTGCCGAGATCACTGATTTCGGCTTGAACTACTTCTTTATGACCCTTGTATTCCATACGGATTTCTGCGACATGAGTAATGTCTCCTGCTCTATTTTTGGTACCATCGACATTAAAGACTGGGATAGGTATCGGCAATTTGCGTAGCATAATGCCTTGTCGCTTAGCCCATTGACGATCGATAAAGATAGAATTTGCTCCGCTATCAAGTAGAGCTTGAACTTGGATAGGAGTCGTGGTGTCAACATCCACGTGTTTGTCCAGTACTTCGATCGGGAGTTTCAATTCCTTTTTAAGGGAAACCGATCTAGTAATTATCCGTTCAGGGAAATCATCTCCAGGGGACAAGGAGTTGATAGAAGAAGTTATTTTGGGTTTTGGGGAATTAAGCACGGGTTGAGCCGCCGAGCCTCGTAAGGAGGACCCCCCTTCTACGTACGTATCAAGAAAATCAGAAAACAAAGAAACTAAACTATTTTTTTGTGATTGTTTTGTATTTTCTATTTTTGTAGATTCTTTTGTATTTTTAGAACTACCTAATGCGCACGTATCAAGAATTCGAGAAGAGACAAAAGGAAAAGAATCAGAACTTTCAAAAACATCGAGACAAGAAAACCTATTACTACAAGAAGAAGAAACATTGTCATTAACACATTTATTTTGCCCTGTTTGAGTTACAGGCTCGGGCTTCCTGACAGATGCTTTTAGGCGCTGTCTGCCGCCTGCCAGAGATGTGGCACCCTGAACTGTCCCCGTGTTCAAGGGCCGAAGGCTTTTCCCTGCGCCTTCATCTCCGTGGTGTGCATGTCGAAGAAGAAGGCTTTCGCCTCTTCGAAGTCCATGCCACGCCAGTGATCAGCTGGCGCGCTTTCTGTTTGACGC
This sequence comes from Phlebopus sp. FC_14, assembly GCA_021018615.1. Taxonomy (NCBI): domain Eukaryota; kingdom Fungi; phylum Basidiomycota; class Agaricomycetes; order Boletales; family Boletinellaceae; genus Phlebopus; species Phlebopus sp. FC_14. The sequence goes on from JAEVFL010000007.1 coordinate 2,215,831, forward strand.
ACTTGGCGCCCATTGTTAGCCGGCTGCCTGTGCCGGTCCGTAGTGTGGCGGTCCGAGCCGCAACGACAGTTTGGAGCCTTGCACTGTCGGGCAAAGTGGCCTGACTTGCCACACTTGTAGCAATCCATCTGGAGCCGTCTCTGCTCCGGTTGCTTGCCCTTCTGTGCGGCGCCGATGTCCATCGCGTCGCCTCCACTGGTTCCGTATGTTTTACCTCCACGGCTGGAGGAAGAGTTGTTTTGCGCGTTGTTTACCCAGGCACGCCCCTGGGAAGACCTGTTCCCGAATTGGAACTCGAAGAGATCGTATCGGCTACCGATCCTTCGGACTTCATCGAGATATTCTTCTATGGTTGTCTTTTGTGTTCCTTGAAGATATATCTCTTTGATAATGTCGGGCCGTGTTGCCCGTTCCAATAAGAAAATCGAATGCGTATGCGAGCAATTCGATTGGAGAACTAGTGAATGAAATCTGACTACAAATTCGTCAGTTCTCATTTTGCCTTGTTTTAATTGAATGAGCTGGTTCTTCGCCCATTCTTTGTCTGCGAGTGGGCGGAAATATCTTTCGATTTCTCCGCCAAGAACAGCCAATGTTGGCCAGGCATTTTGTTCCGTGTATTTCCTTATGAGGGCCTCGGCGAATCGGCCGGCTACCGGACCCTTCATGCGTGATAATACGGCTACGCAACCGTCGAAGTTGGTGTTCAAAACACCTTGGTTAGCGGCGAGCCAAGTTTTTAATTTGACCCACCACACTGAGAAGTTATTTCGGTTGCCATCGAAGGAACCGGGATCTGCGAAGATCTCAACCTTTCGGCTGAGATTTGAAGGTTGGTTTTGCAGCGTTTGAAGCGCTGCTGTAACTGCGGCCAATTGGGCCTGCAAGTTAGCGACGTCTTGGGGAAGGGTGGACATTTTCTAAAAATATCCTGGTTCGTTGTACAAGTAGTAGGGTGCGTGACGTGGGCGGTTTGCCAGAGGCACCTGTTGACGGGGGCGGCGGAGAGACGGTAAGAATTCTTGCACGTGTCGACGTGCGGGGAAACGAAGGCGATTAGATGTACGCCTGGGTAGAGCTGGAGGAGGGGAAGGGGAACGAGGAGGGGGTGTGGGTGTATGGAAGATCTGTTCTTCGAGATCTGCCTCGAGTTCCTCTTCTTTCTTTATGCGATGTAAGAAATCTAACGGCTCTTGTTTGGGGATCAACCACTCAGGAGCTGGTTCGAGATCTTCTAATTTGATTTGGGGAGCGGGGGTGAAAACACGATTGAGATGATGAAAATTGAGGGCCGCTGCTTGCGCCCGAGTGTCGAGAACGCGCTGGCGAGTAGTGCGAGCCACGTTGAAATTGTTTCTTCGTCAGGGTCTTTTTCTTCCTATACCCTTTCGCTGTCCAGTCAACGACCGATCTGGCACAGCCCCAAAATACTACTGAGATAAGGTTTGATATAAACCTCTCCTAAGACAGTGCGGGCACAAGACCGCTCTTTCGCACTGGGAGGGTTGCTAAGGTAACGACTAAAACGAATGCGCCTCACGGGGACGCGGGACGATGCCCAAACAAAGTAAAAGTGGGTTGACGGGGGATTTAACCGCTAGAGAAATATCTCTAGTTCTCTCTCGAGAGAAGCCGTCGACGGGGCCCTAGATAGCGCAACGTCCTTCCCGAACCTCAACGGTCGGGGACTAAAGCAAATGAAAGGCGCGGTAATGCGCAACGAAGTGAAAATGATGTACGTAAACGGCAAGGGCACGAGTAGTGCGGACGCCGGGAGAGTGGGAAAGCTTGGTTCTAATGAGACGAGCGATGGTCGGGACCTCTCGCAACGCCAACACTAAAACTTCGCACGAGAAAACAAATGAGTTTAAGTCCCACTTGAAGACTTGGTCGATGTTATGAGCAGCGTCGACGATGGCTTGTCGACGAAAAGCGAGTTAGAGGGAAGAAAACTTAGGTCGCTCGTGGACGAATAGCCCCAAGAGAACCAAGCTAGGGTCTCTGGGCGATGGCATTCGGTCTTATATACAAGTACAGTGTTTGTATCTAACAAACAGATGATATCATAGGAATGTTCCACAACATTCCACGACGTTCCATATGACGTCAGGTGATGTCATGGTCCAGACCGGTCTAGGTGAGTCTATTCTAGAATGTTCTAGGCAAGTCTAGGCCTAGTCACGTGGTATCTAAATAGAAGTCCTCGCCCGCACGTGGTAAGTCATATGCTATCGAGTCACGTGCGCTGGTCACATGATTAAATAAGCACGTGATGAAGTCACGTGACCACAAAAAGAAAGAGAAAAACAGAGAAAAATATAGGAAAAATTATACCCCGTAACACTGACCATTTTCTTTCAAAACAGCTTTAAGATTGAATTCATGTTTACATGCCTAAGTCGTCGATGCCACATTTCAAGTGTGGCTTTTGACATTTTCATCTTTACAATGAAACTACTCAAGATAGTATCAGGGTCGAAGGATGATGATGGACCATAGGCTATGTGTGCACATGCGAGTACATGAGGAATAGCAAGTAGAATGTAGAGAGATTCACACTTACATATGAGAGTAGCAAGTTCGCTGTTTATTGAAATTCGACATTCATTTTGTCTGAATGATAAGTTGAAACCGCAACCTATAAGCCATGGTACTGACAACATGTTTCTGTCTAGGTCAGGGACATAATACACATCTTGAAAGATGGTTTCACATGTGTTGTCATTGCCAATGTCAACATCTGCGAAGACACGACCGACTCCAGTTGTAGAAATAGAGCAACCATCACCAATTATAACTGGGTGTGGAGGGCATAGCGGACGGAATGTCATGAACCAAGATCGTTCATGAGTCATGCTTGCAGATGCACTAGAGTCGATGATCCACTCAAATGTGCTCCAGTGAGAACTTGGTGCTTGTCCAATGAAAAGTCACAGAGGAGCTTGTTCATCAGGAACGATATTGGCAATCTGTGCTGCAAGATCAGGTTTGTCTTTCGTCTTGTCCTTCTCACTGATGGACATGTTTTTCACATTTTTGTCAGCCTTCTTCTTTCGACAGTCTCTCTCGAGATGACCCAACTTGTTGCAATAAGTACATTTGTCCTTTTTCTTGTCTTTTGACTTTGACTCTCCCTTCTGTGGAGTAGGACCTCTAATGACAAGTGCTGACTGTGTCGTGCACTGAGATTTTTCTTCAACAAGAATTTGCGAGACAACAGCTTCAACAGTTAGCTTGTCAGCAGATGACATAAGAATAGTTCGAAGGGTCAAATAAGATGAAGGTAAGGAAATTATGATTGCAACTGCAATAAGTGAGTCATCGAGTGGCTGACCTAAGGACTTCAACACGTAGGCCTTTTGTCTCATGGCATTTAGCTGCGATTCCATGGCAGAGTCATTGGAGAGAGTGTCACAAAAAAGTTCGCTGATAAGGTTTGCTTGCCTTTTCCTTTGTAACACTCCCATAGTTTGCTTCAGACATCTGCTGTCAACGTGGTATACAGAACTCTGCTCAATGGCTCATCTTTGAATGTGAGGATTATCTGGGCACAAGCTTCCTTATCCCGAGTGAGCCAATCAGCTAACTGTACTTGATTAAACTCATCAGGCTTTGCTTCCGAGCCATTGACAATTCCCGAAAGTCCCCAAACATTAAGAATCATCATGATGCAGTACTTCCACATCTGGAAGTTTGTGTCATCATTTTTGAGGGAAGGGATGTCGTAAAGTTGGCTCAAAGCTTGATTGACTTTGCCAGAGGCTAAGGTCATGACGAAAGCTATTAGAGGGTTCAAAGACCCAAGAGCTGATGCTGAAGGGGGAATAGTGGGCTGTTCGGATGACATAGTTTGAAGGTAGGCTGGTTAACTAAGAACTTGTTAGGTTGATTAGAGCTCAGGGCTCATAACCTTTTGTTCAGAGCCAAGGTAAATTGCGAGGAACTAATAACGAGTGACGAAGAGACTCAGTCTCGAGAAGTGGTATCACAAAGACTTTATTCAACTAACCTAATAACAAGTGACAAAGAGACTACTCGAGTCAGTAAAATAGAAGTACTAGATAATGAAAGAGCTCACCTCAGTCTCGAGAAGTGGTATCACAAAGACTGAGGTGTGCAAAGAAAACTTCGACACAAGTTTGACAGAGAGATTACATAATCCATCCATGACATACCAATCGCCACCAATTTACAACAATCCGTGTCTCACAGACATACTATATATGAGCCCATCCATATAATATGGTATATGCTACTCTGTCATTGCTACACCAAACCTCATGCAATTGTACTCTCTATTGTCCATTTCAGTAATATAGTAATCCATGGGCCCATCTGTTACCCTGGGTCGGAGACTTCTTGGCCGAGCTATATTGTACAGATGCCTGACCCATGGGCCCATCCATAACATGCAAGTATTTTATTTCACTGTCTACTATTGGCCCACTCATCATGCATGATGACATCCAAGCAATGGGCCCATCCATTAGCCATGGTGATAATTCATAGTGGGCCCATCATCAGCTGACCCGTATAAGATAGACATTTGTTGACCTCGGCTGGCCGTATACTACAGTAACAATGTATTACATTATGTGCACGCAACATTTGTTAACTTTGAGACTTCCCAATAAGACCTATGCCGCAAACAAATAGAGTCCTATAAAACCCCATCGCTACCGAGACACCATAACCTTCTCATTCTTCAGCATCACCCAGCGACATGGAAGCCAACTGCAACATCTCGCAAGACCAAGCCCATCTGTCGGAGCGGCTAAAGCTGCTCCATCACCTCGGCTACTTAGGCCCCTTCGTGGATGGCAGCTCGGATGCAGATGTCGAGGGTGCTCACATTCTCGATGCCATCGCGCTCGCGCTGACGACCGACAAGCCCGGCAAAATCTTCGCTGCTGCATTTGACAAACGTCAAGGTGTCACGCTCGTCCTGGCCAAGAACGGGCCCGTCACCGACGAAGATAACCGCACTGTTCGCGGGCTGATCCAAGCGATCACCGCTCCCAGCACTAAACATGTGCCTGACATATACCCTTTCTTGCTATCTCGTGGCCGGAACAGCATCGAGAAGCAGGCTAGGAAGATATTTGAAGCTGCGGACAAATTCTCGCGTCACATCGATGCGATCTCGGAGCCCTACGAGTCTCACAAGTACAGCACACGCTTGCCCACTCTCGACGAAGAGTTTCCCGGTTCTACACACTATCGCCAAGCATATGAAACAAAGCAAGCTCTTACGTCTACGAGCATGATGCATAACCTTGTGAAGGACCTTCAGGGCTTGTGCACTGAGCACTTCGAGAAGAAAGACAAGCGCTTCACCTTGCTCGTGCTAGCCGTCTTTATGCTCTGCAGTTGCAGATTTCTAAGTTGGGCCTGCAACAACATGGATGCAGAAGACTTGCAGTCCGCGCAAGATCTGAAACGCCGTCTCTCCAAATTCTGCCGGTACTTAAAAAGCATGGACAAGTTGATCGGACATGCGAAGCGTATGCCCTCCAGCATCCAGTATCGTTGGGTCAATCCTATTTATGATGGTGAGAGCACACTAGCTCTCCCCGACAAGCACCTGAGTGTAATATCACGCGTGTTCGGTGGTTCACTCTCCGAGAGTGATGAACAGATACTGGACGAGCGGCTCCACGACCTGCAGGAGAAGTGGTCCAGCAGCCGTAATGTCACGATCCGCCTCCACGTCGAGATTCGTCTTCTGCTTCATCTCAGTGACCCGTCTATTGGTGAGGATCAGCCTATGCCTATTGGCTGTAGTAAACGGACTTGCCTCTGTTGTACGTTGTGGATTGAAGAGTACAATCGGAACTTCAAGACGAACTGGCTGACGAGTGGCTCCAGCGGCAAACCACGTGTCGACTGGGCTCTGCCGCACGCAAATGCAGCCGTGGCAGACAAGTCAAAGGGGAATGTCGTCGACAATGCTGTCCTGAGACGAGTTTCGCATTGCTTGAAAAGAGAATTGTGGGCGATGTTGCCGGACGAGGACGAGTTTACTACCGATCCTGCCTTCTATGTTACACTGGACCCTCAAGGTGATCGGTGGGCGTGCTTGCGGTCGCTAACTGAAGTACCTTAAGTGTTAAACTTGACAGTAGCCGGAGTAGTAGAAGGAGGTGGTTATGATTTTTGGATCTACTTAAACAAGGCAGAGCTTACGTTGTAGCAGTTTCACCATTGAATTAGCTTGTGCTTGAACTTGTCCAACATGTATTCTCGGTGCCGTGCCAACCACTGTGCACCTCGTCAAATCGCGGTTCCACGAAATAATGTCCTTGAATTGATTTCATTGCAGAGAAGGCAAGAACTCGATCGCAAACGACGTTTGCTAGCGAAAGTAAGTGATCGTCATCTTGCTGAGGTCTAGAGCAAAGAACACACTGCACCCGCAGGCAAGGGTACGTTACCGATGGAGATACTAGTAGCAGGTAGGAAGTTGCCTTGCATCTTTCACTCATCTTCACCGTGCTTTCGTTAACTCGAGGACATATTGCTAGCGCTCCTGGCAAGTTTTAAAGTACGTCCCGAAATTTTGTCGTTTTCTCCCCGAGTGCCATATATATATAATGACGGTGAAAGACACTTCCTTGCTCTAGCATCTCGTCCTCGCCATGGCAGCCAGCCGCTCTGAGTCTGAGGTCTTTGCCGACCAAGCCCTTCTCGCGCAACAGTTTTAGCTGCTCAAACTGTTTGAATACTCAGACTTTCCCATGCGTTATGATGATCTCACCGGTACGGGAACGAAGATTATGGGGACCATGACACCAGGATCGCTATTCGCGTCCTGGACACCATCGCACTCGCGCTGACGACTGGCGAGCCTGGAGAAGTCTTTGCTGCTGCGTTCGACAGACGTCAGAAAATAACGCTCGTCCTGGCAAAGAACGACATCGCCAAGGAGGACTTCCACCACTAAATCTGTGCTTGACGTTTGCCCTTTCCTATTTTTCCGTTGCCGGAAGAACATTGAGAAGCGGATTAGAAAGGCACTTGAAGCTGTAGACGCATTCTCGTACACCCTCGATGCAGTCCTACATGCCCGCATCCTCCCTCGAAGGGTTTCCCGATTTTGAATTATATTGCCACGCCAAGTATCCTGATGGAGAATTTCTGACGAACTTTCGTTCTAGCCCTTCGGATGACGGCAGGGATGAGTGGATGGATGTTTATACAGATTGAATCAGACCAGGTAAGGGGCAGGCAGATATTGTGAAGATAGATAAAAGTTCTAATGTGTGCATGTGTGGCTGTATATGACAATATACGAGCGTGACATTGAGACCAAGGTTTGTCCCATGTTATATTGCCCTCCGACTTGTCTGTTCACGGTCCCATAAAATGTAATACCTCGCCACTAACAGCCTGGTTATCCAACAGACGCACTACCTCGCCAGTGTCAACCCAAGTCTAACCCGACACACCACGAGCTTCCAATAAGGCTTCCATCGTGAAAAATTTCCAATGGATCCTCCCTACCTCATGGTCCACATAAACGATACTGATCACAATTGAAGGACGAAAGTAAGTGATCATTGTCCTGCTTGACAAAATCCGATAGCTTTCTGGATCGTGTCAGTGTCATTCCAAAGTATTCCGGAGTTTTCAGAGTGTGGAAAACTCATCCTACAAACCCAGAAACACTTCCAGGATGTGCAGTGACTTTGAGTTGATGGAAAAGGCTTCAGAACTTATAGGATTGGTTTGTTTTATTTTGGATATACTCTATCGTACATTTCCTTTCCCATGTCAACACTTCCAATGTTTCCCATGTCTTTTCAGATCCAAAACTACAGTACGAGCTTGTCTTCACCCATATATAAGACTCTTTTCAGCTTTCTGAGCACCTCAGTCATTCCTACACTTTGGGCAGCAGCTGAGATGAGTTCCTATTTATCATTTTCACTTTATCATACTGAATGTACTTAGTCCAGACATGTACTGTCTGTCTTAGGTAAATTAAAGTTGTTCCTACACTTTGGGCAGTGGCTGAGTCTGGACATGTACTGTCCATCTTAGATTTTGTGACTGCTCAGGTCTAGAACAAAAGAACACATTATAGATGCTCAGATCCAAGCTAGGCAAGGTAGGCTTATCGATGGAGCAGGGCTACATATACGTTGTGTGTATATAATCCTCCCCACCTGTCCCACGGCAACCGACCAATGAGTGCACATCACCGTTTTGCACTTGACATCTACACCTTGTTCTTGCTCTAACCAACATTCTCTATTTGTCCACGTTCACAACCAATGGGTGCCGCTATATCTGCAGTGACATGGCTTGTTCCAATTGCCACCATCATGCTCAGTCTCCTTGGTACTATCTGTGAGAAGTAGTCAATCTGCTGCAGCGATGCTGCGTTCTCTCGTTGCATACCTTAGAGTTTCATTCTCATGTGCTGACACGGTTATGTTCTTTGAGATTCTTTTGCATTCCCTTGTCACTCGTTTTCCGACATATTCCGACTACGTAGAATGATACTTAAGATTTCGTACCCACGTAGATTCACCTCAGCTCTTTTCCTATTTCGCTGAGGTGAGATACCATTTCGTAGACTATTTTACCTACGTGCTGATGTGCACCGCAGACTCCGTAAACGTCGTGCTATTGTTTAGGTACACACTCAATGTTAAAGCTCTTTTCCTATTTCGCTGAGACTCCGTAAACGTCGTGCTATTGTTTAGCTGTGCGTGCTACAATTGTCAGGTTATGAGCCCCGAAACTTCCCGCGACGACCTTTACACTGTTCCGAAACTCGAGGCCGACGGCCGTAATTGGATCATCTTCAAAAATTGCCTTGAGTGGGCCCTCGCAGCTCGTGGCGTTGTTGATCACTTGCTCGGCAAGGCCCTGAAGCCGAAACTTGAAGAAAAAGCTGATGCTACCCAGCAAGCCCAATACCTGAAGGACCTAGCTGAATGGCAGAAGCCAGAGTTCGTCTGTCGCCAGCAACTTGCTCGTGCTCTCCCCGACTCGACTCTGTGGAAGATTCTTCATTCCGAGACCGTAGCCGAGATGTGGACCACGATCACGGCCGAATACGAGTCCAAGACCATGCTTATGCAAGTGGAACTTCGCGCGAAATTCCAGACTCTTTCTTGTCCGGAAAAGGGAGACGTCCGAGCTCACTTAGATAAGCTCCGAGCCATGCGGGAGGAGCTTGCGGCCGTAGGAGTTACCTTAACCGACGCTAAATACTCTTCAACCATCATCCGATCCTTACCCAAGCACTACACCTCTTTTGTCTCACATCTCGCAGCTTCAGCCCATCTTCTGAAGCAGACTCTAAAGCCCGACGACATCATGCATTACCTCACCGAGGAGTATGACCGCTTGGCGAGTAGTCCAAAGTCGGAGTCGAAGGACAAAGGTGTGGCTATGTCAGCTGAGTCAAAAGGTGGTAACAGAAAGTGGAAGGGTAAACCAAAGGGGGTGTGCTGGAAATGTGGTGGCAAAGGTCACAGACAGGACCAGTGTCCTAGTCCAGACGATGCCGGTTCGTCATCATCATCGAAGTCGAATTCTGGAAAGAAGGACACACAAGCCAACCCGAAAGGAAAGTCCCCCGAAAAAGGCAACTCCGTAAATGCAGCCACCGAACAGGACGACATTGACGGTGCCTGGGCTGCGTGCATTATCGATGAGGAACTCTTCGAGACCGACTCAGATGACTTACCAGGCCTTCTAGAGTGCGAGTCTGACGATGAGAGTACCTAGTTTTCTAAGGTTGAAGAAGACCTATGTGATGTGGCGAGTGATAGCCTGCTTAGCGAAGAGGTGAATGTGGCTGCGTCCATCGACACCGCTCCCTGTGAGCCTGACAGAGTTGTTGAACTTTACGACTCAGGCACGACACATCACCTATCCCCATATTGAGAACACTTTGTAACCTTCCGTCAAATTACCCCACGAGGCTTTGACGCTGCGAACCAACAGTCTTTCAGTACTATAGGCACAGGAGACATGCTTGTTGAGGTTCCAAATGGAGCTGATACGTCTACCATCAGGCTCAACGAAGTTCTCTATTCACCTGAAATCAGCTATACCTTGATATCGATTGGCCGAATTGACGATGCTGGGTGCACCGCGACCTTCGGCAGAGGTGTCTGCACGATTATCAATCACGACGGCACAGTCATTGGACAGATCCCCAAGTCGACTAAGGGTCTGTATAAAGTTGAACACGCTGCTGGTCACGGTTCAGCTAATGCTGCCACTGACCGACTTACCGTCATGGAATTGCACTGCCGAATGGGTCATATCTCCCCAGAAGCCGCGAAACGCCTTGTAGCGAAAGGCTATGTTGCTGGGTTTGAGCTCGACCACTCGCATGACGGCACAAAGACCTTTTGCAAGTCTTGTGTGACTGCGAAGTCGAGGCGTCATCCCGTCCCGAAGGAACATGAAGGGAAACGCGCATCTGAATATGGCGAGGAGGTCCATTCGGACCTATGGGGACCTGCACCTGTGAACTCTCTCGGCGGTCATCGTTACTATGTGTCCTTTACAGACGACAAGACGCACGAGACATCTCTCTACCTCTTGAAAGAAAAATCTGAGACCTTTGCAGCTTATCAGAAATTCGTCGCCTGGGCGAAAAATCACCGTGACGCACCGGTGAAATGCCTGCATACGGATCGAGGGGGAGAATTCATGAGTGAAGAGTTCACCAAATATCTTGGTGTGAATGGCACAGCACAAAAACTTACCGTTCATGACACTCCACAGCAGAACGGAGTCGCCGAACGCCTGAACGGCATTCTCGTCACGAAGGTTTGTGCAATGCTTCACGACGCTGGCCTCCTGAAATTCTTGTGGGCCGAAGCAATGAACCACGCTGTATGGTTGAAAAACCGCACGTCAACGAAAGCGCTCGATGGCAGGACGCCATACGAGGCTGTGCATGGATGTGCGCCGAATCTCGCTAGGCTGCCCATCTGGGGGAGCCAAATCTGGGTCCATGATGCAGGTGCGTCGAAGCTCGCGAGTCAAGCTCGTGAGGGGCGCTGGGTCGGCTATGACTCCCAGAGCAAAGGCCATCGCGTTTACTGGCCTATGAAATGAAGCGTTACCATTGAGCGCAATGTCCGTTTCGCGTACGGAGAAGTGGACTTACCTGACATTATGGGTGACGACGAGTTTGAGGGGGAGGGTGATAGCAGTGGCCAACACGACATCACCACACCCGCGAATGATAGCGCATCGCCCTCAAACGTCCTGCGTCAGCCAGATAGTCACGATCTCAACGAAAACTCGTCTGATGCTCAAATGAGCTCTCCCGATGGCGATTGTGTCCAATCCCCCACCTATTTCACTACTCCTGAACCCCTCCGTCGATCCTCTCGCGTCCGTCAACCCACGCGTTATGTGCGCGATGTGCTTGCTGGCACTGGTTCAGCTACTGGCCCTCGAGCCAAGTCGGTGCTTCCCGCCGGCATCCAGACTCTCGAATTGACCACCACGTCCGAAATCGAGCCGGAGCGCGATGAAAAGGCGGTCGACGAAGCTGGAATGGCTACGGCTGTGGCTGAGGCTGAGAGTTTTGAGCCGAGATCTGTCGAGGAGGCGAGGAGGCGATCGGACTGGCCAAGGTGGAAGGAGGCGATCGAGGAGGAGCTGGGTCAATTGGAGGCTGCAGAAACTTGGCAGGTTGTCGAGAAACCAGAGGGCATCAACATCGTAGGCAGCAAGTGGGTCTTCAAAGTCAAGAAGGATGCCGCCGGCCAAATAGAGCGCTACAAAGCCAGACTCGTGGCTCAAGGCTTCATGCAAGTATCCGGCGTTGATTACTTCGACACGTTCGCCCCCGTTGCCAAGCTAGCGTCCATTCGAACTGTCCTTGTCATGGCTGCCCGTCATGATTGGGAGATCCACCAGGTCGACGTAAAGAGCGCTTACCTCAATGGCGAGTTAGACGACGACGAAATCATTTTCATGCGTCAACCACCTGGTTTCGCAATCTCTGGTCAAGCCGACCGAGTTCTTCGTCTCGTCAAAACTATCTATGGACTGAAGCAAAGCGGACATTGCTGGTATGAGAAGCTGTGCGAAATCTTCGACAAACTCGAGCTCAAGCGCTGCGAGTCAGATCACTCAGTTTTCGTGCGAGGTGATGCCAATGGGATGGTCATTGCCACAGTTCATGTCGACGACATCATGCTCGTTACCAGTACCATGGAGCTGATGGTCAAGATGAAGGAGAAACTCAAGTCCGAACTTGAGATTAGTGATTTGGGCGACATCCATTGACTTCTCGGCTTTGAAATCAAGCGCGATCGTGATGCTCGGACTCTTTCCGTCTCGCAAAGGTCCTACATCAACTCGATCGTCAATCGCTTTGGTCTGGATGATGCCAAGCCCCTTTCCGTGCCCATGGATCCCGCCGTAAATCTCTCCAAGTCTCAATGTCCATCGACGGCCCAGCAGTATGCCGAAATGTGAAATGTGCCTTACCGTGAAGCAGTTGGCTCCATCACGTACGCGGCCATTGGTACTCGACCCGACATTGCCTATGCCACGATGACCTTGTCCTGTTTCAACGAAAATCCAGGACGGCCTCATTGGGAAGCCGTAAAACGAGTGTTACGGTACCTTAAGGGCACCATAAATTGGTCATTGGTATTTGGCATGATGTAGACTGAAATGGTTGGCTATGCAGATGCAGATGGAAACTCCAACGAGGATTGCCATGCTATTTCCGGCTACGTTTTTCTGGTTGATGGTGGTGCAGTTTCTTGGTCTGTCAAGACTCAAGAGATCATTGCGCTATCAACAACGGAGGCCGAGTACGTTGCGGCAATGCACGCGGCGAAAGAGGCGTTGTGGCTGTGCACCTTTACGGGTGAAGTCTTTGGTCCTGTTACTGACGCTACAACACTCTATTGCGACAACCAGTCTGCAATCGCGCTCACCAAGGATGGTCAGTATCATGTGCGCACCAAACACATCGACATCTGTTTCCATTTTATCCGCTACATCGTTGCCAATGGATCGATCCGTCTCGTCTACTGCTCTACTGAAGAAATGACTGCCGACACTCTTACGAAGGCGTTACCTAGTCCTAAGGCCAAGCACTTTGCAGCTGCGCTCGGGCTGCATCCGGCTTGAAGGGGAAGTGTGAGAAGTAGTCAATCCGCTGCAGCGATGCTGCGTTCTCTCGTTGCGTACCTTAGAGTTTCATTCTCATGTGCTGACATGGTTATGTTCTTTGAGATTCTTTTGCATTCCCTTGTCACTCGTTTTCCGACATATTCCGACTACATAGAATGATACTTAAGATTTCATACTCACGTAGATTCACCTCAGCTCTTTTCCTATTTCGCTGAGGTGAGATACCATTTCGTAGACTATTTTACCTACGTGCTGATGTGCACCGCAGACTCCGTAAACGTCGTGCTATTGTTTAGGTACACACTCAATGTTAAAGCTCTTTTCCTATTTCGCTGAGACTCCGTAAACGTTGTGCTATTGTTTAGCTGTGCGTGCTACAATTATCACTATCTAGACAGACCACATCCATGAGAACCTCACACTCGAGAATATCCAAGACATGGGCACCACTCAGCACCTTGTTAAGATGGCTCAGTGAGCTGCACAGGCCACACGAGAGGAAGTAGATGAGGTGGAACATGATGTAGAGGAGGCAAGAAAAAGAGAGCAGGAGACAGTTGATAAGGCAGAACAAGTAGCACAGGCAATGTGACAGATGAAGGAGTGTATGAGAGTGGAGAGGCATGCTGTGGATGAAGTGAGGAGGGAGGCAGAATAAGAGGAAAGAAAAGCGAGAGCTAAAGTGAAGAGATATCATAAGGCATTGATGATGTCCCAGAGAGCTGAGATAGAAGCTAGAAGAGATATGGAGGTGATTAAGAGCTTAGCACTAGAGGAGAGTCGAAAGGTCAAAGCTGCACAGGTGTCGGCTGAAGAAACCTTGTAAGTAGCAAGAGCCCATGTAGTAGCTTATCCCCATAGTATACAGCCAGCCAAGGTTAACAAATGTCTGCCTTACGTAGGCCACTGATGATGGGTCTACCATAGATTATCATTGTGGCTGATGGATGGGCCTATTGTCTAGATGTCATCGTGCTCTATGGGTGGACTGACAGTATATAGTGAAATAAAATACTTGTATGTTATAGATGGGCCCACAGACCAGGCAGCTGTATAATACAGCTTGACCAAGACTAGTGATACATTGGGCCTGGCTTCAGAGAGCTTGGGCCTACTTATATGTCAGACCAGGCCCTAAGTGTAGGCCTGGGCCTGGCTTGGGCCTAGACTAGGGCTTGTATATGAAATTTTGGAAAACTGTATATTTTTGCAGTCTATAACATTTGGACACTAAGCCTCCACATCTGAGTTATAAGAAAGTTCCAAAATCCAATCCAAATCCTCTACAGGTACTGTTTGTGTTGCCAGTTCAAGTTTCAATGCTGAAGATGGGGCAGGCTCACAAAACATATGATCATGGTTGTATAGCATATGCAGAATCTGAATAGCCTTCACAAGATCATCTTTCAAGTGGTTCCGACACTTGGTAATGGTTAGTGCAGCAGCAGAGAATGCACGCTCACTAGACACTGAAGATGCCATGATGAAAAGATAGTCCTGAGCAAGGGAAGCCCACATAGGATATTGTTGAGCATTAATCTACAAGTGATATAGTAAAATAATAACTTATCCCTCACCACTAAATAACAGACATTCCATCAGGAGGAGAGATAGTAGAATAGAGATAGAGATTGAACTCTCTCATCCATGGTGACTTTGGATCTACTGGATCTTCCTCATCAATTACTTCATCCTTATCATTAGATAACTGCCATAACAGTTTACTATATAAGCTTGCTCTTCTTCTTCTTTTCATATATTTAGATATAGCGCTCCTTGAACTATGCATATGTCAGAAAAAGCCTATTTAACAAGAAAGGCACTTACTGTTTATTCTATATTTTTTAAAACCTCTACATATAAAACCTTACTCTAGTGTCTTTTGAAGTACATGTTCTTCTGAGAAGGATCAAGTACTATCAATAAAACATAAGCAAAGTGGGACAAATTTTTTTAAGTAAACTTATACATGACCAAGGTATAAGCCTCAGATTCTGCTGTGCGATCATAGCATTCCACAATCTTCTCAACAGCAGCTACCAATCCATTATGAAAATGTTCATACTTGGATCCTTCAGAATGTCTATTCCAAGCCTTATGAAGTGCCTCCAGGGCAGGAAGGACAAATTGAAGAGTAGGTCCCTTGTCAGAGGAAAAACTCTGTTGAGCATTATCGGCATGCTAAAAGATATATGAGTAATATTCAAAGATAAACATAAGACATACTACTAGCAAGTTTGTAAAAGCCTTGTCATATTTCCATTCATCTACAGTTAACTTCATCTCATCAATCTTTGCTCATTTGGCTTGAGTCTTCATCTGAAGACTGAGCTCATACATAAAAATATCCACATACTACAAGCAACAATAAGCTAGCTTCCTCATCAGACTAAACACTCACATTTTTCTTCTTCTCTGCTCGATCCAGTATTACATATGTAGATGACCATCGAATAGGCATATCAACTGCAAGACATCAGCACAAGGATTAGATGGTCGTCTCTGGATATCCTTGAAAAGCTGCTTCCTCTGAGCCAACAAGTGTGCCTAGTAATATGTCAGTAGCCATAATATACAAAACAATGAGAACTAACCTTGACAGTAATGGTGAAACATCAGCGGCTCACATATTCGTGGAGGGCGTACTGAAGAGACTTAGAACCAAGGTTGCTCGTATGGAGACACTGGTATAAGACCAAGAGGATTCGATGGGGATCCTCTGGTCGCTCTATTGACCTTTATATACTACACTAGTGTTTGTCCATATGTACACTAGATCTAACCGATACTATGAGAAACATACGTCTCAGGCATGCATCGAGCATTGCCATGGAATGGAAGGGAATCATGACATGAGGAATACATGTGTAGAATGGAAGGAGAAGCATAAGGTGAGGATAACATGTGCTGCCACGATCATACATTAGATCGGTGGGGATCCCATGATGTGTGGCAGCCTATTAAATATCAAATAGGAGAAATGGGAAACATACGGTAATGGTGAGGCATAAGGCCATTAAAGCCTGTGAGTCCGTGAAGGTGTGACATAGGGGTTATGTCTGTGTCGCGTGCAAGCAAGTTGCACATATCACGTCACATGACCAGTCACGTGATTAGGAAAAGGACTTAGACGTTTCTAAGTCGTTGAGTGCAAGCGCGCTAGGCGCTAAAGAAAGAAAAATAGAGAAAAATAGAGAGAAAAATACATATCGTAACAAATGGCTCATACAAGGCCAACCTCATCACAACATCCATCCTTAGTAATCATAAGATCAGGATGACCAGGGTCATAGAAAGGTGCTTTGCTATAGGTTGAAATGAGAGCTCAGACAGCCAGATGAGCAACGTGAGCCAAACATCTAAAATATATAAGAAGAAGAACCATAGAACTGAGAGCACATATCTGATTTGATGCTTCTTTAGAATTCATATCTTTCCTGATTGATGCTTGATCCAAAGAGCAAACTCAATAAGCATGATATCATTGTTTGTGGCATTGTCACATGTGACATGACCAATCTATGATATTTGTCAGTAATATTGCAATAAAGATAGTCTACTAACCCTGTGAGCAATTCCAAGGCAATCACATATTTTGAATAAGGTTTGACCCAGCCGTTGACCATTGTGAGCATTGTTCATCTATGTGAAATCAAGAACAGCACATTCAAGCTCCCAGGTGCCAACCTTTGGCTTCTCAATCCAGTGACCAGTGACCATAAAATATCCATCAGCATTGCTGGCTTGCCATGCATCACAAGTCAAATTGACATCACCTATCACAATCTTACTCTGAGTAATGTTAATTGAATCCATTTGAGCAAAAGCTCACACTCACATTGAGTAGGTATGCCATTTGCTTCTTAAACAACTTCATGATCTCACGACAAGTTGCATTTCGGTTGGGTATGATGACACCCTTTGTGGCCCGTGAGGCAATATCAACCATCTTTTTGAAGCTTGGATGAACTGATATTCTATGAGTAACTAGTACATAATATAAAGAAAGACATACTTGATTTGTTGTGATGAGCCACTCAACAGCAGCTTCCCTAAAGAGTGCATCTGAATATGGAATAACATGCTCAGTAGGTACAATCTCCCTGACATGGTCATTCATGCTGCCTTGTTTCACATTGGTGATATCACTGGCAATCTTGCACTCCTTCACATCCTCAGAAAGCATTGAGACAAATTTGTTTTCCTTGCACCATTTGAGATATGCAGCCTATATGATGAGTTAGTGTTGGACAGGCTGCTAGGTACATTCAACTCATACTATATTACCTACCTTATGGCAAAATGCAAGATGATGGCGACATGTTGATGTATCACTAACAATCTTATAGGGTGAACCTTTTTTCCTGCATGAACATGAGAAGAGTGAAACTAGAGATATATCATACTTACTGGCATAGTTCATAATCACAAATGTTGCGGGTCTTGCCATCCTTGGATTTTGTGGAACGGGACTGAGAGAAAAATGTACTGACATCGTGAGTCTTGTCTTCTCGGCATTTGTATGTGGAACCATCAATAGATTAGATGTTGAGGTCCTGCAGAAAGCTGTCTTTGTCCACATGGTCTTGCAGATGAGTAGAGTGTTTCCCTGTATCAAGTTTATATATCTATTAGTTGAGATGGATAGGGCAGCATTGAGATATGTGATGGACCTTCATTACCATCACTCCACTCATGCCAGTAGTTGTTGCTGGGGTGCTTTGCCTTTCACGGCTGTTCATTGTGGAGTCAGTGTTGTTATGTACTCACCTGAGGGCACTCTAGATGACGCTTTGGACATGTTATTGTCACCTGAGTATCTGTGAGTCTCATGTTGTATACACTAGTGTGCAAGCATACCTTGTGAGGTTAAGATAGGTGCATTCGACCTGTCATATCTACAATGAAGCTGTTTTACTGTGTGAGTGCATGAAACATGATGAAAACCATTAAAAACAAGAAAGTGAAGTAAAAACATTGTGGGATGTATCTTTGGAAGCCTTTGATGCACTCTTGTCAGCTACATCTACTTCCAAGTCTTTATTGAGGCTCTATGTTGCATTGTTCACAGTGCATTTGCAACCAGTTGTAATTTGCAGTCTTCATGCCTTTTGAGATTCTTTTGTGTATGTGGAGTTCGAGAACGGCGTCATTGTTGATGTCAGTGAGTTACAAAGAGAGTTGAATAGTATATTGTGACCTCATAGTAGGAATAGGCACTTTATCATCACTTGAGATCACCTGTATGATGCTAGAACATGCTGATTAGATAGATGCAAACAGAACACTGGTACGCTCTTGTCAAATGTGGCTGAAATTAAAACTGTATAGGCAGAAATATTCGGAAAGCCAAGGCCCAAGGCTACAGATATCTCGAGCCTGGCCCTAGGCCCAACTAAGCCTGCTACATAGGCCTGGCCTGGCTCAGCCTATATAGGACCTTAGACCTGACCCAATGTATCACTAGCTAAGACATCACTGACCCATGGGTTACAGATGAGCCCATAGATTACCATGATTACTGAAATGGACAATAGGGAGTACAATTGCATGTGATATGGTGTAGCAATGACAGGGTAGTATATACTATATGGTACGAGTGGGCTGACCAATGGTGTACACATATAATAGGGGTGGGCCCACATATGCAGGTGTGCGGCATATGGGTGGGCCCATGCAGAGTAGGCAGTACATGCTAATAAAATAGTACTACTGGTATACAATTAACAATAGCTACTATTTCCTGTATCTTTTATATCATATAAGTGAGGTCACTAATGGTATGCCCGTGTAACATAGATCAGCCAACATACGTAGGTGCATGGCATACAGGTGGGCCCATGAAGAGTAGACAGCACATGCTAATAAAATAATACTCCACATAAAGTACATAGTACATTTTGGCCTACCTCCATATATGGATCTGTGTCTGGAAGCATTCATTCCAATTGTTTTTGACAGCCAAAAACATTTCCATATATCTAAATATAAATTATATATGTAATTTAATATTAGAGCTACTTCAAAGCTATGTCCATTTCCTCTATACCTAAGGATGGTGTCATAGCTATGGAAGGTAAGAGGAGAGTGTGAAAGGGGGACAGAAGATGATCGATAAAAGACAAGGGAAGGACAGTGAGAGGCAACATGACAGTGAGGATGTGAAAGGGAAATGAAAGCTGATTGATAAAAGACAAGGAAATGGCAGTGACAGACAGCATGACAGTGAGATGTGCCAATAGTCATGGTTCATGGGAAGAGAAAATAGGAAGGAAGTGAGGTGACAGCCTGGATGTACCTGTCCTACCTGATCCTTTACATCCTGTAAGACCAAGCCCATGTAATGGGCTGACATCCTCAACCTTTATCTCTATGTCCTCCACTTGCAGTCCAACCTCCCAAGTCTCTACATATATGGAGTCGGATCCATGGTTCAATCATATGACCTCTACCACCCATGTAAGACTTTTCACCATTACCTCCAATGATATGACCTTGCTGTGTAAGTCTTCAACCTTCTTGTGGAGGCCCTCTGATGAGTGGTTGAAGGGGGTAGGTGTCAGGACAGCAGGGGTTGAAGGGGTGAAAGATTGCCTTGTAAACTTCTAAGATGATGGAGGAACAGCTACAAAGTCTATGACTTGAATTCATCAGAGTAGATCTTATATAAAAAAGGAATAGAAAATTTATTGTATCTTCCTTTGCTGCTCAGTTTGGGCTTTGGTTGTGAAGGACCTGCAGCTGTGTTCTTCTTAGTCCTCACCTTCTTCAGTAAAGGCATGATAATCATAATGAATTTGGTAAGAGATGAAGGGGATGAAGCACAGGCCTTGCTGCATGTGCGTGATTAGAATCAGGTGTATTTGATGGCTGATGCCTTCAGCACAGTGGAGGCAGTCAGTTTGAGCTACGAAAAATTACACTTGATTTTTACAGTACGACAGATAAGACATGTGCCCTTTTCATGCGACACACATACCTTCCCTCAGATGGTGCATAATCCACATGTAGCAGGATGCGAAGAGGAAGATGTGGAGGGGGTGATAGTAGAGAAAGGGCAATGTGAAACTGACTGAGTTGCCTTGGAAGAAGGGTGGTAGACATCTATGTATTTATTGTTATTGCTGTCAATGGTGACCTGCATGGATGGAGTTGGCTTGTTCACTCTGGCGTTGCAGCTTGCTGATCATGTGTACATCCACCTGTCTTACTTTTTACTATGGTCATGTCTCTCATCCTTGACATTGCACAGCGACACCTCCTTGGAGCTTACCTTGTGCCCTCAATCTATATCTTTAGGTGTCACCTTTCCCTTTCCTTTTTCTTCCTTTGATGATATTGTGAGAATGTTTGGTGTAGGTGTGGGGGAAGTGGGTGATGTCAGTGTATGAAAAGGCCATTATTGGCAGGTTAGTATCACCAGTGTTCACAGATGGCAGCCATGGGTGTGTGGATGAACTTGAATGAGAGCCATTGATGGTTGACTTCTGCTTCTTCCAAGGTGCACATGTGGAGGTTGGCAGTGATGATAATATTTGGAATGACAGCACCTGTTATGTACAAAATTTCACAGAGGATATACAAGTTCAGTGATCAACCATGGTTTAATGACATCATTATGCAGCATTTCAAGGATGACTTTACATATGCATTTGGTGAATGCAACGGTAGGATGATGATGCAGGCTCTGACTGGAAGGTAGGTCTCTGTGTCTTAACACTAATGGGTGAAGACATGAACTCTGGTTTGTTGAATGACTTTAATTTCATGCATAGCTTGACAGAAATTGGTGAAGTGGTATGTCGTATATTATATGCCCATGCAAGACGTTGTTTAATGTTGTTTCCAATCCAGGTTCTTCTTCCACTAGACACCCTCAAAATCAAGTGCCAAGTAAATCCTGAAGTATTCTGTGGACAAGGCGTCTTCCAGATATTCATAGAGGAAGGAACAACCCTATACCATCACAAAAATTGCAGAAATCTGATGAAACGAGTAGCAGCACTTGGCTCTCGCAACATCAAACACTAAAACTAAGACTGAGAAAACAGATCAGTTATAGTCTGACCTGAAGACTTGGATGAGTAAAGATGTTAGTGTCGAGTGAGACTCTTTGACAACGAGTGAGATAGGGAGGAGAAACTTAGGCATGCTTATAGACAGATAGTCACAAGAGAACCAAGCTAGGGTCTCTAGGTGATGGCATTCAAGTATATATACAGTTACAATGTTTGTACCAGATAAATAATTAGTAAGGAGGAATGTTCCACAACATTCCACAACATTCCATATGACGTCATGATGATGTCATGGTCCAGACCGTTCTAGGTGTGTCTAGATATAGAATGTTCTAGGCAAGTCTAGGCCTAGTCACATGGTATCTAAATATAAGTCCTCGTTGTACGTGAGCAAAGTTACGTGATCCAGTCACATGAGCAAATAAGCACGTGATGTAAGTCACATGAACACAAAAGAGAGAGAAAAATAGAGAAAAAATAAAGAAAAATTATACCCCATAACATCTGGTATTGCCAAATATATGCAGTAGCACAGGGCAGAACAAGAGAGAGTATGATCTTGTCATCTCTACAGATTCACTTCAATCTAAGAATACACCTGAGAGAGGGAAAACTTTATGAATAGTAGATACATGAAGACAGTATAATATCAAAAAGATAGGATTTTGATAATTCAAGATAACACAAGATTGATCCACAGCCTTGAAACTTGAAATTTGATCACACTATGCAGCATGGGTAGTTAACTTAGTCAAGCTTCTCAGAGTCATGTTGCAAGGTCCGATAAGTGTACTCAAAGGGTCAATTGCACAACTTGGTGCCTGTTGTGGCAATTCGGACAACCTGGGTGTTGAGTCAGCCACAGGTGGATGAGTTAAGCAGGTACCATTGACATGATAGCATACGATAAGAGACTCAGGTGCTCAATACATATGCATAGTCTTTGAGGAGGATGGCGAAACAGAAGCGGTCCCAGATGGTTGCAAAGGTGCAAAAAGTTGTAGGCACGGGATCTCAAGGTGGACGAGAGGATCAACAGCCTCATTCATATACAAAGTCCAAGTTCCCACAATACTGATCAATAATGACCAAGTGGACTTGTGAAACTTGTCTCCTTACGTCCACCATCTGTTATGCGTTGAGTGGAACATAATAGAAAAACAAACCATATTAAAAGGAGAACTGAACACTGTCATAGTCCAACATGGAGTCCGCAAGACCCGTTAAGTCACACCACCCTATTTAGCAGCAAGGCCAGGGCTTTACCGGTGTAACCACGAATATATTGAACTAAGAAAATAATACAGGGGAGAGATACTACTTATATACCCTAGATATCGTGCACGGACCATGGTCAGTGCCCCTCTGAGGTGAACAAACTAAGTACTATATAAGGCAAACCCTATACGCTTAAGGTAATCCTTTTAGCTCTGTAACTCTAGGTTGTAAGTCTGGACCGAGTCTAGAACTTACCTAGCCACCTGATGGGATAAGATTAGCGCCAACCAGATAAGATAAGATAAGAAAATAAAAAGCGCCTTGAGCACTAAGTGACGCGCTCGTCTCACCATCTGCAGTTACTAGTCGCTTACCATCCCTATCACATTGTCATTGCCAATGTATGATGATCTAGCTTCATATCTGAGTGCTCGTTTTTGCAGGTCACATTCTAACCTTGCACTCAGGCTGCCAATGGTCTGAGAACTTGCAGACTCGAAAGGTGCATATATGTACATATAAGTATGTGTTAGCTATGCTGATCATTACGATGATGGTGGTAGCATAGTTCCCATCATGTTGAAAGTCCTCTCAAGTACCTGTGAGCCTACATTTGTTTTGAAAACCAAGATTGTGGGACATTGCTAATATGCTACTCACTCGTTCACTACGATTGTTACAAGAGTAGTATATACTACTCGCTTGATGGCCTTAAGAATGCTATGTATGTCTCTCTACCAGGCAACTGATCTCGAAGTTGGTCCACTTGTATATGTTGATGTGAGGGTTAGGGTTATCGATTTCGCTTCAAGTGTCATTTGGACACAGTCGGCATATTTCTCTCTTTGTCATCTGGTTTGCTATCATTTTCCTGTCTTTATACGTGGTTGTGGGGTCATTGGTAGTATTCCATGTGTTATGTTGGTTGGTCATGACAATAATACAAAGTCTGCTGTATCTGATTTATCTGCTCGAGAAGTCAATATCTTAGCATAACTATTGGGAACTATCTCAATTGTTGAGAACTGCCTGAAATCTGCTTTTTCATCTGGAAATCAGAACATTAGAATGGTCATCTCTGGGTTGGCTCTTCGCGACACATCCAATAGTCCCAACAGCTACGATATATCTTGAGATTACCATGTCTGGTAATCTCTGGTCTTCACAATTTTTGTGATGACCATGGTTGGGGTTGGACGATGATGTGTAATGCCTCTGGGTCATTCTCCATGAGTCACTCAATGGACCTCGACCGTCTAATCCAATGTCCACCTACAACAACCTTAGCTCTTTGGTGCTTCTGCTGTGACCAAGGAGTACTTCCTCAGTATAACCGATTATTTTAAGGCAACTTGGACCCAAAACTTTATTGTGTCCATCGCAGGTGCCATTGCCTCTATTACGGTCGCTACACCACTCGACACCGTTAAGATCCGGATCCAAAATGCCAACTTTGAATAAAAGGTGCCCAGTCTGACAGTTGTCAAAGACCTCATTTATAACGAAGGTCCTATGGCATTCTTCAAAGAGTTGACACCCAAGGTACGAGTATGTATATATGAATGGTTGAGGGACAGACACACTCAGATTGTTCCCCTTTGCACAGATCCTTGTTGTTGGCCTGAAGCTGGTCTTCAGTTATACCATCATATAGTCGTTGATACCCTTCTTTGGGAAGTACATCTAGTTTAGATGGACTCATTCATGATCTTGTAGGCTACATATGACTAGGCCGACAATTTCTCCATGTGATTTGGGTCATTTCAAAGTCTTACCATCCAATATTTGTGTCTTTCTAGATTGCAATAGATTTAGATCCAATTTTGTATTGCACCAAGTAATGCATCTCAGTCTTGCTATTTCGCCTTGAATTTGGTCCTACTTAAGTGACAGGTAAATTTACCCCTTGATCTATGAGTTTCTAAAAGATGGGCAAAATAGCGAGCTGAACAGCCTGAACTTGATGTTGGCTGGTGACCCAATGATGTCAAATGTCATTTGGAAAAAGTTGACCTACAGTCTTGAACATGCCATCAATACCTTGAAAATACTAGCAAACTTTGACAAGGCACTGCCTCAGCTTTCCAACATCCTGAAGCTGGCCAGGTTGAAGCAAATGTAGAAGACAGGATTTCCAAAGGATAGCTACAGACTCTGCAATTGCTGCAATCTCCAATAGCAAGTTGTTGACATTCCTCGATTTGATCCCTTTACTAGTCGTGTTCAGAAGGTCCTCCACAAGATTATGCATAGCTTGTATATACAGAGGCTCAGGCTCAGCCATG
Organism: Phlebopus sp. FC_14; assembly: GCA_021018615.1. Classification (NCBI taxonomy): domain Eukaryota; kingdom Fungi; phylum Basidiomycota; class Agaricomycetes; order Boletales; family Boletinellaceae; genus Phlebopus; species Phlebopus sp. FC_14. The sequence continues at coordinate 2,240,489 of JAEVFL010000007.1, forward strand.
GTATACTTGAGTGAGCGATAGTGCTCAGAACTAGGAAACTCTTCCTCTTTAATGGAGGAAACATATTGCTGCAGAAACTCATTGAGTCCAGTTGAAAACAATTTTATAGAAATATGTATTTTGTCAAGCCGCTTCTTGACGTTCTCCCAGCAATGAGTATAAACAAGTGGCAGAATCTCCATCCAAGTCACTGTGGAAATGACTTTTTAACTGTACAGTAACCGTAGTCAGTTAAGTCTTGTAACTGAAGACAACCAGTCAAATGGAGCTAACCGTACCCAACCTAGATGATTGTGTAGGACCTTGAATGACTTGACGACCGACAATCAAAACCGTACCATAACTCGCCTCAGATACAGATAACATCTCACAAATCATACTTGCATGATTATATTGACTAACTAGTCATAAATCGTATCCAGGATTTTACTCAGCTCACTATCCAGATGTCCAGATCTTGTCACAGAGTTTTCTGTGCACTCCGTGAGCTCTTTCAACTTTTTTTCGCTAAGTTCCACTCACTCCAAGATGTCTTCTCGTGGAGACATGCTTGCAGGGCTTTTCGACAACAAGATCTATATTGAAATCCCTCTCAAACACCAAGAAATATATTGTTTTACCTATCTTCCAGAGTTTCCGGGCCTCATGGTAAGCAAATGTTTTTGAAATCAGTGTAACTAATGAACTTTAATTCATAGACTATTGAACTCAGGCCTTCGCCTGAGTTCATCTCACTTGCCATGACAGTAGCACAATCTGCTCTAGATCTAGGTGAGTCGTTATTGACTGTTCTTTGATCTAATTAATTGATATTCTAACAGATATGCACGTTGAAGGTGACAAGATGCTTGTCACCACATCGCCTGTTGATCAAGGTAAAGTGTCTTAATATATTCCAAGTCAATCAATGATCACTAATACGTCTATAGCTCTCAATGATAGTACTATGGAATCTGAAAGTGATTCTGATATTTTAAACCATGTTTTGCACAGATGGTTGACCTAGTAACACACCAAATCCCCCTACAGATGGATGTCCATCAGAAGGTGAGTGAGCCGCTGTTTGCGAAGAGTCAAGTCCTCCTGCATCTCGGTTTATGGCTCCTTCTGGACAACCCATGAACTGCGTAACCCCAGAGAACATGGCAGGGGTCATCGAGAAGGGCAACGATGAGTGAGGATCATTTTTATCTGGGGAGTGGAGGGGGGAGGGGAAGGGGAATCCATCAGCTTCCTAGGTTGATCTGCCTGTAATAAAACTAGATTCTATCTGAACTCAATCTACACTTAATCTATCTGGCAATGAGCTCAAATCATAATCTAACTGGACTACTGAGCTTTATAACCAAAGTCTGGATATCCTTTATATCTGTTATTCCTACACCAGTTTTAGGTCAAAACCAAACACTAGTTTTGATAACAAAAGTGAGGCTCTTCATATTTAATCCCGACCAGATAGTTCACTTGGCCAACGTCTGGAACATGTCCCGTTTGATCGCTAACCACACGCTATCCAGATACGGTTAAAAAGTCGTTTTCGCAGTGAGTGCTGCATTTGGTAATCTTGCTGAGGAACACAGTAACGTCCTGGCGCTCTGTGTTGCTGGGTGAGTCGTTCTTTGCTAGGACGAGCGTAGGGCTTCCACGTCCATCTAATGCGACGGCGAAAACCTCTCCAGGCGTTCCTGTCGTCAATGCGACTGCAAAAGTGTCGAGAAAGCGAATGATATGGTCTGTGGCTTCATCTCGCTGATCTTTGTTACTGTAGGGCACCTTTTGGTCAGAGTACTCGAGTGACTGAAGTAGCTGAAGCCGCTCCGAAAAATGGATTTGGTTGTGGGTAGCTGCCATATCGTCGATAAGAATGGGGGAATCTGGAGAAAAATACCTTGCGTGCAGGCGCTCTTTTTATATTAGTGACACCACAGTAGCCTACAGCTTTCTGCTGTACAGAAAGCTGTAGCAGCTGCGGATTGCTGTAGCAAGCCTTACACACCAGGGGTCGACCAGAGGGCCACACTGCGTTGTAAGTCGCCACAAACGGACAGCACATAACGTCGACTTCAAGTCAACTTCAAGTAGCATCATTTTCTTCCCCTCGTTCTCCATGGGGGGAGGCAACTCCCCCTTGATTTGAAACTCTGCACGTGTTGCGCCTAAGGGGAAGGGTGGCTGAAATCTTGGTCATGCAAATCAAGCAGAATTGCTGCACCAAGAACTTTCCAACACCTCACTTTCATAGATTGATTGTAGGGAGTCATTTGCTCGAAATCATGTATTCATTGTATAGGTAGGAGAAATGAGGCAAAAATCACTGTGTAAGGCAAGGTTCACCTACAGAACTCAAGGTAGATTGTATATCATGAAAATTTGTTACCAAGAATACAATGGGCATCTCAAAAGACACAAAACGGTACAGAAACCGATGCTATCCACTGATGTGCAGAGCCGTAGTCGTATCAACTGTGCAGAGCAATATGACACGTGTTACATAAGCGAAATCAGCGCGTCTTGAGCGCATCAGGGGGCGCGTTAAACACTGAAGGCGGAGGTGATGGGCTCTCGTTCCCGCTGGAATCCGAAAAAAAGGCGCTCTTCTGCCCAGGCTGCACACACTCAAGAGCTCAGCATACAAAGAGGATCACGAAAAGAAAACCTAGCACCTGAAACCTGCCCTTCAAGCCGTTCCCTCGCTTCTGATGATACTGCAAGCCAGTCCTCTTCCAGCTCTAGCGTGTCCATGCGGCTGAAGGCTCTTGCAAAAGACCTGCGTAATGCGATTCGACGTGAAAGTCATGCCAAAAGAACTGCCGAAGAAGCTCGAAAGCGAGCGCGAGAAACAGATGCAGAAAACAAGCATGTTTCTGCACGTGCGGAGGTGAGTCGACATCAGATCGGAGAGCTGGAGGCGACAAATGATTCACTGAGACAGCGAAGCAACCTGCACAGTTCAATGCTCGGTTCAAATACAGAAAGAATCAGACAGGCAAATATATCAAGACACATTTAGGGAATACCATGGGTATACCCTCGGGTGTCAGGGACCGTACCCGCACCCACACCCGTCAAGGGTATATACCCGCATCTGCAGGTACGGGTTGAAGTACGGGTTGCCAGCTACACACCCGAAGGCATACCCATACCCGCGATACCCGCGGGTTTTCTATTGGCAAGAGATGCTACGAGTGACAAAAAATATATTATGCAACTATGGATCGATGGAGTCCCATCCGTCTTCCAACTCCTCTTCCTCATTCCCAACAATATCTGGTAGTAAACTAACCTTTAAGACATCCTCATCCTTGACAAAACCCAACTGGCTCCAAGTGCCCAGGCAAAGAAGAGCGCGTGTCGACTGCGTGGAGAGACGAGATCGAACATGAGACAGAAGGAGACGTCCCTGGCTGAAGAGCCGCTCGACGTCGACAGATGTAGCTATAGAAAGTGAAAGCATTAGCTTTCAGAAAACAGATTACTATAAAAAAGAAACTCACCGGGAATAGACAGGTAATCAAGTGCCATGCGAGAGAGGTTGGGATAAAAAGTACGACGATTGTACCACCACTCGAGAGGGTTGGTGGTGTGTTCTACTTCCGAGTTCAGATAGCGGTCGAGCTCTGAGCCCAGGTCTGTAGGCTTGGGAGGAGCGAGAGTTGCAAGGTCATCAAACATATTTGAGCTCTGGCAGATGGTAAGACACCACGAAAACAAACCAGGGAGTGGTGCACTCACTTTCTTACTCTCCTTGGTGGAGACATCTTCCACCTCTATGTCAGTATCCTCGTCTACAGTCATATATGAGCGCTCGAATTCACCTCGCACGAGTTGCTCGGCGGTCTCGATCCAACTTGTCTCCCAGCGTGCGGCTTTGAAGTAGCTAAGCTTATGGCGAGGGTGGAGGACTGAGAAACACAAAAACGTATTGTTAGCAAGCATTGCCAAGACGTAGGTGAGCGTTCACTCACCCATAGCAATTCGATGGACCTCGGAGCTGTCTGTGAGAGAGTAGTAACGGTTGAGTGTTTTCTTCGCAAGACCAACGGCAGCACGGATCGGCAGGACATAAGTGCAGGAGAGCAAGTAGGTCGTGAGCTTCTCATCAATGTGATCCATTGCGGGAATCACGTTGGCGAGGTTGGGGGTAGAACGAGAGAAGAATTGGGTGGCGTCCTTGAGGATCTGAGGCGGAGAGACGTGATTTGTCAGCATTGTGCGGTGTCTGCAATCAGGCCTCGAGGTCCTACACACCTTCAAAACGTTCCTCAGCTGCTCAAGTACCTCCCACTCCTCGTCAGACAGCTCGAATTTCCTCAGCTTTAAGTCCCTTCTTTGTGTTATTGTGTCGACCGCAACTCGATGCTCCAAGGCGTACTCGAGCATATCAAAAGTTGAATTCCAGCGTGTTGCAACATCGCGCGGCATCAGCGTTATCGTTTGACGAAGTTCATGAAGGATTTCCTTCCAAGCTGGAAGGACAATGGTCATGGAGTGGATGATCTTGTACGCAAGTTGTCGGAGCTGAGAGAAGGACTGAGCCACTGTGGAGAGGTACGTATCACGCTAACTGACCTTCGTCAGTGCCAACTTAACAGGGCGAATTTCATCCTCCAGTGCCGATTTCTCATCATCGGTCAACAACTCTATCTCGTCGATCCATCCATCATCGTTATCATCGGCTTGGTTCTCTTCGTCGTTACCCAGCGCTGGCACCTCAACTCCACTTTCACGTTCGCCATCTTCCAACAGTTCTTCCAGTTCCTTGTCCCGCTCTTCCTCTCCTTGCCCCTCCCTTTGGCTTTTATTTGTTTTGACATCAAACTGGCGTATAAGCGACTTCGCAACGAGGTTGATAATGTGCAAGAAACATCTCGTATGGCTTGTGGATCCTGCAAATCCCGGCGCCAAGTTAGCGAGCTCGTCAATCATAACATCGTTGTTCGTGGCATTGTCGCAAGTGACGCTCAATATCTGCGTCACTTTTCAGTAACCGGTAAGCCCTTGATTTGTTGTCATTACCTTATCTGACACACCAAATTCGTCTAGCATTGTTGCGAAGGTTGTCGCTAGTTCTAGTCCCGTATGGGACTGGGGACACATCATTTGCTGATCCTCTTTTCAGGCAAGTGTTTCCATACCTTAGCTACCTCGACGATATCTAACGGAAGGCTCAGGGGAGCACCGTTGTGCTCGAGATGGACACAAAATGCCACAAATGCCCTGTGGTTTGGTGCTGTCCAAGAATCTGTTGTAAAATGCATCTTTCCGTCGTGTTCCTGGTAAGTGTGTTAAAACTTTGAAGGGTAGACTATACGGTGACTCACCTTCAACATTTTAGCAACTCGCTGTCGGGTGCGTGTGAAGACCAGTCGAACATCTCACGAAATGGTCTGTGGGGAAGGTATGTGATATTCTGGTCGTCCAGTCTTCATCAAACTCTGAAATCCCCTGTCTTTGACAATGTTAAATGGTCGTAGACTCTCTGACACCCAGCGCACAATTTCGGCCCTGCAGGATAGCATATTAGTCAGTCAAGTCACTGATAGTACATCTAATATACCTGCTCTCAGCACGAGTGTGCTGCCGATTAGAGTAAGTAACTTGCCCTTGACTCTTTTGTCCGAATGACGCTGTGATTGTCCCATCTCGTAGAAAGGTACCAATGATGTTCGTTCGCACCTCTTTTGCGTCCGTGGCCTTGTTAGCTTGTTCAAGCACCTCCGGTCCCTAGCCGCTGCAAGCTTTGACATGCTTGTGCATGTTGCTCGTGGAGCCGGCATCTTTTGTGTCAAGATACCGTCGAATCTTTGCCTTGCAGCCATGAGCACCACATTTGAAGTCATGTGCATGGCGTCCACCAATCTCGACGATCTGTGGGGTCACATGAAAGAATGCATAGACAGGTGATGTCCATCCCTTCATTAATCTCGCTGAAGGCAATGAGTACTAATAATATATATAACACTTAAACTTACCTAGCTCGTCTTCAGGGCTCTCGGGCTCATCTGTTGCAGGCTCAGCTACCTTGCGTTTGGTGCCAGACAACTTGCCAACACCCGCTTCCATCTCAGTCTGCACAGTGACTGGCCGTGGTACAACCACTACGGGTGTAGGAGATGGCAGGATGGTCACCTCGTCAGTGCTTGTGTCGCTCTGGTCACCTTTGGCTTGGTCATTGCGAACCTTCTTTGGTGCTGATGGTAATGTCTTGTCAGCCCGGTCATTGCAAACCTTATTCGTTGCCGTGCTGCTGCTTCCATCATTGGCCTTTCGCTTCTTTGGAAGAAGCTCCTCAAGAGCCGCCTTTGCCTTTTCAGTTGGCTTCGACAGACGCTTGCTACCTTGGGAGAAAAAATTGTGTTGCATCGTGGAGTCGTGGATTGAGTGGATTTAGTCGGATGGGGTTTATTTGTATATTGCTTTCCGTTCTCATGTCATGACAACAAGATTTGACAGCTATACAGTTACATCTTGTTTTAGTAGTCATTATGCTAGCATTTTGTTCTCATACCCACTGTCGCGGGTACGGGTAAGGGTCCGGGTGCCTATGAGGCCAACCCGTACCCATACCCGTTGATACCCATACCCGTGACCCATACGGGTAATCCAAACCCGTGATATTCCCTAGACACATTTCAGCCACTCACATCGTAAATACCTTCGCAAAAAGGCACGGGACATCCAGGCAATGAATTTGGAGAGGAAACGGCGACTTCGGCAGGTTGCTTATGATCGGCAGGTGGTTGAGAAGCACAGGCTGGACGATAGGAGGAAGGAGGATAAGAATAATGCTCTGGCTGCTGAGTTCGCAGCCTACATACCTCGCATGACAGAGGTCGAGCTAACTACGATGAAAGTCACCGAGATTGACTTTCAGATACGCTGGCATCGCAGGTTTGATGCGCTGGTTCCGAAGGCAAAGGACTTGCCGAAGAAGAAGGAGGAAAAGCTTACGGTATTGAGGAAAGCTGTCCAGAGGTACTCGAATGGTGCAGCAAGTCCGCACGATGTTCCGGAGTCACGCCAGGACTTAGGTGACAGCAAGATTGGATGCGGGGGGGATGTCATAGGGGATGGGGATGCCTATGAAGACGAGCTTTAGAAATTTCTACTTACTATAATCCTTTAGATTTTCTTATTCAGCCTTAATGTGCGGAGTAGCATCGACGTCTTAATTTTCCTAGACCACGTTGTTGTCAAACGAGCAGGACATCGAGTATCTTAACGGACAAGTGATCTGCGACCGCTCTGACCACGATTTCTAGCTTACATAAGCGCCAAATACCTTAGAGGCATTGCCGCTCCCCATTCTCCAGCATCTCATGGCAGACCATCACCCCTTGGACGACCATGCTGTTCTTGCGGAGCAGCTTCAGCTGCTCAATCAGCTCCGATACTCAGATGAGCCCATGCGTTGCGAAGGAAAGAAATATTATCATGATAACGGAGACGCCAACGCCGCTCTTCGCGTGCTCGACACCATCGCTCTCGTGCTGACGACAGGCAAGCCTGGAGAGGTGTTTGCTGCTGCATTCGACAGAAGTCAGAGCGTCACACTCGTCTTGGCAAAGAATGACCCCGTCATCCAGGAAGACGTTCAGGCTGTTCACGAGCTGATCACGACGATCACCGCTTCCACCACTGAATCTGCATATGATGTCCTCCCTTTCCTGTTTTCTCGTTGCAGGGAGAACATCGAGCGGCGGATCAGAAAGTTAATCGCAGCTGTGGACATACTCTTGGGCTTGCTTGATGAAATCCTGGAGTCCTACACACCGTCACACCCCCCCGATAAAGAGTTTCCCAATTCTGAAGACTATCGTCGTTATAAGTATCCTAACGGTGAACCGCCGTTCAAGGAAATGGCGTGTCGTCTGTTCAAGGATCTTAGAGCCGCGGGTGTAGGCGTTGACTTCGAGGACATCGAAGAGACGTCAGCGAACTTCATGCGGCTTTGGTATGCTGCTTCTATTATCTTAAATTCCGGTCTTCTACGTTCGCTCCGCAAAGACTACGGGTATTTTCGATGGAAGCCCCAGGCGGAAAAGCTGAGATGTCGTCTCCTCAAGGTTTTCAACTACAACCAAGGCATTGACAACCTGATCATGCATGCAAAGCGCTTTTTCCCAAATGGCATAAAGCATCGTTGGGTCGATCCTATTACTGCTGGCACCGGTGAGACTACTCTTGAGCTCACCGCCAACCATATGGATGTCATAACACGCGCATTCGGTGATTCTTCCGCACAACGTGACCTACAAACACTGGACAAGAAGGTTCCAGACATGCAGAACAAATGGTCCAGCAGCGGTAACGTCCAGACCCGGCTCCACGTCGAGATTCGTCTTTTGCTCCACCTCAGTGACCCGTTCAGTCCTATGGATGAGCCTATGCCTATCGGCTGCAGCAGACGGACTTGTCTCTGCTGTGCACTGTGGATTAAAGCGTACAATTGGGAATTCGGGACGAAATGGCTGACGAACGGCTCCAACGGCAAGCCACACGTCGACTGGGCTCTGCCTGGTTGCTCATATGCACATGCTCGCATGAAAGAAGGGCGAAGTGTTGTCGATAAGGCTGTCCTGTACCCAGTTTCACGGCGCCTGCACGAGAAACTGGATCTGATGCTTCCGATCGACTTCTTTGGTTGCCTCTGGCGGGATCCTGCCAACAAGGAATTTAAAGCTCAAGTTGATCAAATTTGGAAGAGTGTGTTTCAGGAAAGTGAAAGTTCAAGTGTGCCTTAGTCAAGTACGTATGCGAAGTGTTAAACAGTAGTAGCGAGTGTAGAAAGAGGTTATGTTGGAACCTCCAGAAACATTGATTTATGCTCATTCACTGGCAGCGGTAGCTTCTGTCATTTAATCAACGACTTCCGAGCCGAATCGTCTGAACCATGGCTCGAACTCCGGGAGGGCCCTGAACATATCCACGGATCTAGCAAGATCGGGCATGGTGCGGCTCTGTATGTAGCGGGATAAGGCGGCCGCTGCGGATTCGTTGGCCTGCGGTTCATACTCCCTCGTGAGGTCGTCAGCAGATCTGCTGAAGTCGGGCGGATCGTCATTGAAGCTCTGGTTGAGGTCAGAGGTGATTCCCGAATTAACAGCGGACGGGGCGCCTTCATAATTGATCGACGGTTTGCGGTAGCTCTCTTCAGTGATCTCGTCCATGAGGGGCTCTTGCTCTTCCATTTCGCGTAACAACTGCGCGGACCCCTCTCCCCGCCACGCCTTGTTACGAATCCACAAATATCTGGAATCCCAGCGCCGGTCCACGCGTGCCCTTGTCCGGTGATCAATCTCCCGAAACGTATAAAACGACAGGAGAGGACTTACGGAAAATTTTACCGTAGCAATGGCCCTGTCTTTATCGTACTCGCGAGTAAGCGAGACACTGATGAGCCCATCTGCCTGAGTGGAGAACTGGAGCTTGTTGTCAGACGTGATCTTGTAGTCGACGACGTGGCGGGTGGGATGCGCCAAGACTTGGGATTGAGGGGCAGTACACCTTTTCGGTGTTTGCGAAGATGAGGAGCGCGAAGGGGTCATTCGGCTCTGGCGAGCTGGTCACGACGTAGTAGTCTTCCCAAGTGAAGAGGTCGAGCTCTCCAGAGGGCTTGACGCCTTTGACGAGGTTGTCATATTCGTCTTGCGACAACGTGAGGTCATCGGCAGTCACGTTGGCCTGGGTCAGGGCGCTTTGAAAGGCTTGCTCGTCGTCCTTGGAGAAGCGAGGAAGAGGGAAGGGCCAAAGTCATTGTCGTGCAAAAGCTTGATGATCTTGAAGGCTTTCATTTCAGACGTGGTGAGAGATTGGGGAAATCAGGCTTACCTTGCGTGCTCTGTGTTATGTAGGCTGAAACGCTTTCCAATGGCTCAGATGTCTCCGCCAGGTGTTTCCATATCAAATGTAGTACATCGCAAGATGACACAATTGCTTCCGCTGATCATCGATCCTGTCAGATGCCCTTGGAGTTTGACAAGGACAGTGAGCTTCACCCAACATTCATTGACTCGAAGGCAGGACGGTTGGCCCGAGCACACCTAGTGTTTGCACACCCCGAGCAGTGTGCAATGCTCCTCAATCGCGCAAATACCTTCTATCTGAACTCCCCGTCCTACCGCAGCCATGCGAGGAAACTATATAGTCGTCTCATCGAGCGACTGTCCTTCCTTCCCCTCGAGACCTCCGACCCATTATACCAAGGCTACCCAAACAGCAGTGTCATGCCGTGGACAAGCCTGGATGACCTGAAGCACGTCCTGGATTCTGCCAGTTCAAATTAAATTACGGGAAAGCGGTGAGGCACTGAAACTCTGATATTCTTAAAGTTGTTGACCTGAAGTCGACCACGCGGAGCGGAGCCAGGTCGTGCTGAAGTGCTGGAAGTTTCGAGTCTGTCCGGCTCAGCCGTCAACGGCACACAAATTTTGGGATATATCGAATCGGGGTGAGCGGCTCTTGCCAAACCGCCCTCTTCCCAGGATTTTCAGGACCCCAATATTGCGAGGGCACATTACCGAAGCTTTCCGTGGACGAGGTTCGGCAGGCCGCAAAGATCTCGGGTTGCGGAGTGAGTGATTACCACCTGATAGGAAGGTGCTTCTGCACTCTGTTAGTCAACCCGTACATGGACCGAGTTGAACGAATTTATGTGATCGTGCTAGAAGCCTGCGATACTGCACGTCGCTTCGTGAATTTGTCTCCTGTACTTTGCGACCGCCGGTACTGTCGACCACCGTTCTTGGAGTAATACGGTTTCAGGCCGATCTTTGCAAGCTACCTTCACATCTGCATAACCATGTCCTCAGCACAAGACTTGTGCCTAATACATGTTGTGGAGTACAGTTGGTTATAGCAATCTTGACAGGGAAATGTTCAGCTCCATTAATGAACAGTGGCTACACAGTCATAAAGACACTTGAACGTTTAGACATACGCTCAGACATCAACAAAGATCAAGATAAATTTTCAACCATAACCCCCCACTTTCCATCAGCAGAAATTGACATGATCTGTTATGTGCAACGTCATTCGCGGGAACTCTTTTCCTTTTTATGCTGGGAACTCTTTTCCTTTTCATACACTTTCCTTTTTCATGCTTTTCCCATTTCTATCTAAAGACCTTGATTCGGCAAGTGGTCTCATCTATGCTTTTCTTGATGGTCCGTGCACATTGACCCTTCCATGGTCCGTGCACCAGTTATTTACATATATAAGGGACGTGTACATTAGTATTTACTCTAAGCTAGTTCTACGCAGAATATAGTTTATTCTCCTCAGAACTCTTGTGTGCGATTGCACGAGTTCTCGAACCCACTCTTGAGTGGTTCGCTTGATTGAACAGTTTGCAGCTCTGTATAAAAGCTCGGACCATTTGACGACCTTGTTTGCGATTGCACCTTGAGTTCAATCCATGTAACAAAAGAACTAGCTTCCATATCGTCCTCACTCATCATAGTGCCAGGACTTTATTCAAGTTAGTAACGACAACGATCTCTTGTTCCAAAACTGGTTTCAGCCCGTGAGGACAAGACAACGATATCCTCGACAACGTAGTTGACGGACGATTGGAGCCAGGGCAAACTTCCGCAAATACCCTTGACCACATTTCCTTCAAGAAAACCGACACACGCGGCCTCTTCTAGGCACGCCACTGATATGAGGCCTAGGATCTCATCCTACCCTCATCCGGAGTCTATTACTCCTGAACAAAGAAGAACCGGGAAGCAATGTGCTGAAGAAGCATCGGAACTTCCTCCCAGATCTCCGACACCTGAATCTTCGGAACATATCTCTGAGATATCCGAAGAAGATACTCCCTATTCAGCAGTAACCCTTACTTCCCTTATCCATCGACCACCATGTCGACCTCTACCCCTGCTGAAATCAAGATTGGAGCTCCCACTTACTTTGATGGAAGCCCAGATGATGCCAGAAGATGGCTAGCCTCCGTCGGAGCATATTTTACCCTGAATCATAAAATCTACAATACCGATACCAAGAAGATCATCGCTGCTTTGGCGTACATGACGAAAGGATCTGCTGCATCTTGGGCACAGATCAGATATGATGAAGCCAACAAGACCTCATGGGGTACATGGGACAAATTTAAAGAAGACTTTAAGACAGCCTTCATCATCTCTGACCAGAAGAGCGAAGCCATCGCTCAGATTTCTACCATCAGACAGAACCCTCATTTCAAAACATTGGGGGAATTCAACTCCGCCTTTAGACTCCTTGCTCATCGCATAGGAGTGGCCGATGAAAACACCAAGATTTCTTGGTATATGCAAGCATTGAATCGAGGCCTAGCCTCTCAGATTATCAAAATGGAAAACGTCCCTGATACCTTGGAAAAATGGATCGCCAAGGCCGAGTACTTCAATGTCCAAAACGAAAGACTAAAGACACTCCACTCCTACTCCTCCAACTTCAAATATGTTCCTACCCAATCCTGTCCTTCTCCTAGGAGAGACCCCAATGCTATGGACGTGGACCGCACTTTGTTGTCTCCATTACAATGAGTGGAGTATATGAGGAAAGGATTGTGTTTTCAATGCGGACAACAAGGACACACAAGCCGAGACCATAAGCTGTCCAACTTCCAAAATCCAAGACAAGGAGTGATAAATAAACCTCCTCCTCCACAGAATCAACGAATGGTTGCCACTGTCACTCCCAGAGCAGCACCAACTGCACCAAGACCTCTTCCTACACCACCTTCCCAAGTCACGACATACGTAAACCAACTTCGGAATCAGAATGTACGGGAAGACGACATCATGAGGGTACTATGTACCATCTATGATTACGAAGAAGAAGAAACCACGGCAAAGATAGAAGAAGTCTCTGATACTGCATCGGTGAAAGTCACTAATATCCCTTTGGATTTTTAGAAAAGAGGGCAGAATCGACGCCTGTACCTCTTGAAGTTGCACCTGTAATAGTGGCAGAAGTTTCTCAATCAATGCACATTCCCGCTATTGCTACTATTGGTGCTGAAGCCATCAAAACCCGCATCCTCATTGACAGTGGAGCGGGAGCGAACCTTATCGATTGGGGGTTTGTTCAAAGACATAAAGTCCCATATACTCATCTTCGACGACCTCTAAAACCGATCAATGTCGATGGATCTTCCAACAAAGGAGGTCTTATCAGATTTCAAGTCCGAATTCCCATTCAAATGCAGGAATTCAAAGAAGAATAAACCTTTTTCGTAATGGACTGCGGAAAAGAAGATTTCATACTTGGTCTTCCATGGCTAAGAGAAATAAACCCGATAATCGATTGGAATCTTGGAACAATCGATTTACCTGATAAGAACGATCCTCAAGAGCTCTCACAAGAACCAAGAATCAATGCCATGAGAGCTCTAGAACGTGCCAAAAAGTTGGCCGCTCTCATGAAGAAAAAGAAAATCGAAGATAAAGAGAAGGATAGAGAAGAGAAAGACACTCTTCTGGTGAAGAAACTGTCTCCTCATGGAACTGTCCCCACAAAGGGATCAGAACTGGCGGCCGGCTTTGATCTATACTCAGCCGAACACATCGAAATCTACATTCCTCCCGGCGAACGATATCCCATCGACATCGGTATTACAGTAAAAGTCCCGAAGGGAACTTATGCTCGTATTGCCCCTAGAAGTGGACTCGCCGCCAAACACTCCATCGACATTGCGGCTGAAGTGGTTGATGCAGATTTTCGGGGTTCTATAAAAGTCATGCTCATCAACAACGGCCAGGAAGATTTCCATATCATCAAGGGAGACAGGATAGCTCAACTCATACCGGAAAAGATCTCTTATCCTATCGTCAAGGAAGTTCTGGAACTTGACGACACCAAACGAGGAGATAAAGGGTTTGGCTCCACCGGAGTATCAACTGGAAGGATGACTATCTCTACAGAGATCACTCAAGAAGAGAAGAAGGAAAAGCCTATCCTTCCATTAGAATATACCGACTTCTCCGAAATCTTCGAAAAGAAATCCACGGATCATGTACCCCCGGAACGGCCCTTTGACCATGTCATCGACACTGATGACACCTTCATACCGAAAGTGGCAAAGGTGTATCCCTTGAACCCTAAGGAATTAGAAGCATGTCAGGCATTCGTCAAGGAACATTTGGAAACTGGCAAGATTATACCATCGAAATCACCACAAGCATCTCCTTTTTTCTTTGTACCCAAAAAGGACGGTTCATTTCGACCTTGCCAAGATTATTGATATCTGAATTCTCACACAATCAAGAACGCATACCCTTTACCCTTGATTTCCGATCTTATTGATAAACTAAAAAGATCCAAATATTTCACAAAATTCGATATCCGATGGGGATACAACAATATCCGTATCAAACCAGACGACAGGTGGAAGGTAGCCTTTATATGCCCTCTAGGATTATTTGAACCTACGGTGATGTTCTTCGGCCTTTGCAATTCGCCTGCAACATTCCAGGTGTTCATGAACGACTCATTCAAAGATCTCTTAGCTGAAGAATGGATTATTATCTATATGGACGATATCTTGATTTTTTCTTCAGATCTTACGGTTCATAGAGAATGCACTAAGAAAGTTCTCCAACGCCTTCGAGAACACGATTTATATCTCAAATTGGAGAAGTGCAAATTCGACGCTACAGAAGTCGAATACCTCGGCATGATCATCTCGGAAGGATCAGTCAAAATGGATCAAGGAAAACTCAAAGCCATTAATGACTGGCCAACTCCTTCCTCTGTCAAGCATATTCGATCATTCCTGGGATTCTGTAATTTCTACCGATGATTCATTCCATCCTTCTCCAACGTTTCTCGCCCTCTCGTGGATCTCACCAAGAAAACCGTATTGTGGAACTGGGATGACAAATGCAACAACACATTCCTTACTTTGAAGAAGAACTTTGCTCAACAACCGGTGTTGTTGATGCCCGATATCTCCTGTCCCCTCTTTCTTATGACAGATGCATCTTTACATGCCACTGGTGCCATGTTGATGTAGAAGGATTCTAACGGTGGACTCCATCCCTGTGCATTCCTTTCTCAAACCTTTTCACCTGTAGAAAGGAATTACGATATCTATGATCGGGAACTCCTCGCTGTTATACGTGCACTTGTCACATGGAGACACTATCTTCAGGGGACTGAACATCAAGTCACGGTTTTCACCGATCACAAAAATCTCACCTATTTCAAATCCCCTCAGAAGTTATCTCGTCGTCAAGCCCGTTGGCTCATGATCCTTCAAGATTTTGACTTAAAACTTGAACATGTCCCTGGTTCTCAAATGGGACCTGCCGATGCACTATCACGCATGCATGACATTGATACCTCCGATGATAACACTACTGTTACACTTCTTCCTGATAATCTCTTCACCCGGTCTTTTGATCTCGCCCTGGTCGAGAAGATTAAATATTCTACACTCACTGATCCTCTGGTACTCTCCGCCTTGCAGGCTCTGGAGAATGAAAAATTGTTATTCCCTCGATACTCTCCTTTGGACTGGCATTATGATGGTGCCAATCTTTTCTTCAAGAATCGGTTATATATTCCCCCCAATCATCACCATACTGTTGTGAAGACTCTTCACACTTTTCTCACGAACGGACATTCTGGAATTTTGTGTACTACTAACCTGGTGGCTCGCGACTTCTGGTGGCCTGGTTTGTCTACTTTCGTACGGAAGTTTATTTCTGGCTGCGCCACCTGCCAACAAATGAAAGTCAATACCCACCCTTCCATTCCGGCGCTGGTTCCTATTCCCTCCTCCTGCACCCGACCCTTCCAACAGATTTCTATGGACTTGATCATGGATCTTCCTCTCTCCGATTCCTATGATTCGATTCTGGTCATGGTCGACCATGGTCTTACAAAGGGGGTAATTTTATCCCCATGCAATAAAACTATCAATGCTGCTGGTATAGCACAAATATTTTTCAAGAATGTCTTCCTTCGATTCGGTCTCCACGAAAAGATCATCTCTGATAGAGGTCCACAGTTCGCCTCAGCCTTCTCTCAAGATTACTAGAATATGATATTGCTCTTTCTTCAGCATATCATCCTCAAACTGATGGAGAAACGGAAAGGACAAACCAAGAAATTGAAACCTTCCTACAAATATTCTGTGACGGGAACCCAGAAACATGGGCTCAGTTCATTCCTTTTGCAGAATTCGCCCATAACTCCAACGTTCACTCTGTAACGAAGAAAACTCCTTTCTCCCTTATCCTTGGCTATAAACCCAGATCTTATCCGGAACTTGCCAAGATTTCATCAAGTCTCCCACATATTGAAGAACGACTTACTTCTCTGTGAGAAGCATGGAAGGAAGCACTTGTTGTGCATGAGATCGCACAACAAGTCATGAGAGAACGTATCACATCAAGGTTTTCACCCTGGAACGTGGGTGACAAGGTTTGGCTAGAAGGACGCAATCTACGCATGGCATATCCATCTCGGAAGCTAAGCCCTAAAAGGGAGGGACCTTTTGAAATTGTACAGGTCCTCTCTCCTATCTCTTATCGGCTCAAACTACCCCCGACCTGGAAAATACACGACGTCTTCCATGCGTCACTGTTATCGTCCTATTGGGAAACTCCCGAACATGGACCGAATTTCCCTAGACCATCCCCTGACTTGATAGAAGGTGAAGAAGAATATGAAGTTCATCGGATCTTGGCCCATAAAGGATCACCGGGCCAAAGGCGTTATCTAATTTCCTGGAAAGGATATCCCTCGTCTGAAAACACATGGGAACCTGAAGGAAACCTCAAACACTCGGAAACAATCCTATGAGCATATAAACTTCGACACCGAAAAGATTTTCCCGCAATTCGTTCTCTTCACACACACTCACGGTTAAAGTCAATACCTTCCGCTCGAGTCCGTTACTTCAACGATCTTCCTTTCCATCCACAAGATATAGATCTCATTGACCGACTCAACCTCTATGCAACTATCCTTGAAGATCATACATTCGTTTTACCCATAAATCGATCACCTCATTATCATCTACATCTACCGACTTCATGCCGCGTTCATACATAGATACCACTGCCTTAGATCAGAAGAGATCTCCCTCACCACATTCATTGCAACCACCGACACAATATCTCCAATATCCGATGAGAACTTTTACTCCTTGCCAACCCCTTGAGATTCTCTAATGCTGCTTTGGATCTCCCTCACGATCATCTCACTAGAGTTATGGGAGATGTCATTTCCGACCGATTATCGCCTTCTCCTGAACCTCTACCAGTTCCTCCTCTTAATAACTCTAGCAAGCCTTCTTTGGAGACTGTAGAAGAGACTTCCACACCAAAAAGAACTCTGGTCAATCCATCTGAAGCTGATACATTGTCTTCTTTCGTCACGCCCACTCCACCTCTACAAATGGCTAGAAGACATTCTCCTTTGACCCAAGAAGACGACATTTTCTTATTTCTCCCTATGGATTGGCTAGCAGTCCGCAGTTCCGTTGATCCGCTGTCGTTCCCACATCGCTTGCTACCACACCACCGTCTTCCTCCTCAAGCAACCCAGGAGGGTAAGACATGATCTTACTGATCACGATCTCCACGCTGTAGGAGAGGCGTCGTACGCGGAACACAATTATTATTATGGAAGTGATTAGTCGGTGACTAACATTTACCCTACAAAGGGGGTAATGTTACGTGCAATGTCATTTGCGGGAACTCTTTTCCTTTTTATGCTGGGAACTCTTTTCCTTTTCATACACTTTCCTTTTTCATGCTTTTCCCATTTCTATCTAAAGACCTTGATTCGGCAAGTGGTCTCATCTATGCTTTTCTTGATGGTCCGTGCACATTGACCCTTCCATGGTCCGTGCACCAGTTATTTACATATATAAGGGACGTGTACATTAGTATTTACTCTAAGCTAGTTCTACGCAGAATATAGTTTATTCTCCTCAGAACTCTTGTGTGCGATTGCACGAGTTCTCGAACCCACTCTTGAGTGGTTCGCTTGATTGAACAGTTTGCAGCTCTGTATAAAAGCTCGGACCATTTGACGACCTTGTTCGCGATTGCACCTCGAGTTCAATCCACGTAACATGATCTCTGAACTAAAAGTGGGCATCTCTATCTACTTTGATGGAAACACCAAGGATTTGAAACACTGGCTCATATCTGTCAGTGCATACTTTTCACTGAATCTGAAACTATATGATACTGATGAAAAGAAGTCTACACCATTTTAGGGTTCATGACCAAAGGAAGTGCAGCTACTTGGGCCTTGACCAAGTATGAGAAATATGAAATCTATTTGAAAGTAGATTTGTGGAGTACATTCAAGATAGAATTCCAGAAAGCTTTCATCATCAGGGATGAAAAGACAGATACCATCACCCGTATCTCTTATATCTGCCAAGGACGTACCAAACTGCACAAGTTCAACTCAGAATTTCACCTTTTAGTTCATCGGACTGGAATTTCTGTGGAAGCTCCTCTCATTCAATGGTACTCTCAGGTCATTAATGATGACATCTACAACCATATCTTAAATATGAAAACTGTTCCCACTACCTTAGAAAAATGGATGGAACGATCTGAATACTATCAATGCCAAGAAGGGTTCAAGAAAGCTTTGAGAAAAAAGAAACCAACTTACTGCTCATTATACTTGTCCAAGAAAGAAGAAAGAGATCCATATGCTATGGATATGGACAGGACAACCCTTATGTCTACAGAAAGGGCTGACTGTATGAGGAAGGGACTATGTTTCATTTGCAAGACAAATGGATATACAGTAAGGCAACACCAAGAATAGGATAAACAAGGAGGAAATCTTCAAAATAACTGTCCTAAACAAAGAAGCTTCCCCTCTCAAAATGTCCAGAAACTGATCAGAAACTGATCAGACCACTCTCTACTTCTTCTGGAGATTTCCTGACTAATTACATAAAGGGACTCCAAGTCTGAAAAATCTCCTCAGAACAAGTAATGAGTGTATTGTGCATGCAATTTGACACCACCCCCAGAGTCGAGCCAGGCATTGCTCATATTGAAAATGCCTCAACATATCTAGGAGATGATGAGGAATGGAAGGATTTTTAAAATGAGGGCCTGTATCGATGCTAGTACCCCTCAATATTCTCCTCATTGTAATGACAAAGGTGACTCAATCCATCTACATTGACCTTTCTTTATGAGCAATGGAGGGAAAAGTCATTGAAATGAAAGCATTACTAGACTATGGAGCAGAAGCTAACCTCATTGATTGGAGTTTTATAAGAAGACATAAACTTGTCACTCTGCCCATGCAGAAGGTCTATCAATCAAAGAATACAGACAGGACCACCAACAAAGGAGGGCTCATCTCCAAAAAGGTTATTATATGGGAAAACATGTGGAAAGATGAGAACTCCTCATCATGGACTGTGGAAAGAAAGATGTGATATTGGGACTCCCATGGTTAAAGGAAGTCAACCTGGCAATCAACTAGAAAACTGGACAAATTCAAATCTCAGCCTTGACATTTCACAAGGATGAGTTAAAAGTTCAGAAACTCTCACCTCTCGCATGAGTTCTCTCAAAAGTGACTCCAGGATCAATTAGATTGGATCTATTTTGTGCTGAGCCCACTAACATCAGCATTCCTAGTGAAGAATGCACTACCATTTCTACTAGAATAGCCATTGTCACTTCACCTGGTACCTATGCTCATATTACTCCTCACAGTGGACTAGCTGTCAAATCGTTCATCAACATCACTGCAGGAGTAATTGACACTAACTATTGATACAATCAGCAGCTTACATGGTGAAGTGCATACTGAAATAAGTTGGAACTGAGATTGCTCTTAGCTTTTGAGGAGCTGAAGGAGGAAGACTCAGGAGGATTCAATGGGAATCCCCTGGTCGCTGTATTGGTTCTTATATACTATACAACTATTTGTATATGTATTGTCCTAATCTACCGATAAGATGGAAAACATATGTACCAGGCATGCATCAAGTATAGCCATGGAATGGAAAGGAAGTAAAACATGAGGGAAGCACATGTAGAATGAAAGGGAATCATGAACAGGAGGCAAACATGTGCTGCCACAATCATACATGACATCGGTGAGGATTCCATGATGTGTGGCAGCTATTAAATATCAAATAACAGAGAAATGGGAAACATATGGTAGAGGTGAGGCATAAGGCTATGAGAGCCTGTGAGTCCGTGAAGATATAGCATAGGGGCTAGTCCATGTCGTGTGCGAGCCAGTTGCACATGTCAAGTCACATGACCAGTCATGTGATAGGTTTAGGACTTAGACGTTTTCAAGTCTTGAAGTATAGGCACGCTAGGCACTAATGCCTTAATAAATTAGAAGAAAAGGAAGAAAAATAGAGGAAAAATTCATATCGTAACACTACCTCCCTCCTAAGGATCGACTTCCAGGCGATCAAAGGGAGTGTTGTGAGGCATAGGGACCATCAAATTATTAAACGGTTGAAATAATGATAGAAAATCCAAGTAAGCCATTCGTAGCTTATGAGGAGCCAAGGGATTTGCCCGATGAAAGGCTACAACCGCATTGGAAGCATTGGCCAAATTGCCAGCGAGTTCCCATGTTCTATCTTCATCAGTATAGCCCTTCCAGTGGACTAAGTATTCGAGGCGGTTCCCTTTCTTGCGAGATTCAACCACATAATCTACCTCGTATTCTTCATCACAACTCTCAGTAACTTCAATGGGTCCAGGGGCAATAACCGGTTGCCCAGGCAAGCGCTCTTTGTAAGGCTTGACCCGTGAAATATTAACCATAGGGTGAATACGCATAGATTTTGGTAGCTTAAGCGTCAACGCGTTAGAGCCAACCAATTTGATGACCTCATAGGGACCGATCCATCATTTGGTTAATTTACGTGAAGCTCGTGGCAGGCACAGGTTACTTGTGCTAAGCCAAACCCTATCCCCAATGACATATTCAGGGGCAATTGATCTGTGCTTATCAGCTTGCACTTTCATTCACTTCTGAGCTTCTAATAAATTAGCTTCTGTATCCTTTAGAGTCTTGGCCATCTCTTTGGCAAAGTCATCAGTAGCTGGTGCCTTAGACACATGTTGCTCAAAGCCCATTCTTGGAGCATAAGACCGTATGACTTCAAAAGGGGTCTTCTTGGTAGAAGCCTGCTTCTTTGTATTGTAAGAGAATTGAGCGATGGCAAGCCAGTCAGCCCATTCTGCTTCCTTTTCTGTACGGAATAAACGAAGGTACTGTTCCAAGTCCCTGTTCATTCTTTCCGTCTGACCATCTGTCTGTGGATGATATGCAGTGGATAATTTAGGGGTAATACCTAATCGCTTGCACAATGCACGCATTACTTCCATGGTAAATTGCGGTCCATGATCAGATATTATAGTGCGAGGTAGGCCATGTGCCTTTTACACGTGTTGTAAATATAGACGAGCCATGTCAAGGGCTGTCGTCGTTTTTAAACATGGAATGAATTCAACTTCTTTGGAAAACCTATCCATCATCATGAGGATGGAGTCGAATCCATTAGAATCAGGCAGATCCATAATGAAGTCTGCTGATACGTCTTCCCAAGGTGTAGTTGGAACTTCCAAGGGATGTAATTTTCCAGTGGGAGGCTGATTACTCTCTTTCATTCGTGCGCATCTATCGCAATGGGAAACATAATCTTTGACCTGTTGTGACATCAACGGCCAAGTATAGCTGCACTGCAGCAGATCTATTGTCTTTTCAACTCCTGGATGTCCGACAACTGGAGTGTCGTGGTATAACGTAATAATTGATTGCCGTAGACCTTCGTCATCAGGCACATACATTCTCTTCTTTTCATCATAGAGAATTCCATCACTGTCATCACGAATGTGGAACTTCTCACGTAACATCTGGACTTCTGATTCTTTCAGCTTGTGCATAGCATCAAGAACCTGTTGTTTGATCTTATCGCCTTCATCGGAGATCAAGATGGTCGCCCTAATCTTCTTCGGCGTCAATACAGTTACTCCTTTATTGTTATCCTTGATGCCGATCATATGATCTTCTCGTCTAGATAAGACATCGGCTTTTCCCATCGAGGTTCCAGCTTTGTGGATGAGCTTAAAGTTGAACCTAGATAAATATTGTGCCCATCGCGCTTGGCGATGGTTAAGATCTTATGCCTTTATGAAATACTGGAGATTCTTGTGATCATTCCAGATTTCAAATTCATACTTGGCACCTTCTAAATAATGTCTCCATGCTTCGAGAGCCTGAATCATGCTGAGCATCTCTTTATCAGCGATAGGATAATTCCTCTCTTCAGGAGTCATGGATCATGAGGCGTAGGCAACTGGATGCCATAAGCCATCTTTTTCAATAGATAAGACTCCACCTGTTGCAAAGTCTGAAGCATCACATTCAAGACAGAAGTGACTTTCTTCATCTGGATATGATAGAATAGGAGTGGATGTAAACTTCTTCTTTAGCATGTCAAATGCTTCTTGTTGTGCCTCTTTCCACACGAAGGGTGTATCTTTCTTTGTTAGGTCATTTAAAGGTCTAGCCACTTGGGCGTAGCTGAGACGAGCGATGGTCAAGACCTCTCGCAACGTCAACAACTAAAACTAGCGGAGAAACCAGATCAGTTATCGTCTGACCTGAAGACGTGATAGTGTGAAAGAGTAAAGCGTCGAGTTAAGCTCTTCGACGACGAGTGAGATGATGAGGGGATAAACTTATGTTCGCTCGTGGACGGGTAGCCCCAAGAGAACCAAGCTAGGGTCTCTGGGCGATGGCATTCCAATATATATACTGTTACAATGTTTGTACACTACAAATAAATGATATCATCGGAATGTTCCACAACATTCCACGACGTTCCATATGACGTCAGGTGATGTCATGGTCCAGACCGGTCTAGGTGGGTCTATTCTAGAATGTTCTAGGCAAGTCTAGGCCTAGTCACGTGATATCTAAATATAAGTCCTCGCCCGCACGTGGTAAGTCATGTGCTATCGAGTCACGTGCGCTGGTCACATGATTAAATAAGCACGTGATGTAAGTCACGTGACCACAAAAGTAGAGAGAAAAATAGAGAAAAATAAAGGAAAAATTATACCCCGTAACAGTAGCCTTGGATGAACCTTCGGTAGAAATTGGTGAGTCCAAGGAAACTCCTAACTCCTTTCACATTCTTCGGCGCAGGCCATTCCAAAATAGCCTTAACCTTAGAGTCGTTCATCTTAATTCCATCTCGGCCGACTATCATACCGAGGAATTCAACTTCTGGTACTGTAAAGGTACACTTTTCTGGCTTGATAAATAAATCATTTTCTTCCAATCGACATAGGACTTCTTTAATGATCTTTTCGTGTTCCTTGACGTCATCGGTTTTGGTGAATATTAATAGGTCATCAATGTAAACCACCACTATGTCATCCATATCGGCAAAGATTTCATTCATCATTGCTTGGAACATGGCAGGTGAATTGCATAACCCGAAAAACATCACGAGGGGTTCATAGGCACCGCGGAAGCATACGAAGGCAGCTTTCCACTCATCGCCTTCCTTGATGCGAATGTTGCTGTATTCCCATTGTAGATCCATTTTTGTAAATAGCTTAGCTCCTTTTAGCTTATCCACTAACTGGGAAATCAGCGGGAGCGGATAATTATTCTTGACGGTATGCTCGTTTAGATAACGATAATCTTGAACCATGCATTTAGTGCCTTCCTTCTTTGGCACAAAGAAAACAGGGGACGTTTGTGGAGACTTTGAAGGTCGTATGTATCCCTTCCTCAGTTGTTCATCAATGAAGCTAGAAACTTCTTTCTGCTCTTCTACTGAGAGGAGAATCATTCTTCCTTTCTTAGGAACGAATGTATCCTTCAAGTCGATTGCGTGATCCTACAGTTTCCTGATTGGCATGCGTTCAGATTCTTCTTTTGAGAACCGTCCATAATATTGATGGTATGCACTAGGCACCATCTCTTCAATCGTCTTTTCTATTTTCTTAGGCGCTTCAATGCTAGCTCGTATAGCGTAGGCATGATAAGCAGCCTCTTCTTCTTCTTTTTCTAGAACACGAAGGAAAACACTTTTCTCCCTTAATAGATGGCAACTTCTTGGGCATCGTGTCATCTTTACTTCACCCTTAGCCCAATCTATTTCAGGATTGTGCTTCTTCAACCACGTGTACCCGAGGATGATCTGATTACATCCTAGATCCGTAACCTCTGCGGTAACGCGTTCCCTGTGTCCTTCATAATCCATAATTAGTTCGGTGGAGTGTGTGACGTTTCCAGCCGAGTTCTTAGATCCATCAACATTAAATACGGGAATGGGATTGCATAATAGCGTGAGCGGTAGCTTTTGGCTTGTGGCCCACTTCTTATCAATGAAAATAATGTTAGCGCCGCAATCAAGTAATGCGTCAGCGGCAACGTAAGCCTTCTTATCATGAGAGGATGCAACTTTGATCTTCATTAAGATCTCCTTCTCCATGTTGAGCGTTTTTAAGAAAAAGTCATCTGGGATTTCTTCGTCTGACATATTTTTTTGAGTTTTTGGTGAAACTGAATTAAGTACTGGTTTGAAGCCCCGGCC
Source organism: Phlebopus sp. FC_14 (assembly GCA_021018615.1). Classification (NCBI taxonomy): domain Eukaryota; kingdom Fungi; phylum Basidiomycota; class Agaricomycetes; order Boletales; family Boletinellaceae; genus Phlebopus; species Phlebopus sp. FC_14. Next base: position 2,265,060 of record JAEVFL010000007.1, read on the forward strand.
GAGCCCCTTCACAGAAGAGGACCCAGTTCGGCATTGTGAAAAAGAAACATTATCCAACTTATCCGTGCTTTCCTTAGGTTCTTCAACCTCAAGGATGGAGAAGCGGTTTGATAAATATTCATTGAATGTGACCGCATGAACACCCAGTTCATTCATGCGGCACAACCTTTTCCCTTGTCATGGACATCTTTCATGTCCCAAAAGTATGCCCTCATTTCATCAAAGGACATATTGCGGATAGCTGCAAAAGGATCGTTGCCACGTGGGGCTTCCCTTTTGGGCTCTTCTCATACTGGTTCGACAACGCGCACTTGGCGGCCGCCGCGACACTCCTTCTTGTGTTTGCCCCCTAGTCATTTGTAAGAGGGGCACTGAATTCTTGGCTTGGGGCAGTTCTTCACCCCATGTGGTCCACTACAATTGTAATATGTAAGTTTTGACGACGACCCACATTGGGCAGCATCAATCTGCATAGCGTTAGGGTCGCCATGTGCCTGAGACATTCTTCGGGTAGTGGCACCCATGATGAAATCGAGGGACTCTTGAGCGGTCCCGACACATCTAATTTCGGCAATGTATTCGGCTACTTTAGCCTTTCTTTTGCCTTCCTTGAATATTTGGGCAATGATGCCCCTTCTGACGTTATTCTCCAGCATGGAGATGGCATGTGATTCGTCTATCGCAGCCTGCTGGTAGAGTGCTTCGAATTTGATGATAAAATTGTCAGTTGTCATTTTGCCCTGCAGTAGCCCCTTTAGCTGACTGCGGGCCTACTCCACTTGATTGGTGGAATGGAATAATCCTTCTATTTCCGCCACCATCAAGGCCCATGTATACATATCCCCTTTTATAATCCACCTTTGAGCAAAGGGACCAGCTTTTGGCCCTTTCAAACGGGAGAGGACAGCCAGGACTGCTTCGTGTGAGCCTGGCGTGATTGCGTATGCGTTGATGTTAAGCCAAGCCCGCATCTTGGTCCACCATTCTTCAAACTTTGCTTTTGACCCATCATATTCACGTGAGTCATTGAATACTTCAATTTTCTTCGAGTATGCTCCCCCTGTATCCATCGAAGTTGAGGCTGAGCCTCCTGTTGTACCTGCCCTTTCAAGAGCAGCAATCCTATTGTTGAGCTGGTTTATGATCCTGCTCTGATCGAACATGCCCTGTCTAGCAGCGGCAATTTTGTCATCCCATTGTGCGTTGGGATCATCCAAGATATCGAAAACAGCTTACAACATTTTTATTCAAGAAAAGAAATTTGTACATAAAGAAAAGGCTTCAAAGGAAATATTGGAGCTCCTGATCGTAGATCAGGGGGTCGGTGGTAAGTATGTGAGGAACGCGCCTTACTTCTTTAAAGATGCGGCGAGGACGTAAACGTGGACATAAAAAGTCAGAGAGGAATTCTTCAAAATAATCCCAGCGGACATGTGCAGGATCAATGGGAAAGTAAGTGCGTCTGATCCGACGTGGGCGTGGTGTGGGAAATGGGGTAGGAGTATGGTACCTAGCCCTAGCTTCTTCTTCTCTTCTAGGACCCTCTCCTTCTTCAATGAGACCGGCCTCTACCTGTCGTATGTACTCGTCTATGAGCATGTGTGGGACGAAGAGCCGATTGATAAAATTCGGCGACTGGGGTAGGCAGCTGGTGGTGCGTCGTTCGGGTCTACCGAAGTCGAGTGAGAAGGGGGTGGAGATGACTGAGTAGGGACGAGGATGGCCTGGTCCTCTTCTGCTTCTGTAGTGAGCAAGTGTAATCCGAGTTCTTCTTCAAACCACTGCTCTTGCTCCGCCCATTGCTCTGCTGTTAGCAACGTCGAGTGCTCGACGGACGATGTGGAATACTCTTCGCGCTCCTCTTCATAAGAGGCGGGGTATGTGGGCGTAGATCTGTGTGAAGACACTGGCCAGTGTCACTTTAACGTTAGTCCGTGAGCGAAACTTCAAAGACATCAAATGTGTTTACTTGATGCTTGCGGTGGTCTTGACCAGCAAGCGTCGCGAGCAAAGTCAGTTAAAGGTGATTGAATCCTAATGATACAATCAGTGGCTTACATGGTGAAGTGCGTACTGAAATAAGTTGGAACTGAGGTTGCTCTTAGCTTTTGAGGAGCTGAAGGAGGAAGACTCAGGAGGATTCAATGGGAATCCCCTGGTCGCTGTATTGGTCCTTATATACTATACAACTATTTGTACATGTATTGTCCTAATCTACCGATAAGATGGAAAACATATGTACCAGGCATGCATCAAGTATAGCCATGGAATGGAAAGGAAGTAAAACATGAGGGAAGCACATGTAGAATGGAAGGAAATCATGAACAGGAGGCAAACATGTGCTGCCACAATCATACATGACATCGGTGAAGATTCCATGATGTGTGGCAGCTATTAAATATCAAATAACAGAGAAATGGGAAACATATGGTAGAGGTGAGACATAAGGCTATGAGAGCCTGTAAGTCCATGAAGATATAGCATAGGGGCTAGTCCATGTCACGTGCGAGCCAGTTGCATGTGTCAAGTCACGTGACCAGTCACGTGATAGGTTTAGGACTTAGACGTTTCTAAGTCTTGAAGTATAGGCACGCTAGGTGCTAATGCCTTAATAAATTAGAAGAAAAGGAAGAAAAATAGAGGAAAAATTCATATCATAACAACTATCATGGTGAAATCAAAGTCATGCTTGTCAATGATGACAAAGAAAAGTTTAACATCTATCCTGGCAATAAAATTGCCCAACTGATTCAAGAACAAGCCAAGACTGCATTGCCCGTAGTAGTTGAAACTCTCAATGAAACCACCAGAGGAACAAGTGGTTTTGGTTCCATTGTTATGATATGCATTTTTCCTCTATTTATTTCCTTTTTCTTTCTATTTATTCTAATTTATTAAGCCTTTAGCACCTAGCGTGCTTACTTTCAAGACTTAGAAACGTCTAAGTCTCTCTCCTATGCACGTGACTGGTCACATGACTTGGTCCATATGACCTAGATCGTATGATGCAAGGACTACCCCCTATGTTATCTCTTCATGGACTCACAGGCTCTAATAGTCTTATGCCTCACCTTTACCGTATGTTCTTCATTTCCGCTATTTCATATTTAATAGGCTGCCACACCTTATGGCCTACACACTGTTTTAATGTGGCAGCACATGTTCTCCTTATTCCATGCTTCTTCTTCCATTCCACACATGTTTCCCTCATGTTATGATTCTCTTCCATTCCATGGCAATGCTTGATGCATGCCTGTTCCTCATGCCTTTCATATTATCAATAGATCTAGTGTACACAGGGACAAACACTTGTACAGTATATAAGAGTCAATGCAGTGACCAGGGGATCCCATCGAATCCTCCTGAGTTATTTCCCTCTCAGCTCCTCTGCTAAGAGCAACCTCAGTTACGATTAACTTCAGTATGTACTCCTGAATCATGTGAGCCGCTGATTGTATCATCCATAGAAGTATGAGCAACCACAATATCTACCACCATCGCTCAACATAAAACACCAAAAGTTGTCATTCTACCTCTCAAATATAAGGAATTTACCATATTCAAGAAGAAATCTACTGAACATGTCCCTCCCTCATGACCATTTGACCACAAAATAGAACTTGATGAATCCTTTATTCCAAAAGTCGCTAAGATCTATCCCCTTGATTCCAAGCAACTTGAAGTGTGTAAGAAATTTATTGACGAACATTTGGCAACTGAGAATATTGTCCCTAGTAAATCCCCTCAGGCCTCACCCTTTTTCTTCATTCTCAAAAAGGACGACTCCCTCTGTCCCTGTCAAGATTTCCAATACCTGAACTCCCACACAATCAAAAACGTATATCCTCTTTCCCTCATCTCTGACCTGATCGATAAACTTAAGGACACCAAATATTTCACCAAATTTGATATCCGATGAGGGTATAACAACATCCTCATCACTTCTGAAGATTGATGGAAGGTAGCATTCATCTATCCCTTAGGACTCTTCAAACCCATGGTTATGTTCTTCAGTCTGTGTAATTCTCCCATCACCTTTCAAGCTTTCATGAACAATGCCTTCCGTGATCTGCTCACCAAAGGGTAGCTGGTGATCTATATGGATGACATCCTCATATTCTCGACCTTCTTAGATGAACATCACAGTCATACACATCATGTTCTCTAACAACTCTGTGATTGTGATCTTTATCTCAAGTTGGAGAAGTGCGTTTTTGATGCAACTGAAGTCAAGTACCTTGGGATGGTCATTTCTCACCAAGCAATTCATATGGACAAAGCAAAAGTCAATGCAGTATTGAATTGGTGCACATCTACCCCCATTTGTGACATATGATCCTTCCTTGGATTTTGCAATTTCTATCATCACTTCATTCCTGGCTTTTCCACTCTGGCTCATTCTCTTCTCAATCTAACTAAAAAAACCATCTCCTGGTCCTGAACCCCCGACTGAAACTCCTCGTTTTTCACCCTTAAACAGATATTCACTTTCAAACTAGTCCTAGTCATGTCTAACCCTTCTTGTCCATTCTTAGTGATGACCAATGCCTTCCTCTATACCACAGGTGCTGTGCTCACGCAAAAGGATATTAATAGCACCCTTCATCCTTATGTCTATCTCTCTCAGACCTTTTCCCCTGCTGAACACAACTATGACATCTATGATCACGAATTACTCACCATTATTCATGCTTTCACTGCTTGGCACCATTATCTCCATGGCACAGAACACCCTGTCATAGTTCTTACTGATCATAAAAACCTGACTTATTTCAAAGCTCCACAATACCTCTCTCGTTGGCAGGCCTATTGGCTCATGTTTTTGTAGGATTTCGATCTCCGTATTACTCATTTTCCTGGCACTTCTATGGCCTCTGCCGATGTCCTCTCCTGCAACCATTTTGGTACTGATGCCCCTGACAACCAAGACATCACCTTGCTTCTCAAATCTATTTTTATTTGTGCCTTTAATCTTGTGAGATGCGCAGCAGCGCTAGGCTCTCGCAATGTTGAACACAAGAACTAAGACTGAGAAAACAAATCAGTTAATACCTGACTTGAAGGCATGGGACGAGGAACAAGTAAGAGTCGACTTAAGCTTGTCAACAAAGGGTGTGATGATGAGGAAACTTAGGCATGCTTGTAGACGAGTAGTCCCAAGAGAACCAAGCTAGGGTCTCTGGGTGATGGCATTCAGATATATATACAGTTACAATGTTTGTATCAGACAAATAATTAGTAATGGAAATGTTCCACAACATTCCACGGCGTTCCATATGACGTCATGATGATGTCATGGTCCAGACCATTCTAGATAAGTCTAGGCCTAGTTACGTGATATCTAAATATAAGTCCTCATTGCACGTGAGCACAGTCACATGATTGAGTCACATGCTCCAGTCACATGATTAAATAAGCACGTGATATAAGTCACATGACCACAAAAAAAAGAGAAAAATAAAGGAAAAATTATACCCTATAACACTACCCCTCTTCTAGGAATCAACTTCTAGGTGATTAAAAGGGGCAGAAGTGTTACACGTCGAGCGGAACATGACGGAAAAACAAACCAAACCAAAAGAGATGACCCTTGACGTGGGTCACTCGGAGTCCGCTAGACCCGTTAAGTCCTACCGCCCTTATCTAGCAGCTAAGGCCAAGGGTTTTACTGGTAGAACCACGAATATATTGAACTAAGGAATACAGGCTGAGACGTAGCTACTTATATACCCTAGTATGTGCGCACGGACCATGATCCGTGCCCCTCTGAGGTGAGCACCCTAAGTACTATATATGTAAGTCCCTGCCTAAGTAAGGTAAACCCTAGACCTCCAAGGTCGAGGTCGTGAGTCTAGAAGCTACCTAGACCACCTAGCTACGATAAGATGAACGCTCACCAGATAAGATAAGCGCCACCTGATAAGATAAGATAAAAGAAAAAGAAAGAAAAGTTGAACGCCATGAGCGCCAACGAGAAGCGCCTTGAGCACTAGTGGCACTTTTGTCTCAAGAAGCCACAGAGCAAAAATTAACATAGGAAGAAAATAAAGAGTCGAATTGCAACTGAACCATGCACAACTTCCTGGGAGCAGAAGGGTGGTGATGATAGAAATCACGAATAGCATCATGAGCATTACTTAGGTTAGCCTCAGGCTCCCAAGTACGCTCCTCATTAGAATAACCAACCTAGTGAACTAAGAACTTGAGGCAATGACCTTGCAAGTGAGAATCAACAATATAATCAACCTCATACTCTTGGTCACCCTCTTCGGTAACTAGTACCGGACCATGTTGTTGTACCGGTTGACCGGGCAACCGCTCTTTATAAGACTTGATGCAACTATTATTCACAACTGGGTGAATGCACATCGTGACATCATGGAGGAGAGACGAAGTTCAATGGCATTGGAGCCCACCAGCTTCGTAATTTCATATGTGAGACGAGCGATGGTCGAATCCTTTCGCAACGTCAACACTACAACTAAGACTCGAGAAAGCAAATGAGTTAACGTCTCACTTGAAGACGTGCAAAGGTGAAGAGATGAAGCGTTGAGTTAGGCTCTTCAACGATGAGCAGAGTAGTGGGGAAAGACTTAAGTTCGCTCGTGGACGGGTAGCCCCAAGAGAACCAAGCTAGGGTCTCTGGGCGATGGCATTGCAGTATATATACAGTTACAGTGTTTGTATCTAACAAACATATGATATCATCGGAATGTTCCACAACATTCCACGACGTTCCATATGACGTCAGGTGATGTCATGGTCCAGACCGGTCTAGGTAGGTCTATTCTAGAATGTTCTAGGCATGTCTAGGCCTAGTCACGTGATATCTAAATATAAGTCCTCGCCCGCACGTGGTAAGTCATGTGCTATCGAGTCACGTGCGCTGGTCACATGATTAAATAAGCACGTGATGTAAGTCACGTGACCATAAAAATAGAGATAAAAACAGAGAAAAATAAAGGAAAAATTATACCCCGTAACAATATGAACCGAGCCATTATTCAATAAACTTCCAAGAAGGTCGAGGAAGTTTTAAATTAGAAGTGCTAAGCTACACTTTGTCACCGATCTGATAAGGGGGTGGCTATGATCTATGACAATTGGCTTTTTTTTCATAGCGGCTTGTGCTGTCTCTAGGTTTTTATGAGCCTGCTCGAGCGTTTGTTCCATCTGAGACGAAAATGCCACTAGCGCTCAAGGCACTTCTCGTTGGCGCTCATTAGCGTCTAACTTTCTTTTATCTTATCTAATCTTATCTTATCAGGTGGCGCTTATCTTATCTGGTGAGCGTTTATCTTATCGGTAGCTAGGTAGTCTAGATCGCTCTAGACTTACGACCTCGACCTTGGAGGTCTAGGGTTATACCTTACTAGGTAGGGACTTACATATATAGTACTTAGGGCGTTCACCTCAGAGGGGCACTGACCATGGTCCGTGCACGCATACTAGGGTATATAAATAGCTATGTCCCAGCCTGTATTTCCTTAGTTCAATATATTCGTGGTTCTACCGGGAAAGCCCTTGGCCTTAGCTGCTAGATAAGGGTGGTAGGACTTAACGGGTCTAGCGGACTCCGAGTGACCCACGTCAAGGGTCATCTCTTTTGGTTTGGTTTGTTTTTCCGTCATGTTCCGCTCGACGCGTAACACCATCTTAGTAGTGAGATCCTCAGTTGCAGGGACCCTGGACTGAAGCAGTTCAATGCCCATCCGTGGTTTGTAGGACCGAGTGACCTCAAATGGAGATTTACCAAGCGAATCCTGGCGCTTGTTGTTGTAAGAGAATTGCGCCAGCGCTAGTCAATCAGACCAATCATATGGCTTCTCAGTAATGAAAAGATAGATATATTTCTGTAACGCTTGGTTCATCTGTTTTGTTTGCCTGTCTATTTGCGGGTGAAATGTGGTGGAGAGCCTAAGCTCAATTCCTAAGAATTTTCCTAATTTGCACATGATCTGAGATGCAAATTGTGGACCACGGTCCAAAACGATAGTTGTGGGAAGACCATGATGCTTCCAGACATGTTGCAAATACAATTTGACTGTTCTGAGAGACGTGATCATTTTGTTTGTAGGAATAAATATTGCTTCTTTGGAGAAACGGTTGACAACCACTAGGATTATGTCGTAACCGTCCGAAAGAGGCAAGTCTATGGTAAAATCTGCCGAAACATCAACCCATGGTCCAGATGGGATTAGCAGTGGTTGAAGTATACCTACTGGAGCAATGCAAGAACTTTTCATGTGTGTGCATTGATCGCAATGTGAAACATAGTCCTTGATCTGTGTATGTAATCCAGGCCAGTAATAATTTTGTTCCATCAATTCCTGTGTCTTTGATTGACCAGGATGTCCTGCAACTGGATTGTCGTGATGGAGTGTGAGAATGTCTTGGCGAAGCTTGGCATCACCAGGAACATAAATATGGTTTTCTCGATAATAAAGCCCATCCTAGAGCTTATAGTTTGACCCTAGATCTAGATCTTTAGATAGTGCCTTGATTTGTTCAATGATAGAATGTTCTTCGGCTTCTACAACAACGTGTTGAGCCCTGATCTTTTCAGAAGAAATGACAGTGACGCCCTTGTTGTCATCTTCAACCCCATTGGAGTGATCACAATGATGGAATAAAGCATCAGCTTTCGTCATGGAGATTCCTATCTTATGGATCAAGGTAAAGTTGAATCTTGTGAGGTACAAGGACCATCTTGCTTGTCTTCAATTTAGATCTTGGGATTTCATAAAATATTGCAAATTTTTGTGGTCAGACCAAATTTCAAATTTATGTCAAGCACCTTCTAAATAGTGTCTCCACGTTTCTAACATGTGGATAATAGCGAGCATTTCTTTGTCTGCAACCTGATAGTTCCACTCTTGTGCAGACAGAGCATGGGAACTAAAGACACATGGTCGTCATTCTCCATCGGGACATTTCATAGATAGAACAGCCCCTGTGGTAAAGTCTGAGGCATCGATTTCCAGGCAGAACTCCACATCGATATCTGGATATACTAAGACAGGTGCTGTCATAAAGTGTTCTTTAAATGTCTCAAATGCCTGTTGTTCTTTATCTCCCCAGTTCCACTGAAGATCTTTACGTGTTAAGTCCATGAGAGGTTTTGCAATTCCAGTATAACCGAGTATGAAGTGACGGTAAAAGTTAGTGAGACCAAGGAAAGAATGGACATGCTTGACCGTTTGTGGGACTGGCCACTCCTGGATTGCTTTTACTTTCAATTCGTCCATGCGAATGCCATCGTGAGTCACAGTCATACCGAGGAATTTTACTTCTGTCTTGTCAAAGAAGCACTTCTCTGGCTTGACAAACAAATCATTATCTTTGAGCTGTTGGAGCACACATGCAATAGCTTTGTGATGCTCATCAATATTGTCCGATTTTGTATAAATTAAGAGGTTGTCCATATAGATAACAACAATATCGTCCATGTCCACAAACAGCTCATTCATCATTGCCTGGAACATAGCCAGCGAACTACAGAGACCAAAGAACATGATGAGAGGTTCGAAAAAACTAAGATGACAGACAAAAGCTGTCTTTTATTCATCACCTTCTTTGATTCATATATGTTTGTATCCCCATCAAAGGTCCATTTTTGTAAAGTATCTTGTACTCTTAAGCTTGTCAACAAGCTGACTAATCAGAGGCAAGGGATAATTATTTTTGACTGTTCCTTCATCCAGATAGCAGTAATCTTGAACCATCCACTTGGTGCCTTCCTTCTTAGATATGAAAAATATCAGTGACATCTGAGGTGATTTAGATGGTCTAATATAGCCCTTTGAGAGCTGATCTTCAATAAATGACTTGGCTTCATTCTGCTCCTGAGCTGAAAGAGGAATCATTTGCCCTTTCTTAGGTTTGAAGTTTTCTTTTAGTTCGATTGCATGATCCCATGGCTTGCATGTTGGCATGCACTCAGATTCTTTCTTTGAGAAAGTTTCGTAGAAGTCCTTATGGTAGACGCTAGGAACCAGTTCTTTGACAGGTGTTTCTAACACGACTGTGCTTCTTAGCTTCTTCCATGAGTCATCAGTTTCGAGGTTACTGATAAGACCTTTCCATTTTGAGATTGCTTCGACTTCTTCGTTTAGTTCCATCGAAGCAAGGCACGTAGTGTGATTAGATAATTGATAGCATGATCTTGGACAACGATTTAATTTAACTTCACCAGTTTGCCAGTTAATGTTAGGGTTATGATACTCGAGCTAGGTATATCTGAGGATGATCATAGCAGTGCTGAGATCACTGATTTCGACTTGAACTACTTCTTTGTGACCCTTGTATTCCACATGGACTTCTGCGATATGAGTAATATCTCCTGCTCGGTTTTTGATTCCATCAACATTAAAGACTGGGATAGGTATTGGCAACTTGTATAGCATGAGGCCTTGTCGCTTAACCCATTGATGATCAATAAAGATAGAGTTTGCTCCACAATCTAGAAGAGCTTGGACCTGAATAGGTGACATGATGTCAACATCCACGTGCTTATCCATTACTTTGATCAGGATCTTAAGTTTCTTCTTGAGGGATACCGATCTAGTAAGGATCCGTTCAGGAAAATCATCTCTAGGGGACAGGGAGTTGATAAAAGAAGTGTTTTGGGTTTTTGGGGAATTAAGCATGGGTTGAACCGCCGAGCCTCATAAGGAGGACCCCCCTTCTATGTATATATCCAAGAAATCAGAAAACAAAGAAACTAAACTATTTTTTTGTGATTTTCTTCTTTTGTAGATTGTTTTATGTTTTTAGAACTACCTATTCCGCTATCAAGAAAATTAGAACTATCAAACGTATCAAGAACAGAAAACCTATTAGTACAAGAAAAAGAAACTTTGTCCACATTGTTATTAACACATTTGTGCCCTGTTTGAGTTATAGGCTCAGGCTTTCTGACAGATGCTTTTGGGCACTGTCTGCCGCCTGCCAGAGATGTGCACCTCGAACTGTCTCCATGTTCAAGGGCCAAAGGCTTTTCCCTGAGCCTTCATCTCAGTGTTGTGCATGTCGAAAAAGAAGGCTTTGGCCTCCTTGAAGTCCATGTCACGCCAGTGATCAGCCAGCATCCTTTTAGTTTGTTGCACCTGGCAACCAGAATTTACCGACATCTGGTGTCGGTCTGTAGTGTGGCAGTCTGAACCACAATGACAGTTAGGTGCCTTGCACTGTCGGGCAAAGTGGCCTACCTTGCCACATTTGTAGCAGTCCATTTGGAGCCTTCTCCGCTCCGGCTGCTTGCCCTTCTGTGCAGTGCCGATGTCCATCGTGTCACCACTGGTACCATATGTTTTATCTCCACAGCTGAAGAAAGAGTTGTTTTGTACGTTGTTAACCCAGGCATGCCCCTGGGAAACCTTGTTACCAAACTGGTACTCAAAAAGATCAGTCTGACTTCCGATTCATTGGACTTCGTCCAGGTACTCCTCTATTGTTCCCTTTTGGGTACCTTGGAGATAGATTTCATTGATGATATCGGGCCATGTTGTCCATTTCAGAAGGTAAATTGAATGAGTGTGGGAACACTCGGATTGTAGAACCAAAGAATGGAACTGAACGATGAACTTGTTGGTTCTCATTTTTCCTTGTTTAAGGTTAATGAGCTGGTTCTTAGCCCATTCCTTATCGGCCAAGGGTCGGAAGTATTTCTTGATTTCCTCCCCTAATACGTGAAGTGTTGGCCATGAATTTTGGTTGGTGTATTTGTGGATTAAGGCCTCGGCAAACTGACCTGCTACTGGGCCCTTTATTCTGGAGAGTACTGCCATGCAACCATCAAAGTTGGTGGTTAGTACTGCGGCATTGGTGGTGAGCCATGTTTCAAGCTTCACCCACCAAACGGAAAAGTTTTTGTGGTCCCCATCGAAGAAACCAGGATCTGCAAATATCTTAATCTTTCAGCTGAGATTCGATGGTTGATTTTGCAGCGTTGTTAGTGCTATGATGACTTGGGCAAGCTGAGCTTGCAAATTGACAACGTCTTATTGCAGGTTGGCCATTGTTTAAAGATAGTCAGGTTCGTTATAGAGATAGTAAGGTGCATGTCTAGGATGGTTGACTAGGGGCACCTGTGGATGGGGGCAGAGAAGAGATGGTAGGTATTCTTGCACGTGTCAGTGTGTAGGGAAACGGAGGCGATTTAACGTTCACTGAGGTAGAGCTGGTGGTGGAAGGATTAGGAAGAGAGATCTAGGAGGCAGTGTAGGAGTATGAAAAATTTGTTGTTCGAGATCTGCCTTGATCTCTTCTTCTTTCTTTATGCGATGTAGAAAATCTAGAGGCTCTTGTTTGGGTACAAGCCACTTGAAGACAGGTTTGAGGTCTTCAAACTTGATCTGAGGGGGAGGTGTGAAAATACAATTGAGGTGGTGGAATTAAAGGGCTGCTGCTTGTGCCCAGGTGTCAAGAACGCGCTGCCTAGTAGTATGAGCCACATTGAAAAACTTCTTCATCAGGGCCTTTGCTTCCTTTTGCCCTTTCGCTGTCCAGTCAACAAACGATCTGGCATAACCCCGAAATGCTACGTATGGTAAGACTAAATTTAAACCTCTCCTAAGGCAGTACGGGCATAAGACTACTCTTGCATACTGGGAGGGTTGCTATTCGACTAACTAAAATTAATGTGCCTCACGGGAACACAGGACGATGTCCAAACGAAGAAGGAGTTTATTGGAGGATTTAACCTCTAAAGAATTAACTCTAGTTCTCGCTCAAGAGAATCCAATGACGGGGGCCTAGATACCACAATGTCCTTCCTGAACCTCAGCGGCCAGGGACTAGTAAAAACGAAAAGGTGTGGTAATGCACAACAAAGAGGAATGGTGTAGTAATATACAGTTACAATGTTTGTATCAGATAAATAATTAGTAATGGAAATGTTCTACAACATTCCACGGCATTCCATATAATGTCGTGATGATGTCATGGTCCAGACCATTCTAGCTAAGTCTAGGCATAGAATGTTCTAGGCAAGTCTAGGCCTAGTCATGTGATATCTAAATATAAGTCCTCATCGCATGTGAGCACAGTCACATGATTAAATAAGCACGTGATATAAGTCATGTGACCACCAAAAAAGAGAGAGAAAAAGAGAAAAATAAAGGAAAAATTATACCTCGTAACATCTTGTCTTTACTATCAAAATCTCCCAATCTTCTGCTTCTGATCCTTTGGTCCAATGTGCCCTCTCTGTGCTATCTACTGGTTGAAACAACTTAGAGACTTCATATATCAAATGCTTGGTTCTGGGGTCACTTGCGTCTTCATCTAGTCCAATCCATAGTGAGACCGACTCTATGATGTAGAGCTCTGAAGGAAAGGACTTCAAGAGTCAAGGACAGTGTGCTTGAGTGTTAGTGAGGAGCTGAGAAGAGACTCAGGAGGATTCAATGAGGAATCCCCTGGTTGCTGCATTTACCCTTTATATACTGGATAGGGGTTTGTATATGTATCTAATGGATCTACTGCTAGAATGAATAACATATGTAATAGACATGCATCAAGCATAGCTATGGAATGGAAAAGAAGTAGAACATAAGGTAGACACATGTAGAATGGAAGTGGAAGCATGGACAGGAGGTAAACATGTGCTGCCACAATTATACATGAGATCAGTGAGAATACCATGATGTGTGGCAGCTATTAAATATCAAATAGCTAGTAAATGAGAAACATACATAGAAGGTGAGACATAGATCTAGAATTGTCCATGCATATATGAAAGGTGGACATAGGAGCTAGTCCTTGTGGCATACGATCTAATTGTACGTGCCAAGTCACATGACCAGTCTCATGATTAGGAAAGAGACTTGGGTGTTTCTAAGTCTTGAAAGTAAGTGCGCTAGGCGCTAGAGGCTTAATAAATTAGAATAAATAGAAAGAAAAAGAAAATAAATAGGGGAAAAATGCATAGGAAAAATGCATATCATAACACTACCCCCCTCCTAAGGATCAACTTTCAGGCAATCAAAGGGAGTGTCATGCGTTGAAGGGACAGTTAAATTATCAAAAGGTTGGAATAACAATAAGAAATCCAAGTAAGCCATACATAGCTTACAAGGAGCCAAGGGATTTGTCCGATGAAAGGCTGCAACCACTTGGAAGCATTGGCCAAATTGCCAGCGGGTTCCCACATTCTATCTTCATCAGTATAGCCCCTCCAGTGGACTAAGTATTCGAGTCAGTTACCCCTTTTTCGAGATTCAACCACATATTCTACCTTGTATTCTTCTTCCCTGCCCTCAGTTACTTCAATGGGTCCAGGGGCAATAACTGGTTGCCCAGGCAAGTGCTCTTTGTAAGGCTTAACCTGTGAAATATTAACCATAGGGTGAATATGCATAGACTTTGGTAGCTTAAGTGTCAATGCATTAGAGCCAACCAATTGAGTGATCTCATAGGGACCAATCCATCATTCAGTTAATTTATGTGAAGCTCTTGGCAGGTGCAAGTTACTTGTGTTGAGCTAGACCCTATCCCTAATGATGTATTCAGGGGCAACTGATCTGTGTTACAATATGCATTTTTCCTCTATTTATTTTATTTTCTTTTCTTTCTATTTATTCTAATTTATTAAGCCTTTAGCACCTAGTGCACTTACTTTCAAGACTTAGAAACATCTAAGTCTCTTTTTTAATCATGAAACTGGTTATGTGACTTGGCATGTACAATTAGATCGTATGCCACAAGGACTAACCCCTATGCCCGCCTTTCACATATGCACAGACAATTCTAGATCTATGTCTCATCTTCTATGTATGTTTCTCATTTACTAGCTATTTGATATTTAATAGCTGCCACACATCATGGTATTCTCACTGATCTCATGTATAATTGTGGCAGCACATGTTTACCTCCTGTCCATGCTTTCACTTCCATTCTACATGTGTCTACCTTATGTTCTACTTCTTTTCCATTCCATGGCTATGCTTGATGCATGTCTATTATATATGTTATTCACTCTATCAGTAGATCCATTAGATACATGTACAAACCCCTATCCAGTATATAAAGGGTAAATGCAGCAACCAGGAGATTCCTCATTGAATCCTCCTGAGTCTCTCCTCAGCTCCTGTTACGCATCGAGCGGAACATGACGGAAAAACAAACCAAACCTTAAGAGATGACCCTTGACGTGGGTCACTCGGAGTCTGCTAGACCCGTTAAGTCCTACCGTCCTTATCTAGCAACGAAGGCCAAGGGTTTTACTGGTAGAACCACGAATATATTGAACAAGATCGAGGTTGTAAGTCTAGAGCGATCTAGACTACCTAGCTACCGATAAGATGAACGCTCACCAGATAAGATAAGCGCCACCTGATAAGATAAGATAAAAGAAAATAAAAGAAAGTTAGATGCTAATGAGCGCCAACGGGAAGCGCCTTGAGCGCTAGTGGCACTTTCGTCTCAGCTCCTCACTAACACTCAAGCACACTGTCCTTGACTCTTGAAGTCCTTTCCTTCAGAGCTCTACATCATAGAGTCAGTCTGATCATGGACTGGACTAGATGAAGACGCAAGCTACCCTAGGACCAAGCATTTGATATGTGAAGCCTCTGAGTTGTTTCATTAGGTAGGTCTATATCTAGAATGTTCTAAGCGGGTCTAGACCTAGTCATGTGATAGCTAAATAAAAAGAGTCCTCATTGTATATGAGCAAGTAACATGACCGAGTCATGTGATTCAGTGACATGAGTAAATAAGCATGTGATATAAGTCATGTGACCAAGAAAAGAGAAAGAAAAATAAAGGAAAAATTATACCCCATAACAGACTAAAAAAAATGAAAAGGCTCAGTAATGAGCAGTAAAGAGAATGATTATGTAGACAGCTAATAACACAAGTAGTATTCAATATCAGGAAAGTGGGAAAACTTGATTCTAATGAGATAAGCAAGGAGCTTCTAGCTTTCACAATGTCAAACACTAAAACTAGTTCAAGAAAACAAATCAGTTTTTGTCTGACCTGAAGATGTAAAAGATATATGAGTGAGCATTGATTATGCTCTTGACGTTGAGCAGGATGATGAGGAGGAAGGACTTAAGTCACTCATAGATGGATAGCCCCAAGAGAACCAAGTTAAGGTCTTTGGACAATGGCATTCCAATATATATACTATTATAATGTTTGTACAGAACAAATAATTAGTAATATAAATGTTTCACAATATTTCACAAAGTTTCATATGATGTTGTGGTGATGTCATGGTCTAGACCAATCTAGGTGAGTCTAAATCTAGAGTGTTCTAGGCAAGGTCTAGGCCCAGTCACATGATAACTAAATATAGGGTCCTCATTGCACATGAGCAAGTCACATGATCAAATAAGCATGTGATCCAAGGTACATGACCAAGAAAAGAGAGAGAAAAACAGTGAAAAATAAGATAAAACATTATACCCCATAATAGAAGTACCCTCTAAATTAGCCATAGCAACATTCCCTTCCCTTTCTTTTTGCACTATAGTCTTATCTTTGATCAAGGGGTTTTCAGTCATCTTTCTCACCTAAAGGCTTTGAAGATATGCTGACTGTTGAAGGTTGTGGTGAAGGGGAGGCATGAAGACATTCAAAGTCCAATGCCAGGGTGCCAGCCTCCAACTTACATTCAGAACTGACCAAAAACATGGCCCAAATAAACTCTGAGTGGTACTAATATGTATAAACAATGTTTGCTATCATGTCATAGGTGTAACTGCCAATTGTACTTGGCCCTGCTTTGTCAGTCAATTAAGTAATATAAGAGCAGTATAAGAGACTTGATATTTTCCTGATGTGTCAAGTACCACTGCCAGTGAATGAGCATAAATACTATTTAACACTTTGTATACGTGCTTGACTAAGGCACACTGGAACTCCTGTTTTCCTGAAACGCCCTCGCACAAGTTTCATTAACCCAAGCTTGAAAGGCCTTGTCTGGATAGTCATCGCGCAGCAAGGGAGCCCAGAAATCATCATTGATCGGAAGCATCAGATCCAGTTTCTCTTGCAGGCGTCCTGAAACTTGGTCCAGGACAGCGTTATCGACAACACTCTGCCCATCTTTCATGCGAGCATGTGCATATGAGCAACCAGGCAGAGCCCAGTCGACGTGTGGCTTGCCGTTGGAGCCGCTCGTCAGCCATTTCGTCCTGAATTCCCAATTGTACGCTTTAATCCACAGTGCACAGCAGAGACAAGTCCGTCTGCTGCAGCCGATAGGCATAGGCTCATCCATAGGACTGAACGGATCACTGAGATGAAGCAAAAGACGAATCTCGACATGGAGCCGGGTCTGGACGTTACGGTTGCTGGACCATTTGTTCTGCATGTCTGGAACCTTCTTGTCCAGTTTTTGTAGGTCACGTCGTGCGGAAGAATCACCGAGTGCACGTGTTAGGACATCGAAGAGACGTCTGCGAACTTCATGCGGCTTTGGTATGCTGCTTCTATTATCTTAAATTCCGGTCTTCTACGTTCGCTCCGCAAAGACTACGGGTATTTTCGATGGAAGCCCCAGGTGGAAAAGCTGAGACGTCGTCTCCTCAAGGTTTTCAACTACAACCAAGGCATTGACAACCTGATCATGCATGCAAAGCGCTTTTTCCCAAATGGCATAAAGCATCGTTGGGTCGATCCTATTACTGCTGGCACCGGTGAGACTACTCTTGAGCTCACCGCCAACCATATGGATGTCATCTAAGTCAACGCCTACACCCGCGGCTCTAAGATCCTTGAACAGACGACACACCATTTCCTTAAACGGCGGTTCACCGTTAGGATACTTATAACGGCGATAGTCTTCAGAGTTGGGAAACTCTTTATCGGGGGGGTGTGACGGTGTGTAGGACTCCAGGATTTCATCAAGCGAGCCCAAGAGTATGTCCACAGCTGCGATTAACTTTCTGATCCGCCGCTCGATGTTCTCCCTGCAACGAGAAAACAGGAAAGGGAGGACATCATATGCAGATTCAGTGGTGGAAGCGGTGATCGTCGTGATCAGCTCGTGAACAGCCTGAACGTCTTCCTGGGTCGCGGAGTCGTTCTTTGCCAAGACGAGTGTGACGCTCTGACTTCTGTCGAATGCAGCAGCAAACACCTCTCCAGGCTTGCCTGTCGTCAGCACGAGAGCGATGGTGTCGAGCACACGAAGAGCGGCGTTGGCGTCTCCGCTACCATGATAATATTTCTTTCCTTCGCAACGCATGGGCTCGTCTGAGTATCGGAGCTGATTGAGCAGCTGAAGCTGCTCCGCAAGATCAGCTTGGTCGTCCAAGAGACGATGGCCAGCCATGAGATGCTGGAGAACGAGGGGAGGAAAATGATGCTACTTGAAGTTGACTTAAAGTCGACGTTGTATACTGTTTGTTTGTGGCGACTTACATTGTTGCCCCTCCGGCCAACCTCTGGTATGTAACTATGCCTTGCTACAGCAATCCACAGCTGCTACGGAAAGTTGTAGGCTGCTTGTCACTAATATAAAAAAGCACCTGCACGCAAGGTATTTTTCTCCAGATTCCTTCCAGAAAAGTGTGTTCGCCTTCCAGCCGCCGCTATCACGCAAACAAATTAGTCAAACCCTCGCTTAACGCACGGAAAACGCAACTGTACCTTGGGCTCCCCTCACTTCGTCTTGACATTGCCCACAATGTAGAGATCGGCTGGAATGCGGTAACCCGTCCTTCTTATCGACGTCGATAACTTGCTTGTCTCCCTGAAAGAGGAGATTTGTCGTAAGGAAAAAGTCGACGCTTCCAAGGTGAAGGTCAAAGTCTGATACCTCTACCTCGAGCTCTTTCAGCCATTGGGGACCGTGTCTTTCCCTTTCCAAAAGCGCTCCCACCCAGTCCGGTCCTCCGGTTTATATCCGACATCCCAGTTGTTTTTGGAGACTGAGCAGTCCATCTTCAAGCTAAAATCATCTAACAGCGTGACCACCTTGGGATGTTGATCCTGTGTTGTGTGTGTGACAGTCGTCGTGCCCTCGGTTTTGTGCTCCACGATCGCACCTGCTATCCCACTTGGGCCAGCAGAGACATGTACTCATTTGCAAGCGTAGTCCCATTCCCAAGAGGTCGCATACGTGGGAGAACCCGCATCCTGAAGATTCGAGACCGTGAGTGCCCATCATGTTGACCAAAGACAACTTGTTCACGTACCTCCTTCAATGTTAACTTGAGCGGGGGCAAAGTCACGTCAACCGCCTCCGCTTTGTAGATGTCATATCCGAATGAGTCACCTATTTGATGGTAATACTTGTCACGGTGAACTTGTTTGCCAGTATCGATCCTGACGTCAAATGATCCGGTGGTATCGTTTAACCCCACTGCTTGATCATGCTTTCGTATACCATGCTCTTGTTGAATATGATACTCGCAGTCTTGTCCTTTGGGATTGGGGAGCACTCCAGGCTGGTACGCCACTGAGCCTCCAAGGCCGTGGACAGATTCCTCACTGTGCCGCGATTGGTGTTGCTAGTTCGGATGAAGAGGGTGAGGATGGCAAAGTCCCCGTCTTTCGCGGTGTCAGATGGAACAAAAGCGCCGAACTGGAAAATTTTCGGCACGAGCTGCACCACACCATGAGGGGGAGTGTACCCATTGACGCGCGCAATTTCGTAGCGGATATTCTTGTATTCCCCGTGGTTATGAACCTTATTCTTGATCTCGGCGGCAATGAAAGGGATGTACGAGTCGATGTTGCGGACGTGAGTGGCCTTGGAGGACTCATCGATGAGGATAACGACCGTGAGGGACTCGGACGTGGGTAGATCTATCACAACGTAACCCTCTTTGCCATCTGCGCCATTGTGGAAGACGTATGTTTGGTTGTCAGAATTGAGATCAGTGACCGCGGTTCCACTGGCTGTGCGGAGATTGAGGGCCCCAAAGAACAAAGTGTATAGACCGGACGGGACGGTCACATCGGATTTACTACCCTCAACCGCTACGGTCCCGCCAACGACCGGGAAGGACAAATTGCAAGTGGGGCCATCAGTCCCTCGTGGGTTGAATGAGTGAAGGGGGGATGCTAAGCCAAACTTGTAGTGGATAGGGACTTCGACGTTGTCTTCCAAAGGATTCGGAACAACAATGTCGCTGCAGAGAAATGTCCGTGGACCTTCTAGCATCCGTTCAACTTGTGAGAGTACTAGAACGAGCTCACAATTCGATATCTTTGATCTGTGTTTTGGACTCGGTTTTGAAGGTTTCAGCGAGAAGTTTGTTGATTGCTGGTACAGTGCGAGAGAAGCATCTTAAGGATAGAACGAGAGGATAAAAGAGAGGGTCGAACTGACGAGTAGTTTACGACGACATCCCAATTGAGCGTCGCCGAATATTGTGTCGCCATCTTGTCAATGGTCTCGGAAAGCTTTAGAGGATAAGCCATGTCGATGGGGATGGTTTCTGAATTGACGATGTGTATGTACGCTTCCCCGAGAGAGCTCGTGGTTTATGCATGCAGCCAGTGCAGCCACCGTCCATTAATGGATCTGAACATTCTTCCTGCCATCAGGTGTCCACACAGGCTTTCTATTCATGCTTCCTGCCTGTCAGCGTGCTGTAGTGATTTCCCTGTCAAGGTTGCTATAACCAACCGTACTCCACGACATGTGTTAGGCACGAGTCTTGTGCTGAGGACATGGTTATGCAGATGTGAAGGTAGCTTGCAAAGATCGGCCTGAAACCGTATTACTCCAAGAACGGTGGTCGACAGTACCGGCGATCGCAAAGTACCGGAGACAAATTCATGAAGCGACGTGCAGTATTGCAGGCTTCTAGCATGATCACATAAATCCGTTCAACTCGGTCCATGTACGAGTTGACCAGCAGAGCGCAGAAGCACCTTCCTATCAGGTGGTAATCACTCACTCCGCAACCCGAGATCTTTGCGGCCAGCCGAACCTTGTCCACGGTAATGTGCCCTCGCAATATTGGTGTCCTGAAAATCCTGGGAAGAGGGCGGTTTGGCAAGAGCCGCTCACCCCGATTCGATATATCCCAAAATTTGTGTGCCGTTGACAGCCGGACAGACTCGAAACTTCCAGCACTTCAGCACGACCTGGCTCCGCTCCGCTCTGCGTGGTCGACGCAGGTCAACAACTTTAAGAATATCAGAGTTTCCAGTGCCCCACCGCTTTCCCGGAATTTAATTTGAACAGCTGAGCGTTGGCAGAATCCAGGACGCGCTTCAGGTCATCCAGGCTTGTCCACGGCATGACACTGCTGTTTGGGTAGCCTTGGTAGAGTGGGTCGGAGGTCTCGAGGGGAAGGAAGGACAGTCGCTCGATGAGACGACTATATAGTTTCCTCGCATGGCTGCGGTAGGACGGGGAGTTCAGATAGAAGAAGGTATTTGCGCGATCGAGGAGCATTGCACACTGCTCGGGGTGTGCAAACACTAGGTGTGCTCGGGCCAACCGTACTGCCTTCGAGTCAATGAATGTTGGGTGAAGCTCACCGTCCTTGCCAAACTTGCCGGGAACGGCTTCTACGCCTTTCCCAGTGCCCCGATATCCTCCATGAACCTAGTCATCATTGGGTGCGACAAGATTCCCTTGTTGCATGATGCGGAGAGAAATGGTGGACTTGGTACCGCGAGCGGCGCCGAGCAAATCAACTACAGTGCATGTCTCGCCTTCTTCTATCTTGTCGACGACAGTGGAGTGGACCGAATATGGACTTGATGTCGTCCTGTCGCTGAGAGGCCCTGAGCCATGTTAATTAGCGCCTGTGTGCCATTATATAGCGGACCATTTTTCGAGATCGAATTTTGATACTGCGAGGCATCGAACTCTGGGCGCTCGATGTACGTTCAGACGAGGGCCGACGCCTGAAGGTACGTCGGCTGAAGGCCCGTGATGATCGACCCGCCCTTTCCGCCATCACCGCCTTTCTTTCCAGCGGTATGGGTCATGCCGCCGTCCCCGCCGCGAGCGAGCGGGGTAAACACCATGGCAGTGGTATCGCTGAGATCTTGAACATAAAGCTCAATAGTCCCGCTAGGACCACCAGAACCGCCGTCAGGACTCACGGTGGTGCCATCGCTGCCTGCAACGCCTGACGCGTCCAAGTTGACCACGCTGCCTGGCGTGCTCGGGCCAACGAGGCTCCACGTGGACACCGTCAAGCGCGGTTCCACCGTCAAGGTACGAGGAGCAACGACGTTCGAGGTAACAGCGACGGTCTCTGCAAAGAGATAAACCCCGTTAGCGTAGTCTGCGTGCTCGAACTTAGGGTAGTCTGTGTTTTCGCCAATGCGGAGACCGCCTCCAGAGACAGAAAGAATAACCAAACGCTGGTCGTGCTTGTAGATACGAAGAGACTGGTCTGTGAGGACGGACGCCATGGTACGTTGATCTCGCCATCGCCGTCGACTTGGCCGCTTTAATGTTTTGACCAGGACGAGCCCCTCCACGAACCGGCGTTGGCTCAATTGAACAGGCTAGGCTCGGTTCAACCTTGCCAATTCAGACGCTGTTTCGGTAAAGCTTTCCCAACACAAGCAACGACTTCCAACACCGCGTTTTCTGTTCCAACGCGAGGCGGTACTTTGACAGCTTCGAATCGAATCCAGGTGGCGTCTTTTGGTGTGATACTCCAACTCCAAGGGCATCTGACAGGATCGATGATCAGCGGAAGCAATCGTGTCATCTTGCGATGTACTACATTTGATATGGAAACACCTGGCGGAGACATCTGAGCCATTGGAAAGCGCTTCAGCCTACATAACACAGAGCACGCAAGGTAAGCCTGATTTCCCCAATCTCCCATCATGTCTGAAATGAAAGCGTTCAAGATCATCAAGCTTTTGCACGACAATGGCTTTGGCCCTTCCCTCTTCCTTGCTATCTCCAAGAACGACGAGCAAGCCTTTCAAAGCGCCCTGACCCAGGCCAACGTGAGCGCCGATGACCTCACGTTGTCGCAAGACGAATATGACAACCTCGTCAAAGGCGTCAAGCCCTCTGGAGAGCTCGACCTCTTCACTTGGGAAGACTACTACGTCGTGACCAGCTCGCCAGAGCCGAATGACCCCTTCGCGCTCCTCATCTTCGCAAACACCGAAAAGGTGTACTGCCCCTCAATCCCAAGTCTTGGCGCATCCCACCCGCCACGTCGTCGACTACAAGATCACGTCTGACAACAAGCTCCAGTTCTCCACTCAGGCAGATGGGCTCGTCAGTGTCTCGCTTACTCGCGAGTACGATAAAGACAGGGCCATCGCTACGGTAAAATTTTCCGTAAGTCCTCTCCTGCCCTTTTATACGTTTCGGGAGATTGATCACCGGACAAGGGCACGCGTGACGGAAAAGATATCTCCGGAGAGAAAGAGCAGCCGCCCATTCATGCCCTCAATCTCCAGGGTCCTTTCCGCTGCAAGGCAAAACCCGCCCCCAGGATGATGATGATGGCGTTCATGGAGGTCACAGAGCACTGGTATGAGAACCCCATCGTGGCTTCCATGGTGACGGTGTTCGGTCTTTTGGGTGGACCGGCGCTGGGATTCCAGATATTTGTGGATTCGTGACAAGGCGTGGCGGGGAGAGGGGTCCGCGCAGTTGTTACGCGAAATGGAAGAGCAAGAGCCCCTCATGGACGAGATCACTGAAGAGAGCTACCGCAAACCGCCGACCAACTATGAAGGCGCCCCGTCCGCTGTTAATTCGGGAATCACCTCTGACCTCAACCAGAGCTTCAATGACGATCCGCCCGACTTCAGCAGATCTGCTGATGACCTCACGAGGAAGTATGAACCGCAGGCCAACGAATCCGCAGCGGCCGCCTTATCCCGCTACATACAAAGCCGCACCATGCCTGATCTTGCTAGATTCGTGGATATGTTCAGGGCCCTCCCGGAGTTCGAGCCGTGGCTCAGACGATTCGGCTCGGAAGTCGTTGATTAAATGACAGAAGCTACTGCTGCCAGTGAATGAGCATAAATCAATGTTTCTGGAGTTCACAACATAACCCCTTTCTAGACATGCTACTACTGTTTAACATTTCGTATGCATGCTTGACTAAAGAGCACTGGAACTCCCGCTTCCCTGAAACGCCCTCGCACAAGTTTCATTAACCCAAGCTTGAAAGGCCTTGTCTGGATAGTCATCGCGCAGCAAGGGAGCCCAGAAATCATCATTGATCGGAAGCATCAGATCCAGTTTCTCTTGCAGGCGTCCTGAAACTTGGTCCAGGACAGCGTTATCGACAACACTCTGCCCGTCTTCCATGCGAGCATGTGCATATGAGCAACCAGGCAGAGCCCAGTCGACGTATGGCTTGCCGTTGGAGCCGCTCGTCAGCCATTTCGTCCTGAATTCCCAATTGTACGCTTTAATCCACAGTGCACAGCAGAGACAAGTCCGTCTGCTGCAGCCGATAGGCATAGGCTCATCCATAGGACTGAACGGATCACTGAGATGAAGCAAAAGACGAATCTCGACGTGGAGCCGGGTCTGGACGTTACGGTTGCTGGACCATTTGTCCTGCATGTCTGGACCCTCACTGTCCAGTATTTCTAGGTCGCGTTGCGCGAAAGAATCACCGCATGCGCGTGATATGGCATCCATATGGTTGGCGGTGAGCTCAAGAGTAGTCTCACCGGTGCCAGCAGTAATAGGATCGACCCAACGATGCTTCATGCCATTTGGGAAAAAGCGCTTTGCATGCATGATCAGGTTGTCAATGCCTTGGTTGTAGTTGAAAACCTTGAGGAGACGACGTCTCAGCTTTTCCACCTGGGGCTCCAATTGAAAATACTTGTCGTCTTTGCGGAGCGAACGCAGAAGACCGGAATTTAAGATAATAGAAGCAGCATACCAAAGCCGCATGAAGTTCGCTGACGTCTCTTCGATGTCCTCGAAGTCAACACCTACACCCGCGGCTCTAAGATCCTTGAACAGACGACACGCCATTTCCTTAAACGGCGGTTCACCGTTAGGATACTTATAACGGCGATAGTCTTCAGAATTGGGAAACTCTTTATCGGGGGGGTGTGACGGTGTGTAGGACTCCAGGATTTCATCAAGCGAGCCCAAGAGTATGTCCACAGCTGCGATTAACTTTCTGATCCGCCGCTCGATGTTCTCCCTGCAACGAGAAAACAGGAAAGGGAGGACATCATATGCAGATTCAGTGGTGGAAGCGGTGATCGTCGTGATCAGCTCGTGAACAGCCTGAACGTCTTCCTGGATGACGGGGTCATTCTTTGCCAAGACGAGTGTGACACTCTGACTTCTGTCGAATGCAGCAGCAAACACCTCTCCAGGCTTGCCTGTCGTCAGCACGAGAGCGATGGTGTCGAGCACGCGAAGAGCGGCGTTGGCGTCTCCGTTATCATGATAATATTTCTTGCCTTCGCAACGCATGGGCTCGTCTGAGTATCGGAGCTGATTGAGCAGCTGAAGCTGCTCCGCAAGATCAGCTCGGTCGTCCAAGGGGCGATGGTCTGCCATGAGATGCCGGAGAACGAGGGGAGGAAAATGATGCTACTTGAAGTTGACTTGAAGTCGACGTTATATGCTGTTTGTTTGTGGCGACTAACATTGTTACAACGCACTGTGGCCCTCTGGCCAACCCCTGGTATGTAAGGCTTGCTACAGCAATCCACAGCTGCTACAGCTTTCGGTACAGCAATCCACAGCTACTACAGCTTTCTGCTGTACAGAAAGCTGTAGGCTGCTGTGGTGTCACTAATATAAAAAGAGCATCTGCACGGAAGATATTTTTCTCCAGATTCCCCCCATTCTTATCGACGATATGGCAACTACCTGCGACCAAACCCTTTTTTCAGAGCGGCTTCAGCTACTTCAGTCACTCGAGTACTCTGACGAAAAGATGCCCTACAGTAACAAAGATCAGCGAGCCGAAGCCACCGACCCTATCATTCGCTTTCTCGACACTTGTGCGGTCGCGTTGACGACAGGAAAGCCTGGAGAGGTTTTCGCCGTCGCATTAGATGGACGTGGCAACCGTACGCTCGTCCTAGCAAAGAACGACCCACCCAGCAACACAGAGCGCCAGGACGTTAGCATGTTCCTCAGCAAGATTACCAAATGCAGCACTGGGACGGAGATTCTGCCAATCGTTTATACTCGTTGCTGGGAGAACGTCAAGAAGCGGCTTGACAAAATGCACATTTCTGTGAAATCGTTTTCGACTGGACTCGATGGGTTCCTGCGACGTTACGTTCCCTCTACGACGGAGCTTCCCGGTTCTGAGCACTATCGCTCACTCAAGTACACCAACCAGCCTGAGCCTCCATATTCGCAAATGATGCATGATCTTGTGAAGGACCTTCTGGACATGACTAGTAAAGGGATCAAATCGAGGAATGTCAACGAGTTGCTGTCGGAGATCGCAGCAATTGCAGAGTCTGCAGCTGTCCTCCGGAAATCCCGTCTTCTGCATTTGCTCCAACCTGGCCAGCTTCGGGACATCGGAAAGCTGAGGCGGCGTCTTGCCAAAGTTTGCCAGTATTTTCAAGGTATTCTTGCCATGTTCAAGACTGTAAGGCAACTTTTTCCAAATGGCATTTCACATCGTTGGGTCAACACCATCCAACATCAAGTTCAGGCCATTCGGCTCGCCAACAACTACAAGGATCCTTTATTGCGCCTATACAATGGCAAACCCCCTACCGAACTCAAAGGCATGAAACCAGACATGCAAAAGAGGTGGTCCGGTGGCCGGAACATCGAGACCAGGCTTCATGCTGAAATTCGCATTGTGCTAGATCTCGTTTGCTCATTGGATGTTTCGAATCAGCCGGGTCAGCAGCCCATTGGATGTAGTAAACGCAGCTGCCTTTGCTGCTATATCTGGATCCAAGCCTACAACAAGTCGTTCAAGCAGAAATTCCTGACAAGTGGCTCACATGGTAAACCATATCCTGCCTGGACTCTACCTGGTCGATGTTCCAATCATGTGAGCAGCATCGATCAAGTTGTCGCGAATGAAGTTTCGAAGCGATTGAAAGATACTCTTGAAGGAGTGGCTAATAACAACAGGCGAGTGTCTGACGAGCATAGGTCAAGCGGGTCCGACGACAGTGAGTCGGAAAAGACTATGCCTGAAGCGGGAAAACCTCTAGCGGATTCCACCTGGAAGAGACACTTTGGCGAGTGATGGGCATTATTAGGCCTTCTGTTAATTAGTGCTATTTCGCCCGTCTTTTAGAAACTCGTAGGTCAAGGGGTAAATTTACCTGTCACTTAAGTAGGACCGAATTTCTATTTGACCGCGCACTAATTCATTCGCATCATGACACGAAGGCGAAATAGCAAGACGGAGGTGCATTACTTGGTGCAATACAAAATCGGATCTAAATCTATTGCAATCTAGAAAGACGCAAATATTGGATGGTAAGACTTCGAAATGACCCAAATCACACGGAGAAATTGTCGGCCTGGTCATAAGTAGCCTGCAAGACCATGAATCAGTCCATCTAAACTAGACGTACTTCCCAAAGAAGGGTATCAACGACTGCGCGATGGTATAACTGAAGACCAGCTTCGGGCCAACGACGAGGATCTGTGCAAAGGGGAACGATCTGAGTGTGTCTGTCCCTCAACCATTCACATATAGACGCCCGTACCTTGGGTGTCAACCCTTTGAAGAACGCCGTAGGACCTTCGTTACGAATGAGGTCTTTGACAACCGTCAGACCGGGCACCTTTTGTTCAAAGTTGGCATTTTGGATCCGGGTCTTGACGGTGTCGAGTGGTGCAGCGACCGTAATGGAGGCAACGGCACCCGCGACGGACGCAATAAAGTTTTGGGTCCAAGTTGCCTTGGAATAATCGGTTACGCCGAGGAAGTACTCCTTGGTCACAGCAGAAGCACCGAAGAGCTAGGGTCGTCATAGGTGGGCGTTGGATTAGACGGTCTAGGTCCGTTGAGCGACTCACGGAGAACGACCCGGGGGCATTACGCGCCATCGTCCAACCCCAACCACGGTATAGGGTTGTTCCTTCCTCCATGAATATCCGGAAGACGCCTCGTCCACGGAATGCTTCAGGATTTACTTGGCGCTTGATTTTGAGGGCGTCCAGTGGAAGAAGAACCTGGATTGGAAACGACATTTAACAACGTCTTGCATGGGCATACAATATACGACATACCACTTCACCAATTCCTGTCAAGCTATGCACGAAATTAAAATCATTCAACAAACCAGAGTTCGCGTCTTCGCCCATTGGTGTCAGGACACAGAGACCTACCTTCCAGCCGTAGCCTGCATCATCATCTTACCCTTGCGTTCACCAAACGCACGCGTAAAGTCATCCTTGAAATGCCGCGTAATGATGTCATTAAACCATGGTTGACCCCCGAACTTGTATATCCTCTGTGAAATTTTGTACCCTGCCGCATATCCCAGACCTGGAAAGAGAGATAGGAATTTGGGCCCGAACGATGCAGTCGCGTAATCTCTGAAAATGATCGGAGAGAGCGTAGCAAACGAAACCTGGGGTATTTTTAAAAAAAATTGGAATGAGTCGATATGGTCTCTGACTACATCGCATCCGACGTACCTTTGCCTTATTACTCATAAGACGCTTTGCGACGGTGTCGACGGGGTGAAAGATCAATAATTCAGCCACACCTAGTGTACATGGTTCAGCCGGTACGCAACCACTAGAATTAAGGAGTCTACCGCACCGGAGGCGCCTGAGCCAAGGACGCGTGCAGTTCCCGACTCCTTGCCTTTGCCAGATACCGAAGGTGACATTTTTTTCGCTTGGTTGAGGACGCAATCCGAGACAAGGAGGATGCTGCGTCAGTGACCTTTTAAGAGGACAAGTTGTTTGTCTAATATTGTCGAAAAAATCTGCAGGATGGGTGCCGTTACATAATGGTATGGATACTCCTTTAGGAAGGTGCTCTTTGCCGTCCAGTGCTTGCGAACGATGTTCGTCCAACGTATCGTGGGCTCGTGTACAGCTTATCCGGATAACCCACTGAACGGACGCTCTGAGACTCTGAGGCTTAGACGCATGAAATCGTGAAACGTTAAATCCATCCGTTGCCATTACTTGACTGTACAAAAGAACAGGTAACAATGTACGGAGGAAGGAGGCAATGTCATCCTAGTCGAGAATGCGCAAAAGGTCAGAACAACGAGGACGAGACGACAGTCGTAACACGCGAAGTGAAGGACGTCGATAGAAACATCTTCCAATTCGCGCAGAACGACGTAGTCTTAAGTGGCTACTACCAGAATGCCGTGCGTCCTACAACAAGGCGACCTAGAAAAGCATGATGAGTACGCAATATACGGAAACATGATGAACGGAAGGAAGACGAGAGTCTCAGCTAAAGCATGGAAAAGTGGGGTCATATCCCGCTTGTCAGGCGAGTCATACTCATTAAATCAGTATAATTTTTTGTGTGCAATCATCGACAACTGGAAGAAAGATATCATGAACTGAGTACTCACGTCTCGATTGCAGGAAAACCGGGCCACGGAAATCGGGCGTTCAGCGCAAGGAAAATTGTCGACGCAGACAAAACGCCGAACAAGGTCGGAATTTGCCGATTTCGAAGATGTAGATTCCAGCGGAGACTGAAGTAGGTGGCGGCGAATCGAGCGTTACTTGCAATTGGTGTTTGTACCGTGATACTATAAGGTGAGTAGTTAGAATTGTCACCATTTCTTTCAGCGAACTTTTTATCATACGAACAGTTTGCCCATATGTCTTCGTGTGCAAGCCTCGCCCAATGCACACAGATCGTCCTTGCATTCAAATGGCAAGTTCCCTGAAGGAACCCGTATCCTACCTATAGATGGACGATAGAAGCCAGATCGGAACGCCGCAGTGAAAACTACCTCTCCATCGTCACTTACTTGGCCTCGACACTCTCTCGATAGTGAACGCCATGGTACACGGTTGCGTGAACTGGACGGCTGATGTCCCAGCTCGCAAAACACAACTTATGGTCCTCAGTTTCGGCAACGCTCATATATATGCAAAGGTTCCTAGCCTATTTGAAGTGGGTCGCCCTTTACCCCCTCTTCCCTTGGATGTACCAACGACGACATCATCGATGGGTTACGATCTAACTCAATCTTTCTTAGGACCTGGAAACGCTCGCTCGGACAAAATTTGGTCTCGATCGTGCCAACTTGGGCTTCTACACGTCTTGCATCAATTTTTGTAGTGACTCTCTAGCAGAGATTACATCCGACGTATGGGAATATGCTGCACCATTTGTCGGATGCATCACTATTGTCGAGAAGACTCCATCTGTCCAACAACCTGGTAAGTCATACTCGCGGATTGAGTGTGGATCAGTTGTCCTTACCAAGCATCAAGCTATCGTGAAAGCAGAGCTGCCGGAAATGACAGTCACCGCTACGGATCTGCACAATGATTCAGTGTCACCGATTACTCCTACGCTTATGGTCGATGATAAGTCTACGAAAAGCATAGATGAGAATGTCACTACCTCGCAGCCCAGTGGTACTCAACTTGCAGTGGGAGGTGCGAGCATTTCGGCACTCCGCTGAAACACTTACAGATGGTATTATACAGGTTGTCACATGGCAGGAAATGAACCTACCAAAATTCCCCTTCGTATTCAACCAAGCGAGGGTTCTACCGATGGTGCCATCCTTCCACTCCCAAAGTCACCCGGTCACTGGGTCGCTCCAAGTATGATCTTAGCAAAGCAAATGAACGGTACTTCCCATTGTTCCGACATGATAGTTCGGAAGATTACAGGCCTTCTCAACAAGCTACCCCCGTGTAACCCCATTCACAAACCAAACGTCTTCTCGGAAATTATCATCTGGATGAACAGATGCGAAGGACAAGACCGGGAACGGGCGTACACCCAGATAGCTCGATCGACCTTGGAGAGAGCTATCAATGAACCCTACAGGGCAAAGTTATATGCACGCCTTTGCCTAACAATTTCCAGGAAAGTTCATGCAACAGGACGCGTGCAAAATACGGGCGAAGAATGCGAAAGAGGTGGAAGAGTCTTTGTCTGGCGCCTCTTGAACGAGATTGACGCTGCTTTCTCTGAAGGTGTCCTCGCTTGGAAGTCAACAGCTGCCACCTCCAACGGAAGTAGGGGAGACCACGATGAATGTCGGGAGACGCAGAACGCGAGAGACCGTAGCCTTGCTCTGATAGACTTTCTCTGCGAGCTTGTCCATCGCGGGATATTCACAAAGTATGCGCTGCAACTCTACTTGGTGCCCCTACTGTGCAACATAGCAAAACGTACGAATGGGGAGCTCGAGCTTGCCTGCAGGCTATTGCAAAGAGCTGGGAAGCTGCTTGACGTCCCCGAAATACGGATGCACATGGATGCCTACTTTACGCGCATCGAGTGGCTCGTTAATTACCCGAAACTAAGCCCGAAATTGCATTGTTACCTCC
The DNA here is from genome assembly GCA_021018615.1 of Phlebopus sp. FC_14. Taxonomy (NCBI): domain Eukaryota; kingdom Fungi; phylum Basidiomycota; class Agaricomycetes; order Boletales; family Boletinellaceae; genus Phlebopus; species Phlebopus sp. FC_14. The sequence goes on from JAEVFL010000007.1 coordinate 2,296,444, forward strand.
TGGTACGACATTTTCATTGACCCATAGCACCACAATTGACGAGGATCGACAGGAACTTATTGATTCACGCGCTCGTGGTTGGGAGCCCCGCCCTTCAAGGATCTCTTATGATCTTGTATGTATCTTTGTGCTTGAAATCCGTTCCACGTTGTCTCATGTGCTGCTATCAGCGGGAAGTTATGCCTTGGGACGAATATACAAACGAGTTTTTAACGAGTGGTGATCTGAAACGAGCAGAAAAGTACTTTGAAAACGTCAAGAAGAACTACCACGACAGATTCATTGCGTCGCTCGTCGTGCCTACGCTCAAGGGCAAGGAATCGAATGTCCGGCAGCTTGCAGCCTTCTTCGCCCAGGCAAGATCCAAAGAACAGTGCTCCGCAGAAGATTTCGAAGCGGGTTTCGTGTCTGTGGCGTCTTCCTTCGATGACATTCTGCTGGATGCCCCAAAGGCGTACGAGTACTTGGGGGCCTTGCTGAAAACAGCTGGATTTTGGACCAGACCAGATAGCCTCGAGAGGATTGCGAGCAAGATGCCGGATGGTATGAGATTGATCCGGCTTAGCTTAGGGTTTGGGTTTTGAAATGATGAAGGGCTTCGTGTGCTGCTAGTTAGTATCAAGTTCGCACTGTGTTGTGCTTTTCGTGAGTTCGTCTCTATCGTTCGTTTGCGGGGCAATGTAAATTGTATAGTGTCTTTTTCTTTGCACACTTCTGATCCGCTCGAGTAAAAGAAAAAATGGGGTCCAAAATGGATACTTATCGATAGCTGCTGCTCTGGCAGAAACTCGGCGAAATTCTGACCTGGCCAGTGTCCATGTAGTAATGAGATAGGGTTTGTGGCCTATTTCGACAAGAAGGCAACCCGCTATACCTCTCTTGTCGATTAGTGGTTCCGGCTGTCATCAGCAGCCAGGACGTCGCGTCACGTACTTCCCGAGTCGCCCTTTCGCGCATCGATGACAGTGAACAAAAAGACGATCATCATCGAGCCGTATTTTTCCTTCGTCTTTCTCCTCCCTCTTATTTTAAATTGATTTTAATTCGAATTTAATTCACGCTGGACATACATGTATAGAATAACAGTCGTCTCAAGGTCCTCATATTTTATTACGTAAGCAGACCTTGGGCAAAGGCTTCGGCATATGGCATATGCACAACCCGAACGTCCAGCGCACAGGCGCGGCGAACGCCTTGCACGATCCATCGAACAAATACAGCTGCGGCCAGAGTAACAGTGAGTTCTATGTTGCACTTGGCCTCTGCGTTCTGACGGCCTTGTAGTCAACTGCAGCCAGGTCTTTACTAGCACGTGAAAGCTGAAACTTGAAACTTGAAGGCGTGGTCGACGACTAGTAACGAATGTCTCAAAGTTCCAGGGACTTTACACTCAGACCAAAGATACTACAGATGCCTTCTACCCCTTCAGCTAGTTCTGCGGTTCCAAGCGGTCCTGTCCTGCAGTCTCCTGCACCGACACTGATCGAATTTGTGAGCACAACTCCACCGCCCCTCACATGCGCGCTCGTTGCGCTCGCGCCTTGTATCGAAGTAGTAAGGTGCTTCGCGGAGATTGTCAGCTGGAAATCGTCTTGGGAAGAGAGCTGGCTCGTAGTTGCTGCCTGGTGGGCCTTGTGCCTGCTCTCGGAGCCAATGCTGAAGTGAGTGCCTTTTTTTGCAGACGCACGCTCGTTTCTGCTATTCATCTTGACCACACACAGATTTTTTCTTCCTTTGGCCGTTCTGTTCGTGTTTACGCTTAGACGATTGTCGAGGACCGAAACACCGACGGCCCCATCGCCGCCTGCGACGGAGAGCACGATTCATGCTGTTATCTCCGACTTGACGACCATTCACGAACTTCTCCCAACGTCACCGTCGTCGTACATGGCCATACCGCCGTCCTTGACGCTCGCTCGCATTGCAGCGTTCATGTACCTACCTTACCTCGTGCTCACCTATTTCGTCCCGCTTCACATCTGCATCGCCATTACCGGAACGCTTTTACTTACCTATCGCGCCCAATGGGCCCGTAATGCTCGTGCGGCGCTAACGCGCAGCGCACACATCCGATGGAGCTTTTACCACATCTACTCCTTCATCTCAGGCACGCCCCTTCCAACGATCGTCTCCCCACCGCCAGAATACACCTCTCGACCCGTCTCAGGTGCCTCAGACTACACCAGCGCCATGTCGCACTCGACCGAGTCTGTCGATCTCCCGCCGCCATCCCCGCCCCTCCGGTTTCTTTTCACCGTGTACGAAAACCAGCGGTGGTGGATGGGTCTCGATTGGACTGCTGCGCTTCTGCCTGGAGAGCGTCCGTCTTGGTGTAGTGCTTCGCAGGCGCCGTTGCCCCCTCCGTCTGCGTTCTCGCTGCCGCCACCGACCACGACGTTTGTGGCTGTTGGAGAGAAAAGACGGGCGAAACGTGTGGCGAGGTGGACTTGGGAAGAACCCGAGTGGCGTGTTGTCGTGAGGAAGGAAGGGCAGGAAGGGCTCTGGAGGATCGAGAAGACGCCCCCAAAGGACAAGGACGCAGCTGATGACGGAACAGGCACGGCTGCGCGAATGTTGCGGGCCGCTAGAGGCCGAGACGCGACTGCCACGACCAGCGGAGCGAGCGAGAGTCCAGAACGGGACAGGAACGCGAACAACGATCAGCACGTCAGCGGACCGGGCTTGATTCCAGGACAACAAGAAGAGGATGCGGTGACGGACCCGGAGGGATGGTTGTATGGGGACAATAAATGGGAAGGCGCGAGCTGTAAGGGTGGTATGGGCAAATACACGCGGTATCGACGATGGACGCGTATTGCGACGCTGACGGAGACGGTGGAGTTGGTGGGGCCGGGGGAGTTGGGCGTTGTGCGCGACTCGGGCGCGTTTAGCACTTTGAGCGGTGGGAGCACGGGCTCGATGGCTACGGCGGGCGCCTCGTCGCCTACGATGTCTTCCTTCTCTGATTCGGAGACTGTCACTACGGCGCCGGAACCGCCCAAGGAACAACAGGCTAGTGGGACGAGAAATATGTTGCGACAACGTTTAAAGGCTGTTATGGATGGATCAGGCCACTAATATGTTTTGCATTGTAACAGTGTAATATTGCAATAGTTTACCGATCAAAATAAGGGACTGCTCTGGCTTTGCGTACCTCCTAGCCTTTTGAAGGCCCTCTTTGCCAGACCCGCTTGACCGACTTGAAGGCTGGGGTGCATTTTCAGAACTGGACATGAACACCAGCAATCACAGTTAGCTTGATCTTAGAGCAAGACGAACGGAACCAGAGATATGTCGAGACGACAGAAGGCTGTTACGGATGGATGAGGTCACTTGTATGTTTCGTGTATCATTGCAATAGCTTGGCTTTGTATCCCCTACATAACAGGGCCAAACCGGGTGCAACTATGCAGAGTTTACGAATGCCTCCATACTTTGACTGTTCCATCCGCGCTCGCAGTGATCATCTCACCAGCTTCGCTGGGGTGGTGCTCAGTCCAGGTGATGACCTTGTTATGAACTTTTGGTGGAGGATTAGGCTGGAGAACCGTCGCCTGTCCAAGAAGTCGAGTGAGCAACAGGTCCGCCAAACGCGGCTCACAATATCGCTCGAGGGATACCCACATCTACCAAGTCCCAAGCCCAAACACAACCAGATTCATCGCCACAGATCACAGTTGCTTCTTCGTGTCCAAAGCATGCGCGACACCGATAAGACGTATGAGAATGCCCAGTGAAGCTGTTGAGTAGTTTCCCTGTGGCCATGTCGAAGAGCCTCGCATGTGAGTCGAGTGTAGCGACCAGAAGCGTTGTGCCGTCTGCGGACGGGACGATGGAAGTGACTGGTTCTGGCAAACGCGGTGATGACGAAGGCGGGTGGGTTGGGTTAGAGAACGAGAAGCGGGCGGGCGAGCGTGGAGGGACTTACGTCCAACGAAATCGGCGCGCAGTTCGCCTTGGCGCAAGTCGTATGTACGTACGTAGCCGTCTACGGACCCTGCGGTGATCGTAGTGGCACTGACGTGGAGTGCCTGTACTGCGTCGCGCGCTTCCTCTAAAATCTGGATAGGTGCACGGGATTGAGATCTTTGTCCCCATCACCGCAGTGTGAGAGGCGATTTCTTCATTTGAAACAAGGGAATCATACCGCAAGTCCCACAACCTGACCGTGGCGTCGTACGACCCTACCGACGGGCCCAATTTTTGAGGGGTAATCACCGGAAGCTACACGCCCGCTACTTACCGCTTGCCAGTACAGTTGCATCGACGTTAAACTCCACAGCATGCACCTTGCCCATGTGTCCAGCCAACCGACGAGAAGTCACGCCGGTCGCAACGTCCCAGACGAATACTGAGCGATCGCCTCCCGAGGACGCAAACGATGCATTATCGTGGGCCCTGCTCAACAGTTTATTCATGACGGATCCCACCAGGATGATACGACGTACACAGATATAGACAACACCTCGTAGCCATGGGCTTGAAACGTTTTGATTTCGGACCCTAGTTCAGGGTTCCAGAGGCGCACGGTGCGGTCTTGCCCACCGCTGAGGACGTATTTAGCGCTGCCTTTGGCGTATCGAACGACGTGGACTGGGCCTCTGTGGTTGTCGAGAGTAGTGTGGAGTTTGCGGGCGAGGGGTTGTGGGCCTCGCGAAGGTGCCATGATCGTAGCGATGAACGAATGAATTCGACGCGAACCACATATGTACTGTATCGTGACTACCACCACGCCACTGAGGTCTTCCAAAGGCAAGCAGTTGAATGAAACAACCGTTCGTAGACATCTATCTGTCTTCGAATGAAAACATCGCAATAAAAATCGCCTTGACCCGTCATACCGCCTCACTCCGATGCTGCAGTTCACTGACAGTCACCGACTGGCAGGACATCTCGCATCTCGATTCGAACGGTGCAGTGCACGTCTTTTACCCCAGTGGACCTGTTTCTATGTCCTTTCCGTTGCTGATCAGCCGCCAAAGTATTAAAAAAAAAAAAACTCAAAACTCATGACATCGTCTTGCAGTGGAGGCTAAGGAATCGATAACGTGTCTACGCTCTCGGCGACTGGAAGGTGGACACGGGATACGAAAGTTCCAGAGAGGACATAACGGTAGTCTGATGATCAGCCCGTCTTACGAAGTGTCTATCGACGACTTGCTTCATAGACGGGCTGGTTAGCAGATGAAGCCAAAAGGTGCGAAGTGGGGGTGCATAAATGTTGGAAGGGAGGGAACTTGAATGCATGCTGTTGGCTACAGGGTCCATCGCGCGTTCATTCGCAGTTTCGTTGACCTGCTACGTTAACGTCCAACCGACCCTCTGGCGTTCCGCACGTGGATGATGCACATTCGATGCTCCCCGTCCTTCTTTGATCAGCTTCGCAGAGGGAAATGGCTGGACTTTGGGGACGTGCGTACCCTTCGTAGCGACAAAGCGAAGACGTGTTAGACTTGGATGTTCAATCCTTCAAGCTTCAAGGCTTCCTCGCAGTGATGCCTGCAGCGATGTGGACCGCGCAAAGCCGTGCGTGTATCTTTACTACGACAGAAGTCGAAAGCAAGACAACGAACATGCTGCTGGCTATGGTCCGGGCTGCCGCGTGGTGAGACTACTGTGTATGCGGTAGATCATAGGTCAGTCTTCTAGAAGTTGGTTCTATGGAACAGACAGCCAACTCATCGCAAATAGAATTCGATAGATGACCGGACCCACACCTTCCGAGCTGTGCTGCTGACCTTGCATGTCACATCACTATCTTCCATTGTTGAGGACATTAACGATGTTACACAACCGATTGTGCGGGGAAAGCACATTTTGGATTAGAAGACAAGGTTTTTGTGCTTCACACCACGCTGCAAGCAGCATGTGGTTGGTGAGGCAATTCTTCAGGCGCCTGGACAGCACGGGCTTGCATTGGTGTATCGTGGATTCCAAGTGTCCCGGAGGATGTCGCCGTGAATAAATGACAAGCCCTTCGTTATATCTTCCGTTTTTGCAGCAGTGCCTACCCTTGCATCGATGCGCCCACTGGCGTACATATATCTACGTAAATCCCCTGGACCACTCCCAAGCCTGCACCATCGTGGCCTTCTTCCATCCACGATCATCGCCTCTGCTGGTTCTCAGAAGCATGCGGAGGACGCGTGTCCAATAGCACAGTCCACATTGACCGGAGAGTTGTGGCTGCGAGTCTGTGAGCTTCTTAAACCGTACTCATCGTTTCTCCTTCAACACAAATAGTCCATCCACCCATCATGCCAGTACATCGTGGAACGTACTCATTCATCAACCGCCAGAGTGGAACGGCCATGGAGATGACCACAGACCATCATACGCTCGTAGGTCAGTCGTTACTAGATTGTCTTTGTCTTCTCCTGTTTCTAAGTCGTTCTGCATGCCTGACTTACTGGAACGAATAGGCATGCCGCCTAAAGATGCGGATACTCAAAAGGTCAGAATCATTTGTTGAGCTCGGGATTGAGACTCACGTTGATGCGTGTCAGTGGGAGATTAATCCCCTTGGTGCTGGCCACTCCATACGCAACGTGAAAACTGGAAAATATCTTTCCGTCAAGTCCATATCTAAGGAGGCGCTCATCGTTGCGAGCGACTTTCCTGTTGCATGGCACATCAAAGAGATCCATGTTACTGAAGAGAATGCTGCTTTTTATGAGTGAGTTTGGTTCTAACATCTTGAGAGGATGGTGAACTGATCATGATTGGTTACGACTAGGATTCGTTGGCCCATGACCGACTTCATGTTTGAGCTGTCAGATTTCGGGAGCTCGAGCCCGAGGACCAAGGTATACCTTCTTCCTCCCCGTATCGAATGGTTATCATTACATCACGTCTACATAGATCCATATCACCGACGGCCAACTACCCTCGGATAAACAACGGTGCAGATACTGGAAAGCCAGTCGCTCCCGTCAGGACTCATATTACAGACCACCACCTCCGGAAAACAAATCCACTGGGTTTAGCTTTATAGGCTTTGCAGGTTCGTGCATTCCTTTGTGACCGAGGAGTCATGAGTGATTTGATGATGATCGTCGTCATGATGGACAGAGAAGTGGAAAACGCTGCTCCCTACTAGAACCTCACAGGCGTAGTTCTTGAAGTGCTTCAGTCAGCTCTGTCGCCTTGACAGTTTTTGTCTGACCCGATCAAGGCTTGATCAAAAGCTGCGAATGCAAGGATCGGGGATGCCTTGTCGATGATCTTTTGAAGTGTGAGCTGGGCTGCCGTCGTCGTAGAGGCAGGACATTGGCTCTCTTATATACCATAGTGGAAACAGTTTTCATGATACCCTAGGCAGCCGAATGCTATATATCTCTAGAGAAACCTAATGTCGTGCCGTATTATGTAACAAACATTTACTGACAGTATGACTAAGAGCATTAGCTCCCAGCGTAGGGTTAAGGTTAACGTCGGACTGACGCCGCCAACACGTACTTACACCTTAACACCTTCTACACTCCTCCTGTCTCTGCTATAGGCGCGCTCCATCCATCGAAGCAGGTAATCACAACAGTGCCAGGAAGATGCTACCCTTGTTTGGCGATGAGCGGAGACGTGAGATCAACTTAGGAGGGTCTCTCTCCGTGTCGTCTCAGGCCACGATCTTGGATCAGGCAAGAGCTCGAAGGTTAGAACGTGAACTGCAACGAAGAAAAGAAGAGAGCGCACTCAAGATACAGGGATGGTGGCGAGGTGCCTGCGAGGCCCGGAGAGTCCGCCAGCATCTACGAGAAGTCTTCCAAGGAGACGTCACAGGACTTACTGGCCTTCGATGTCTCGTGCTTATCGGTAACGATGAGGCGCTTCTCGGTCAATGGTCCCAAATAATGTCTCGGAATGACGGTGAGGGACATGACTTTACCATCGTTGGTGATTCTTACTTCTGCCACACCAAGACCTGTTATTTGGTCCTCTCAGCGGTAAAGACGGAGAACATTGGATCGCTCTCTTACACTTTGTCTCCTTACTTCTGCTGCGATCCGTGGCTGAGCTACCTACGTGAGGTTTTCTCCATGGCATGCGCGCGTCTGCTCACGCAGTTACAGATCCGCCGCCACCGCCTCGCACCTCCAAATATTATGCAAACTACTAGATCCATCTTCGCCTGCGCGAAGAAATGGTGTGTCGAGGGATGTTTTAGCACAAAGCATCACAAAGTACGCTGTGCAACAGCAGCTATATGAATTTCTTGAGCGCGCTATGATCGGGATCGTTGGTCTACTTCTCATTTCTTTGTTTGCGTCACTGACATTCCTGGGCAGAGACCAGAGTCGAAGAACGATCCAGCACTCCCTTACCTAGTCAAATTGACCTATTTCCCGTTTATTATCCTGGAATCTTCGTCCGGGCTTTTTGCGCAGTCTTTGCAAGCGCTTGTAGCTCACATCTTCACAATCCCATTACTTCCTTATCGTATCCCTCTACCATCGCTTTCAGAACTCTCAGCAAAGCTCCCATTATCGCATATGCAAGTGATATCATCCTTCATTCCCACCATCGTCTCTTCGACCTCGACTACATCGCAGATCAACATCATCTCCAACTTGCTTGCTTTTACCCCTCCTCGATACGTTGGCCTCCCTGTTTCCTCCTTGCAGAGTTATCTACGACTTCTCAGTGCGCTGCTTAATGCATTACCGACACATGCCCTCGACCCTCCGCTCTTCCAAGACTCCAAACATCAAGCTTCTTCATGGGCCGACGACAGCGATTCGGATTCGGATGGTCCGGTTCAAGTCGCTGTGGTCGGTTCGTTTGCCTCGAAGCCCGTTTTACCGACTCTGGATCCACGACTGCGAAAACGGTTGCAGACTCTGCCATCACCAACACATCTAAATTCGCTTTTGAAAGCCGCACAGCAACACCCTGAACTCCTTCCGGATCTGATGGCAATGTTCGTGTCTCTCAACACCGTCTGGCCTACGAGAAAGGACAAGGTGCTCAGCACTCTTCTTCTTTATGGAGGAGGAGGCCTTGTGCGCGAAATCTATCGCGACTATGTTCGGGCAACGCCGCTGGGTCGCGATGAAAACCTGGCATCCTTGACGGGTATGAACATGTGGTCCCTCGCAGTTCAGTCACTAAAGGTCTTATGTAGATATTTCCTTGGAATCCTCATGGCCGCCGCTGCTCCTTGTTACGGAATTGTATACACAATCTCTCCTTACGATGGGGGACGACGAGTTCTTTTCGAACTCCCGGACATCCCTCACACTTAACGAACTCATACCCTTCTCACGCACGCTCTTCAACATCGCTTTCACGCTGTACTGGCGAGACGATCAGACGAGATTACAAGAGACAAATGTCCCAGGGCTCAACTTGAGATGGGAGGGTGTACGCGACTGGATAACAAAATGTTTACAAGCTATTCACGCACGAGAGTACGTTTTATGCCGCGAAACTCCTGGTTCCGTAATTAACCTGTGGCGTTCTGAAGTTCGCGGAGGCCGTTCATGCCAGAAAACCATTGGCATGCGAATTTCAAAATTGATATGAATTCGTTCATCGAGGCTGCTGTGTACGAGCTTCTCTGTTTCAAATACAAAATGTTGTTTCATGCTGAATTGAATTATTTATTAGTTTCGAGGAACAACAGGTCGACGAGTCTGTTGCCGCTCGTGCGAGCACAAGGCGTCAGCTTGCGTATCTGTCTCAGCTGTCCCCTCGACTGGGGGTCCTGCACAATCTTCCTTTCGCCATTCCGTTCGAAATCCGTGTGCACATCTTCCGACGTTTCGTGGAAAGCGATATGATGAACAGAGGTCTCGATCAGTTGTCACGCAGGGGTAGGATAGAAGTGTCAATCCGGCGGGGTCACATAGCCCAGGATGGTTATGACCGGCTTTCCGAAATAGATCTCAGATCCCCGATCGCCATCACCTTCATCGATCAGTTCGGAAAAGCCGAGTGAGTTCATACGTTCAATTGTTTTTTTGTCACTGAAACGAAATAATTCAAAAGAGCAGGGATTGATGGTGGCGGCGTATTCAAGGAATTTTTTACTTCTCTGTGTAAGGAAGTGTTCGACACAGACCGCGGACTGTGGCTTGCGAACCAAAAGAATGAGATTTATCCAAATCCGCACTCCTATGCTACGGAACGTAAGTCCCTTTATAGGTCCTTGGGCATCATCGCTCGCCATACTAACGCAGCTGCTACGTAGCGCATAGCCTGAATTGGTATCGATTCATTGGTCGCATCCTAGGAAAAGCACTCTACGAGGGTATCCTTGCTGAAGTTGCGTTTGCTGGATTCTTCCTGGCGAAGGTGGACAGTCTATGAGGTTTTGTCGATTGCGAAGGATATTGACGATGTTTTCAGTGGCTCGGAAAGCAGAGTTTCCTGGATGACTTGGCATCTCTCGACCCCGATCTATATCAGGGCCTCATCTTTCTCAAGAACTACACTGGTAACATGGAGGACTTGTCATTGAATTTCACCGCCGCTGTTGAAGGTATGTTCCTGTACTACTACATCACATGTCTACCGTTCCTCCTAAACCAAGATAGAATTCGGTGTTGCCAGGGCTCTTGATCTCATCCCTAACGGGAGCAACGTTCCAGTGACGCGAGAAAATAGATTACAATACATCTACCTCGTTTCGCACTACCGGCTTAGCAAGCAGATCAAACTACAGAGCGAGGCGTTCTTTGAGGGGCTTTCGGAAATGATCGATCCGAAGTGGCTTCGGTGAGTCTGCATTCGAGTGAATGGTTACCCGAGGATCGCTCAACTTGGATCAGGATGTTCAATCAACAGGAACTACAGATCATCCTCGGTGGTGTCAATGCCCCTATTGATATGGATGATTTGAGAGTGCACACCCATTACGGCGGGGTTTATGATAACGACGAACCCACGATCCAGGCGTTCTGGAAGGTATGCGTTTGTCGCATCGCGACGGGAGCCGTTTCGTTTTGTTTGTCATACTGCGCTCGTTAACTGATTTTGTGTTTGTATAGGTCGTAAACGGGTTCGATCAGGAAGAAAGGAGGGCGTTCTTGCGTTTCGTCACGAGTTGCAGTAGACCGCCGCTGTTGTGAGTACAAGTATTTTCGGTGACGAGGCCGCCCGCCTTCTTGCCGACAATGTGCGTTTCTGATTGAACCTCCTAGGGGATTCAAACAACTCAACCCAAACTTTGCGATCCGTGACGCTGGCAGCGACGAGCACCGCTTACCTACTTCGAGTACATGCGTCAATCTTTTGAAGGTGCGTCAGCAAGTAAAATGCAGGCATGAAGCCACTCATGCGCGTACACCAGCTTCCGCGGTATACAAGTGAGAAAGTGCTACGAGAAAAGCTTTTGCAAGCCATCTCTTCCGGTGCAGGTTTTGATCTCTCATAAGACGTCCTCGGCCTTGTACTATGATCATACTTTGTTAGATGGTTTCCACACATGTATATCACTTGCACTAGTATTCTTGTGGTCCAAACGAAGAACTTATTCCCTTCCTCCGAGCGCGGTATAGATGTCGCTTTGTCCCGTTCCGCCCCGTCGTTCGTCCTTGAAGTAATTGGATACCAAAAATGCAACGTCTGGGAAACATCATGATGTGTGAGAAGTGCGCCAATGATACCAGGTTCGACGTGGACTGACCCAGTGACTGCTCGAAATTGAGTCGAGGATCGCAAAACGACTTGCGGCGATGCACGAGATCAAAGATCAATGTGATGATGAGAAAGGGCAAAGGAGTAGAAACGTACTTGATATCTTAATCCAAGCTGCTCTTCGCTGAGCTCCATGCTACCACCTAAACACTCCGTGACACTGAACCCCTCATCATTGAGTTCTCCCGTGAATTCGAGGCTCACTCCACCAAGGCGGGAGCCACAGAAAGCATGGATAGCAATACAAGACCGAAGTTCACTGATGATCGTTCCGAAATGACGCGTTTTTAGCCCGGTTCCAGATGTGAGAGTGCTGATTTAAATTCAATGAGCTTGATTATCCAGGTACATCCGCGGGGAGGATAAGAAAGGGACGATTATGAATAAGACACGTACTTTCCGTGCATTGGATCGCACACCCACGCTACTGGGTGCCTAGACTCTTTGACAGCCCGGATATGTCTGGGGAGGTGGGCTTGAATCTAATGTACAGTTTGAGGAAGTCATCAGAAAGGAAATTGGGAAAAAAAATCTTACTTTGCCTGCGCCGTACCTTGTGATCAGGGTGACGCGGCCTGATTCTTTATCAGGATTCACGACTGTGAACGGTTCATGGATAATAGTTTGGTAATCGCCCAAGGGAAAGAAGAAATACCGCGAAACTTACTTTCAAGTAACCTGGTCAGTTCCTCATCGTCAAGCGTTGGTCCAACTTTGATTCCTATTGGATTGCGGATGCCTCGGAAGTATTCCACATGCGCCCCGTCCAACTGACGTGTGCGGTCACCGATCCACAGAAAGTGCGCAGACGTGTTGTAAAAGCCGTTTTGTGGCGAGTCTGGGGGGCTCCCTGCTATGGGAAACTCACGCGTCATCGCTTGCTCAAAGTCCAGCATCAGGCCCTCGTGACTGTGAGACAGAGTGTGAAATGCCACACCAAAGGTCTGGAGCCGTGCGTTTCGACTAACCTGGTGTAGAAATCAACTTCACCGAGGACACCCCGACCGCCTCCGTGTTCAAAACTGGCACTTTCTCTCCCTGAGTCAGCACCTATAGTGCGGCTAAAGTCCAACGCATCGGATAGTCCTTCAGTAATTTTTTCAAACTCGCTTCTGCACCGGCGCCGAAATGACAGTCAGCGATGCGTAACTTTCACCCTCAGGAACCCGACAACAAATACCTCAGAGATGGGGAACGAACATGGGAAAGTGACCAGTCCCGAGGGTGATGCAACGACGCGAACCCAGAGGTGAGGAGGGCACGAACGTAATTCAAGGTTGCAGTGGAATGGAGGTAGGCACTGTGACATGTGAGACTCTCAACGGCCAACGGAAGCGTGGAAGACCAACCTCAGTAAGCGCTCTGGATCGGGAGTCCTGTCGTTGGGATCTAAGCTTGAGGATGATTGAGGACCTCAATCTCGACGTATAAAGGGTGATCATAACGTACCCATTTACATTGTCACCGCTGGGTGATGTTCAGTGCGCAATGCCTTGCACAATCCAGAAACGCGCACGCACCGAAAACTTAGGAATTCCTTATCCCCAACCTTCTCTGTTGCACTGCTCCTGGGCTTGGCGTACTGCCCCGCAATACGCCCGACGCGTACCTACACGTTCCGTGAGAACGACTGCTGGCATTGCGCACTTCACTGGATCGCGCATACCACGGGCAGGCGACCACCCCAAATGAGTATGAGGGAAAATGAGAGAATAAGACCAATCTTTGCGGAGATGTTTTGCTTTGCGAACGGAGACTCATCAGTACAAATAAATGATTTTGCAAGATGATTTTGTGCACGCACTTGCGTACAGGCATCAAAGCTTTCGGCACAATCTCCTGCATGAAGAAGAAAGGCCTCGTTTCGTTGCACAGCAGCAACTTGGTAACGAAGTCGCTCTATCTATTGCCACAGCTCAATAAGATGAATGTCCCGGTCACAGTGGAAATGGACGACGATGCGAACCTCGGGGGGTGTCACCAGAGGAGGCAAACCTCGTATCTTTGCAAGCACCCTGTTATTCAATGACGGTGCATCACTAATTCAGAACATCAACGAAATCGCAAAGGCGAACCGTGAAAGGTGTGGCTCGTCTGGGTACGTTACGGGCTAGGCGAAATTCAGACTGCGACGGGTTGCTAGATGACAAGTTCACACCTGAGCAGCCTTTTTTGACTTCCAAGATGAGGGCGACCAACTCGACATCGCCGACACGTTGTCCGAACGTTTCTGTTGCAAGAGGGACTTGGGCGTTGTTTGACCGCTTATACCAACACGTTAGCCTTCGGAGTCACCGGTACTCATTTTGAAACTCCCATTGCCAAGCTGATCTGGCACGATAGGCTGTCGTTTCACCCAACCAGCCGTTGGAGAGTTCGAACCACATCATATAGTTGTACCCGTGACACCCGTCGTCAATTCATCTTGAGGAAGTACGGGAACGGCATAACCAGTCGCAGTGGTTGTATGCCGCAGGTGATCTATAGATACTGCGACTCGTCTGTGTTCTCGTTCTCATGCTCGGCGTTGAGAAGGTGCGCGAAATATCGTCTCCATGTGCTGCTCTCACAACCTATCTTAGTATGAAATCATCATAAGCAGCGACTAAACAGCGACTACAAGTAATATAAAACGCAGACTGCCCACGCATACCAGTGACACCGGTGTGCGCGTGCTGTTGTTTCCACCATCCAGTATTAATTTCGTGAAAATGTGAGTGTAAAGAACTTCGTGTCGCAGGTCTCCGTGACAAGTTTCATCATTAGCGAGCCGTACGCTTTGCAGCCTCCCTGACACGTATTTGTCTCGGATATGCCAAAATCATTTCTCGCCTATCTCAAACCGCGAGAATATCACCCCGCATGAAGAACGGGGTCTGTACACATTCACAATCACCTCGCGTTGCTGATCAAAGGGTTCTTTGACGGCATTTTTCATTCAGTAACAACGGCGGGATTCGGGCTTTGGGCGGTTGAACTTCCCGTTCCGGTGTCGGTATTCCAAGTTCAAGTGGCTGAATCTCTCCGCGGAGAGGTTTCTATGCTCGTACCGATAACATGGATTGGTTTTTGCAATGTAACACTTGGGAGTCAAGTTTCTATATGGTTTCCATTCTGTTGGAAGCTATTATTGCTTCGGCTCTCCTGGGTCCCTAAACGATACCACCCGCTCCCCTTATAAGACATCGCATTCCTTCGACGCTCAACACTATCCTCCTCCACCATTTCCAATCGTGATGTCTCTCATCTGTCGTGCCTCCCTCGTCTTTGTGCAGGCTGTCTGTAACCAGCTCGCTTGCACACCCCCGAACAAGACACCATCGAAAGGTCGCTATCACACGGAAGAGGCTTTCGTCTTGCAAATAGCACCGTTCATGTTCAAGGTTACAGTGGTTCATCTTATGGTCTGGATTTTTGCTAAGGTCGTTGCTTCATGCAGGTCCATACTTTTTGCCTGTGGATGAGCGCCGCGTTTGAGGCTGTCTCCGTTTTCAACCACTACATAGGGTCCTCCTTGTCACCCGCGTTCTCGGCCCATGTCGACGCGACGTTCTGCCCAGGATCGCGGCCGCAGGGTGTCTTGACTCCCACATTTCTCTTGGGTGTGATGCTTGTCGCACTCGGGACGTTCATCCGCGTGCGGTGCTTCCGGGAGCTAGGACAATTGTTCACATTTGACCTCACCATCCACCCCGAGCATAAGTTGGTGACTTCTGGGTTCTATCAATACGTCCGCCACCCATCGTACTCCGGGTCCATGTTGTTGATCATGGGGTTAACGTTATCGCATCTTACGGGGGGGAGCTGGGCAGTGGAGTGCTCCGTCCTTGGGCCGATCAGCTCCAAAGTTTTGTGGGCAGTCTGGTGGATATGGTCTATTTCTGTCGCAACCAGTCGCGCAGTTGCTGAGGATCATGAGCTCCAGAAGCTCTTTGGTTCTCAGTGGGATTCTTATGCTGCGAATGTGAAGTCCTGGTTCGTGCCTGGCCTGTATTAGAGGGTCAGAAGATTTCGAGTTGGTAAGTTGTTCGCATTTCCTATACGAGCCACCTGTGACAAGTTCCCTAGTGCTCGCTGTATCAGTATTCGCTTTCTGTGGATTTGTTCCGAAACCAAACATTTGTATTGAAAACGACCGACGGATCTCGGTAGATTTCCCAACATATTCCATTTCCCCTTGTATATACCCCGTTCCCTGACATCAGGACAAGTACCCCGTGCGTCCCCGTCCCACAATTGCACTCCCTTCTCCCGATTTACGCTCCCTCAAGAAACTTCTCCAACGAACCCCCACACTGTCAAACCTTTGCGCCCGGAATCGATCTTGGGTTTCGCATATCGCATGAGGCGGTCACGCAATCGCAGGGAGATAACCTTGCTCATTGCGTTAACCGTCGGAGCCGAGGCTTAGTACGCTCACCTGCAGGAACGCTTATGGGCGGGGCGCAGGTTTCGGCAATAATGTCTTGTGTACCTTGAGGGACTCGTGGGAGAAGAGGCTTTCCCCTCCTTCGTTATCTAAAGTATATATGGCTGTATCGGCACTCCTCAGTAACCATATCTATGTCACAAACTGTGAGACTTGGACTAAGGCTGGCTCGTAAGCTTGCATTTCTGCAAGGAAAGTGAGCTCAGATCTCCTCGTATTCACGGGAGCAGTTAATTATGAGGTGGTCGTATTAGCCACCGAGCAGCGGGCCCCGTGTAACTGTGGAAACAAAGCACCGTTTCTCGGTGAGAACAATATATTGTACACCTATCAGTGCTCCTCGGAATTCATGTCTGAGTTGATAGAGTACGGCGAAACATCATTGACACAACCCTTCCAGGCAAGTGGGTATTCTAGACTTTCCTTTCTTGGACACACCGTGACGGCAAGTCCATGCTTCGAGCGCCGGCCCACAGCAAGCCTCTTGCTCTTACTAAGAACCCCGTCAGGTTCCAACCGTTTTCTCTGTCTTACTCCTCTGGAACAAGTAGTAGATTTGTAGGACAATTTTTGAAACAGCTATCACAGTAAGTGACTTCAACTCCTATTAGAATTGATGCTGTATACTAGAGACCGTGGCCGGCTCGCACCCTAGTCTGCTAGGTAGCCAAATGAGTTCTCGAAACTATGGCGGAACGGGGTAGCTCTTCTCATTTCTCAACCTATGTGGTGTCTGAGTATAAGCTTACGCCAGCCAACCTCCGCCACCATACTCCCTCGAAAGCACGCACATAACGTCTGCGGCACAATCCAGTCGTTGGCATCCAGCTCAAAATTCGGAACGTCAAGCATTGCTAGAAACGTGCGTCGTAATGCTGTGTTGATTCTCTGTGAAGTGATGTATACTGTCTACTACTTGTATTTAGCGCTCGTCCTCCGCTCAACACTTACCAAGAGGGTAGCATTCCGACATCTTGCACGCCTTCTGACAAGAAGTCAAAGCTACGAGGATGCATGAATTCTAAGCTGTTTATCATCGTGATTACATCTCTACTCACACTGGTCCTGTTCTCGGCTATCTTGCCAGTCACATACTGCGACGACCCTGCTGACCCTAAAGTCAGGGAGAGGGAGCGCAAAAAATTCTATGAGGAGCAGCGAGCGTGGGACGAAGAACGAAAGGAGCACGAAATGCGCCAGGTTCGGTGGGAATTGGAAGAGGAACGACGGGAGGCTCAACTTCGTGAGTGGGAGCAAGAGAACAAGGATCACGAACGAAAATTGCAGGAACGTGCGCAGCGCGAAGAGGACGAACGAAAGAGGCTCAACATGTACTGGGCTAGAGTGGAAACCCACCAGTGCACGACGTACGCCACGAGGGAATACACAGCCGTTCTGACCAACGTACCTATGGACTACGACCGTAGTCTGGAGGCTTGTAGGCTTACACCTCTCACCATTAATGGTGTTTCATACCTGCCGAGCAGGTGTGAAGATAATGTGAAGCCCCATCGTCTCCAGGAGTCTGCACGCTGAGGCCGTATCTAGGGACCCCATGCCATCATCGGATATTGGACAGTTAACCAGCACGAACCTGAGTGCACAACGTACTGGAGGGAGTACAGAGATAAGGTCAGCAATTCCGTGCATCTGAGCGAAGATCCTGATACTAGAGCGCAACAGGGTTGCACATCACAAGGATCTGGCAAAAGGGTAACACTTTGTTCTATGAAAGTAAAGACAAGATTGCGTACTCAGCGCGGAAATACAGCTGATCGAGCACTACCTCGAAATGCTTCCGAAAGGCGGGGATTGGAGTAAGTTCTGCGCAACTACTCCTATTCGCTTCCACGACATGGAATTCCAAGGTGCTCAACACTGCAACCAACAAGTAAGTAGTCCTAGCATGATACCTACAATTGACTGGACGAGTTTCGCCCAGCATCAAGGAACTTACGGTTATTGGGAGATTGATGATGCTACTTGTTAGGAAACGAATGTTTCAGTGTATCTCTCGATCAGTAGTCACGTATATTGTGTATTGGTATCGGTCTTCGTCGTTCTGTTTGACTAGTTCGTAAACAATGTTCCCAGTGATACAATTGACGGCGCCTTGATATGCGAAACGCCGAAGACATCCGACGGAATGTTAGTTTGTGAACGAAAAGAAAATTAATGCGGATATCCGGGTCCAATGCAGGGACAAGCCATCGGAAGTATTCGGTAGATCTTGTGTCGCGCATAGGCACTAAAACAAATCGTGATGCATGGTCTTCTCAGGTCCAGTGGCGTAGTCACATATTCAAACTTGTGTTTCGGGGAGCAAGACAAAAGTCAGACGTCAGCACGTTGCGCTGTCTGGACGGCGATGACGTCTCAATGCCTGTGGATTCCCCGACACGATGTCGACCATGACAATGTCACCATGTGCCGATGTCGCATTCTTTTGACTTCTACGACTTCTCTTAAGAAAGAGGGTCTGGTACTCACCTGATGCATAAATACATTCGTACAAATTCAAGAAGCAGGTTGCGTGCGTCCACATGCTTCCAAAACTTAACACGCCATGAATTCTCCGTATCTTCTTTATCCTTTATCGCTCTGTGTCTTTGCTCGACGATACCAGATTGACGTAGTATCATGAGGGTCAAGATTTAACTTACGTCTGATGTACCCGTTTTATCGGGAAATCTTCAAGCGAGCGGGTTGCTCTTACGTCCTCCTTACGAGTCGGTGCAGCCCAAATCCGCAGCGAAGCGATCGTGTACTCGTTCTGCGAATCTGATGACAATAGGTGAACGGGAAGTGTGACCTGGGTCATGGAGAATGGTGTAACATGCGACGGCGGACCTTGGAAAATTTCCTATGCGTTGAAAATATTGACTGACGACAAACTTGGAGTGTCTCTGCTGGCAGGGGTTCCGGGTCCTACCATCGAAACCGTTCGACTATATTCTTTCCGCGGGCTTGACCTGCAAGTATTTCCAGGGTCCACGGCATAAAACCATCACCGAAGCAAGGGAACAAATGGCAAAGACGAAATTAATAGACGAGGTCTGTTGGGGACTATCTGAGTTTCTGGAAAACATTTTTCAGTGTCCGCAAACGACCGCGATTGTATCGCATTCTAAGAGACCTTCCTTTTTTGGTCAGCACAAACAATGTGCACGGTCAAGGCGCCTCCTTTTCAACTTGCGACTCTACCACCTACTCTGACCGCGCCAGCTCGGTTTCAAGCGCAGTAAGAAACAGAAAGTGTTTGGTGAAGCGAATCATCGAAATTATTCTCCTCTAGAAAGCTACAAGGTCCACTTCAACCAGTGAACAATTGGTGGCCCCGACCCGGCAGATAAGCCCCTCTGACGGTCTTGGAGGGGAGAAAAAGGATGTCTAACACATCTAGGTACCTCCTTTTTCTTTTCCAGACCGTTTCTGTGACAGAAGACTGGGCTTTTCAGTACGGTGTACGATCGGCAGTCCATCTACCCCACCATTGGCAAGGAGAGGCACTTGGGCCCCTCTCCGGCCCCCATACATGACGGGACCACAGATGACTACGTGTCTGTCCGTTATGATCACTCCGCGTGTGGTGATCCGACGCCATCTGAAAGCGACCCATTGATCGGGACTAAAAAATTGTCCGCGATTGACAGGAGCAGGATCTTCGTTCGTGATCACAAGACCATCCTATCTGTCATTGTGGTTGCGTTCCTGATCTTCAACGTGTTCAATCATTTTACGCGATGCCCTCTTTATCCAGAAGTCAGAGACCAAATTCGCAAGGACTGGGACAAGGAGACTCTCGACCATAAATTCTGGAAGAAGCTTCGGGATTACGATATAGAAGAGCACAACAAAGTGATCATTGAATGGCAGCATGATGAAAAACGCCACGAAGAAGAAGTGCAAAGACGTAGAGCACGCGAAGACAAGGAACACGAGGAGCGACGAAAGGCATGGCAAGAGGAGATCGAGGATATTCTAACTCAGCAGGAGCGCATGCGCCAGAAGTGGCGTGAGGAAGTCCTTGGACCATCAGCAGCAACAGCAACAACACCGACTCGAATGGGAGAAGGAAGTTGCACGACACAGGCACGCCGTAGAGCAGAGACAGCGGCTCGAAGAAGAGCAAAGAGAGACTCAACGTCGGAGGTGGCAGCGCGAGACAGAGGATCACGATCGTCTGGAGGAAGAACGTCGCAAACGGGAGGACGAAGAGCGCCAGAAGCTGAATATGTTTTGGAGCCAGGCAGAGGCGCATCAGTGCACGACTTACGGTACGAGGGAGTACACGGCACGTCTTATGAATCTCCCTGTGGAATGGGAACACCGAGTCGAGGCTTGCAAGGCGACTCCCATCGTGATTCACGGAGTTTCATACTTACCGACGGCATGTGAAGACAGGGTGAGTAGCTCTAGTCATTGTTCATGAACATTTTGAAAATATGGCAACTGTCCAGGGCCCTGGAATGGTGATAGGACGCTGGAGCGTGAATCAGCACGAGCCTGATTGCGCCACATTCTGGCACTGGTTCAAAGACAAGGCGAGTGCTTAATTATCCGTTATTTTTGTTGCACTGATCGAACTTGCTTACAGGGTTGCACGTCACCGGGTTCTGGAAAGAGGGTATGTTTTTTTTGGATACTTGGATCAGAAATGTAGACTCACATGACGTGTAGCGTATCGAACATTACTTGGAGATTCTCCCAGTAGGAGGCGACTGGAGGGAGTTCTGCGCAACTACACCGGCCAGCTTCCTTGGACTTCATTTCACGGGAGCGCATGAATGTTTCCAATATGTGCGTGACCTTCA
Organism: Phlebopus sp. FC_14; assembly: GCA_021018615.1. Lineage (NCBI taxonomy): Eukaryota > Fungi > Basidiomycota > Agaricomycetes > Boletales > Boletinellaceae > Phlebopus > Phlebopus sp. FC_14. The sequence goes on from JAEVFL010000007.1 coordinate 2,317,324, forward strand.
TCGCCAGATTCTCGCTGTTCTGATCCAAGTGTTTGTAGAAACTTGGGACATATGGACATTGGCAGATCGATGATAGCAGCTGTTGAAGGAGCACATCTTTTTTTTTGGACTGCTTCCGCATCGGCTGGCATTGGAAATGTTGTGAATCATTGTATGATATTTGACCTTGTGCGACCGGCGCCGCTTACGTTGTCCACTACGCTTCAACACTCTGCTCTCGTTTCTGTTTCTGAAATGTCACAAGTATATTGTGATTAGTATGCAAAACCTTCCCGCTTTACCATCTGCGACCTCACCCCGACCTCCCGCAGCGCCTCAGTTACAACCTCCTCGAAGCCCTCTGGACCACAAACATACACTGGTGGTTGTGTCTCCAAATCTGTCAAGCCCAAACCGCGGAACGTGTCCTTCTCCACCCGGCCCGAGTGATATACCACGTCCATGATCGAACCAGTTGCTTCGGTCAACGATAAAGGTTGAGGAGCGCGAGAAAAGACGTGAATAAGTAGGTGAAGACTGGATATCGCGTTCCCGGAATGTTCGTCTGAACGTGGCTGCGCAGCTCGCATGACGAGCGGTAACAACACCTCTGGTTCGCGCGTCGACAGCACGAGCGTTATATCGTATTGGATATCTGCCGTTTCCTTCCATCTGAGCCCGTTGAGCATGGCCAGGAATGGCGTCAGGCCGATTCCTCCTGCAATCCAGAATAATTTACGCCGAGTATGGTGAGGGGAGTAAGGAGGGAGTTCTGCTGGGGTAGGCAAGGTAAAGTCGCCGGCGATTCCTACCAGGGGTACGTTCAACTGCAGAGGGCGAGCATTCTTCAACAGGTCGGGACGATCTTTTACTAGTGCGTGTATGATGGAGAAAAGTGCGCCCGTGACGGCCCCTCCAGATTTATGACGCATCGTGAGGGCGAAAGAAGTGGTGCCATGGTCATCATTATTGACATTTTTCGACGACGGACCAGACCAGGTGCTCGAACTGGAAATGGTCCAAGTTCGTATCCGGTCGTCGTTGACGACAATAGGATTCTCGGGTGCCATATGCCGGTATGACAGCGGTCCGATGAAGGACTTGAAATCTAGAATGGCGGTTTGTCCAGGAGTTATCTCGAGCGGACTAGGAGATTCGAATGTAAATGTCGCAAGGTCGCGAGAGTGCAACTCCACACTTGCGAGGGTCACACTCCGTTGGGTCGTTGAATCATCAAAGTAAGTAGAGTATGTTTCTTCAGCGAGTAGGCGAGTGGGCGGGGAGTAGGGGCTGCGATTGGCCACGGATCCCGGACGCTGGCGGACAGGAAGCGCATCGCTAACGAAAATGAATCCTGTCACATATAGAGTGGTTAGTGCATTAGTTCGGGGCATCAGCCGCTGCGCTTCGGCACCGACGATATTTTGTGCATGTCCGGTAAGGTAGAGTATGGAACCGGTCATAAACGATACAAATGTGAAGGAAGCGACTGGAGTCGCTTCAATATTTCCCAACGATGTCATTAGTCGATTTCCTGACAAGATGACAAGAGCATCAGTTACAGGGCGATGGAAGTAACAATGGACATTTAAACACACCAGAGTAGTCCGGAAGGACCAGAGTACGTCCGTCTGATGGACGTACGCGCACGAAACCTGGCTTCCCCCCTCGGTGGTTCATGCCTACATGAGAGGGGAACTTGGCCCGGTCCTCTTCAGAAGCACTGTAAAGAGTACCAAGAAAAAGTGTGTCCGATTCAAGGATGAACGATATAACATCGCTAGGCAAGCGCTCGTTCGCAGATAGATCCACACGACGGTGAAGGACGCGTGGGTGAGTATCCGGCCACGCCACGAGCTCTCGTACATTGATGTACTTTGGACAGTTTCTGGGATATAATATCAGAATGGCCTCCAGTAGCCTTTGTAACGTTCAGGCTTACCCTAATGCTTCGTTAACAACAGAACGGACACGAAACACATCGCCATCGCGTTCAACCGACTCTACGTATCCAGCAAACTTGTTCCTTCGCCGCGTCGAAAACTCCACACCGATACCAGCAATCAGCTTCAGTCCACGACCGTCTCCCATCCCGACGTTCTCAAGAAACGGATCACCCTCCCAAGGACTGATGTTCATCGTAAGCTCTCCAAAGCTCTTGCTTGTCGCAAACCCGGGCTCACCCCCACGGCCAGCCAGGATCGATGACCACGGACGCTGTCGGTCATCAATCGTCGTGACGGGGATAAACGGTAGACGAGTCGTATAAAATGTTTGGTGCTGCTCCGTCATCTCGGGATGGACATCTCTCCATGCCAGGGAGACGACGCCGTCGAAGCCAAGTTTGCACTGTATGGCACGCTCGCCTTTATGCCATCCGTTGAGGCCGACCATCGTGTGTGTTGGAAGTGAGAGAAATCAGTTCTGTCCATCCTTGACCTTAGGCAAGGTATTATAAGTGAACGCAGGTATACCGGGTTGGTCATGTGCCGAGTGGAGATGTGTGTAAGAGATGAGGTTCTTTGTCATACACACAGGAATACGAAAATCCCATACAGTACCAAAAGATCACAAACAATTAATGAGAACAAGAACATCAGATGAACCATCCTACCAGACTCCCTATTGCAGCGCCTCGGCCACCAACTCCAAAATTTCTTTCGTACTCTTACCCACGTTCTTGTCATCCTTGACTATCGCCTGCCACACAAGTCCATGGTGAGGCTCAGCAGCAACACACTGCTTTATCACCTCCGCAACATGTTCCTAAAGCGATGTCGTCAGAAACCCAACAAAGCCCAATACCCAGGGCGAGAAACCTACCGGTGTCCCATGCTGTCGCTCAAACTTGACCCACCATCCCCAATGATCCCCAATATCCTTGTCCTGCTCCGTCGCTACCGAGCGTGCAAACCACACTCTCGCCTTGTCAACCTTTCTCTCCGCCCAAAATAATCTCGCAACCGTGCACGTCACGATCGCATTGTCTTTCGATTTTTTCAACGCATCAACGGAACGAGACTTGCGTGTTGGTCGTGGCTCTGCCCAGATCGACATCGACCAGAGAATACCGGATGTTGGACATTCTTGTAGACCTCGCGCGAGCATGGCCTGCGCCTGCGCTGTACCTCCTGAACGCTCTTCGACGCCAACAGACTCGGCCCAAAGCATTTCGTTCCCAGGATTGACGAGTCGGCCTTTCTCTAGCAACGCGCGAGCCTTGATGCTCTTTCCATCAAGTTCCTCAAGCTTGCTTGCCAGTATCCACAGGGTGATCTCCTTCGGACAAGCCTTCACCCCCGCAGCATAAGAACCACGCGCAGCGGCGTAATTCTTCTGTAGTTGGTGAATCTGGCCTTGGATCATATATAACTTTGCAAACTTAGGGAACTTGGAGAGTGCCGTTGATACTGTCTCCAGGGCAGCCGCATATTGTCCCTGCTGTCGTTCGAAGACAGCAGACTTCATCCATATCTGTCATAATATGAGCATGTGCACCGATAGCAAGAGAAGTGAATCACTTACCCTCTCAGTATCAGCCACGGTACGTGCACGGACGAGGAGTTCCCTGGCCACGCCGAGTTCGCCATTCTCCGCTTCCAGCTTAACAGCGGCGAGCCAAATCTGCTCACTTTCGGGATTAGCCACGAAGGCCTTTTCAAGAACCTCACGAGCAGCAGGTACGTCTCCTGCATTCCACTTCTCCTTTGCAGACATGAGCCACAACACCTCCGCCTGTGGGCAGTAGTGCACAGCTTGCGACAAAACAGCGTCAAGTGATTCCCTGAACAATAATATGGTTAGTAAACCACAGTAACAAATCGATGTCCCATGTGCATACCGTGTACCATGAGTCTTTTCGAGGTCTGCAGCCTTCCGCCAGAGATTCCGTTTATCCGGGAACACCTTGAGCGCATACGCCAAGATGGCTCTTGCAGTACCAACCATCCCTCTTGCCTCTGCGCTTTCGGCGTCCGTCACCCACGTGTCCAATCTATCTTCTTCCTCCACTTCCATGGCTACAGTCGCTTTGATGATAGCTTCGCACGTTCTCGGTGATCCCTCTGCCTCGCATCGCTCCGCCTCTTTGAGCCATTGTTCCCGCGTCAGAAGTACTTGGTGCCGTCTAAGTTCCCTTACACCAGCTTCTATCGTCTTATCCACCACATCAAGCTCTTTGTTCCTTGCTTCTACTGGCTTATCCGGATCTGAGGTTGCTTCCTGCTCGAGTAGACGACCAGCAGCTATCCAAATTTCATGGGAGGTGGGGACGGACTTGCGTGCTTTGTTGAGGACAGCCTTGGCTCGGTCAGGCGTCTCGAGACGAGCAAGGGCGAGCCAAAGTTCAACGGAAAGGGGTATCACCTCAACAGCACGTGAGAGGAGAATACGAGCATCAGACACAGAACTTTCGAGGTTGACGGTTTCTTTCCATAGACGAACTGAGTTCGGGATGTTCTCGAGGGCTGTATGGAGAAGCATTAGTCGGCACAAAGATGACATTAAGAAAGAATCACCTTTACGAAGCACACGCTTCTTTGCTTTAACGTCTTGTTCTAGGTCTGCGGCTGCGAGCCAGACCTTGACGCTCTGTCCAACATGTTGCACAGCATTCGCCAGAATGACCTTGGCATCGTTGTTATTCTGGTGTGAACGCATCATGAATATGAGTAGCTGCTGATCAGGGTATCGTTAGTACTCACGTGTAGTCGAGCAGCTTCGAGCCACACGTCCTCGCTCTTTGGACACTGCTCGCACCCAGCCTTGATCAACTTGCGCGCGGCTACCATCCGACCCGCGTGCTCTTCCAGGCACGCAGCGGCAATCCAACCTGGAGCGTGCTTGGGATTTGATTTGACAAGTGAATCAAACAACATCCGTGCACGCTTGATATCACCGATTTCGGCTTCACTTTTGAGAACGACGCTGTTGAGCGATGTCAGATAACCCTTGGGGTCGACGGAGGTGGCAGATCCCGATGTGGTGGAAGTTCCGGATATCTAGCACCACGGATTTATTTTGCGTTCAGAGCAGGGAGGTTGTTACGCACCTGATCCAATTTCAGTGACAAGATCTTGTCTCGTGCTTGACCAATCTCTATGAAATTCGTCATGGTCCCAGAATCTGCGGGAGTTTCCAAACCACCGTTCTGGAAACCAAGGCATCAGCAAGCGATATGAGGCAGCGACAGATAACCCTACTCGTTGTTGATTCGCGTCCAAAGAACTCTCATACTCTGTCTGTGCTCTGTCTCCCACAATGATGCTATCGGGAACGACAAAGGATCTTTCATCCTTTCTTCTCTTCTTCCTGGTGAGATTACCTACTTCCGGTATATTCTCCCATTCCTGGTCGGATACGACAGACAAGCCACGCTTAAGATCTGCAAACTGTAGTTGAATCTTCGGACGCTCAGCACGATGCTGCGCAAGCTCCGCATTCTCTCGGGCTTCCCTAGACATGGCGAAGAAAGGGTGAAATAGGTGAATCAGATAGAACGAACTGACTGACCAAAAAGCCGACGCACCTACGTGCCCGTCTGCGAGCGTCCATGTTTTGATCGACAGTTTCGTATATCTTGTCGGCTTCTTCGTCATCCTGTTCGTAGGTTGTACCAGCAAATAGACCATATTCGTTGTCGGGGTCTTGGAATTGCTCAGCGTCGACTTCGGGTTCTTCACCGCGCCGAGCTTGAGCTTCCCTAAGGAACAGTTCGTGCTCAGTACGACGCCATTAAGACCTGAGCGGTGTCACATACGCCACGGCTTCTGCAGATGGGCCTTCTCTAGCTGGACCGATATCTGAACGAGTTGTGAAACCGGAAGCACTAAAAGTCTCATTGAGAACCTAAAGGTCCATTTTGGAGCTGGCTGAGTACTCACCCTCGACCGAGACCAGCGACGTACGACGCTGGCGCGGGCATGGACAGAAAGGCCAGCTTATTATCCTTCTTGGACGCCATGATAGAGGTTGGTCGCTGGACTTGCGGTGGTTGAATGTAAAGACTCGGCAAGTACAACGACGGCTGCTGACGTTCAGTGGTGACGATCTTTAGGGCTGATGTAATCACATTGCCTCCGAAGTCCGATCCGACCACAAGCAATCGATCAAGCGGGGTCGTCCAATAAGCGCTCACGGTTTTCGCAATGTCAGCCAGTACCTCGACCGTCGAGGTGAAGGGTCCTGACGGTATCATCCTTCAGTTCGTCCGCGCGTCGCAACCGTCAGCCCAACAGTCTACGATCGATGAGATAGCCGTGCCCAAGGAGGTCATCAAATCACGTAAAAGCTCCATCCGACTATTCTGCACGACCTGCTCCACGATCCTCGCAAAGCAACAGACTTGCCAAAGGGTATGTTCCAAAGTTTGAAAATCAATAGCATTGAAGGTTAATCTACGATTCTATTCAGTGCAAGAGCACTTATTACTGCTCGAAAGACGTGAGCGAATATCTTTCCATGATAAGTCAAACATGTGTATACTTACAACGGGATCCGCCAGTGCCAGAGGAAAGACTGGTCCGTCGAAATTTGATTCTACCACCTGAGATCTCTTACCATCGAGCTGCAGGTCCAATCATAAGGCGACATGCACACCAGTCGAACGCGCAGCTGGCATATCAAAGCTTCTCAGTGCCATTGTTGCCAACGATAAATTGATGGTCAACCTAGCTCTCGCTGCGGCCATCGACCTGGACCTTGCCAACGACAAGCGTGGTCTGGGGTCGCGCATTCCTTTCTTAATATGCGTCAACTTGGGCATCGAGCCTTCCAACATCCACGACTTCGCCAAGCTACTATTCGCAAATCCAGTTGACCCAAAGCTTGAAGGCATGGTTCAATTCAACAACTTGCAATCGCAAATACCCGGGGTACCGCCATACACTGCACTTGAAGAGCGGTTCGTGGATATGTGGAAACAGGCCAGACGCAGACTGCCCAAAGACGATCTGGTCGGCATGATGGAGGTCGCCTATAACGTTAATCCACTGCAGGCCATAAACTTCCCTTTTCCTGTTCCCAGTGGAATTTTCGATATCCTGCGTCAACAGGAAACGCCTTTTAAATACGTGTCAGCATTCACGGGGGCAATAATGGAAAGACCTTTAGATGTTGCATCGTGCCTGCAGTAAGCCCACAGTCCCCAGCAGTCGTGACGTTTTCCCAACTCTGCTGCATAGGGATATGAATATACACATACGCTCCGACAAAAAGAATCAATTACAGCTGCGTACGCTGATGACGGAAGCGGACAAGGAGATCATAAGAGGCGTTACCGACCGCACTAAGAACACGAATACCTTCCGTTTCATACGAGAGAAAATCAACCGGGAGGACTTGTACACTGATATCCGTTTGGTATTATAGTCCGAGATACGTTGGAAGTTTGGGACTCGATTTGTGCAATGCCATGTTGCGAGGGTAGACCTGTCCTCGGTTAGGTCACTCGGAGATCAATGTTATTCTTTGCATGTAAAACCAGCGCGTCCCTCGAGAAAAAATGGCGCTCTGACATCTGTTGCAGTGGTAGGTCGTTCTGGTCGGCCTAAGGAAACCCTAGTGTGTTACCTGACACTAAAAAAAACGGTGAGCGCATAGCCGTCTTCCTTCCTGTCTGATTTGCCTTTGAGACCAGAGGCCGAACCCTCTTCGACCGGGTCAATCAACAACAGGACACCTAAGATGCCTGTTCGGACCCTATATCACTCGCACACTCCTTACCTTCCGCAACCATACTCAGGCGTATACACTAGATGTAGGTCATGTTGGCCGGTGTATATTGTTGGAGTCAAACGTCGTGACATATTATGTAATCCCATGATTTTCCGTTCGTCGTAGAGCTAGACATACCTCAGTGACTTCCACAGTTCACTGAGGTGAGATATCATTTATCCCCACTCGATTTACTCTTACTGACGTACCATAGCGTTACTTATTGCTATAGGTACATATACCCAATATATAAGTGACTTCCACAGTTCACTGAGCGTTACTTATTATTGCTATACAGTGAACTGTGGAAGTCACTTATATATTGGGTATATGTACCTATAGCAATAAGTAACGCTATGGTACGTCAGTAAGAGTAAATCGAGTGGGGATAAATGATATCTCACCTCAGTGAACTGTGGAAGTCACTGAGGTATGTCTAGCTCTACGACGAACGGAAAATCATGGGATTACATAATATGTCACGACGTTTGACTCCAACACACTGAGCGTTACTTATTGCTATATATATTTGTCCGTACCATCCATACAGACTAGGGTACGGTGTAAAAGTCGCAGGGACTTTTACACAGCTGTTATTAACAGATCACCCCCGAGAGCGTTTTTCACAGCCTGTTATAAACAATTATTAACTACAGTGTTATTAACTAGTGAAAAAATCATTATTCACAGTGTTAGTAAATATTTCATAGTGAAAAAAAGTGAAAAACTACCAGCTCCAGTCTGGCATGCCCATGCTCAATGCTGGCGACCGCTCCGTAGGTGTGCGCAGCTTCTCCGCACCAGAAACTGGGATGGTAGCAATCATATCACATAGCAAAGGACAGTCGAGATCGATATCCTCGTCCACGCGTAAAATCTCCTCCTCCGGCAAGTTGGTTTGACCAGAAGCGTCATCGGCATCCTCGTCCGTCTCCGATTCGTTGTCGCTGGCATCCTGAGCTTCACTCGATGAGGCGCCGTTACCGGTGGCTGGAGCACGTGCTCCCGTTGTGATGGTATCCAGTATATCTTGGTCGATGTCACGAGATTTCACGGAGGGGCGATATGGAGGCTTTCGTTGTCGGGGTTCCTTATGGGGAGGAGCATGTAATGTCTGCTGTGAAGTTTGCAACAAAAGCATACCTTAAGAGTTCCATACCACTGTCCAATCTGGATCATATCCACGAGGGTTTGAGCATTTTGATTTGCGCACGTAGGCGAGTTCAGCCACATAAGTCTGGAGCCGGTCCTCTCGTCTGGCATTGAATTGATGAGCACAGCGGGAATTTTCATTGCGAGGGACTTCACAAGTTAGCAACTCATCAACAGTGTAGTAGTAGTGACTCACCGACAGGACGCGGGTGTGGGGATGAGACTCGAGAGCCTTCCACCATCTATAAGTGTCCAGATCTTTGAGCTGGCTGTTGAAGGGGTACTCGTTGCACCAATATGACTGGAGCTGATGCTTGAACTTATCAACGACTCGCTTTGCTCTGATCTCCTGCACGAGCCTGAAGAGTGTGTTCATTCAAGGCCCCTATTTCACTTCCTGTGCGCTCGAGGAGCTCGTGATCCAATTCAAAGGATATGAAAATATGATATACCGACTGGAATGGGATGCCGAGGGGTAACACACTTGGTAGGTTGTGAAGCAACATCTTAAGATGTGCGAGAAATTTAGGAAATTCATTGGAAGTAATGGATTCGGGTGCCGGGAATGGCATGGGCGTTGAACGAAGCTGAGCGCTGAGCAGTAGCGGGGCCCGTGCCAAAAGGTACAGTTTCACAATTTTTAACACTCCAAAAACCAGGGGTAGTTATTCACCGGTTAATAAACAGTTAATAACAGCCTTTATTTAACAGCTGTGAAAAAAGAACCACTTTTACACCGTACCCTAATACAGACCACCATAGTTCGTCCTCGCCCCCTGCAGGGCGGTGATTTGGACGTTAACTGTAGGTTAGGACAGGATTTTCGTCATGCGACCTACCTCAACTTGGGGCATTGAGCCATACAACGTCGCGGATGTTGGGGGGTGTTGGTCGACACCTGACAAGGTTGTGAACATGCACGTACCTGTCGACAAGCACTGTCGTAGATGAATAAGGTTGGCCACCCTCGATGCGTTCCAGGATTCGGACGTTCCATTACTCGCAAACATTAACGTTTATCTCCATCAACCTGACTTACCGAATTTTGGCGCAATCTGGTGTTGAAGGGCGCGTCCCGTCGCCGTGTGTCAACGAGGTCCCAAGTTCACGGCTAGCCAAGGATGTGCATTGGCGTATGTTTCTCACCAATGAGTTGTGGCTGGATGTCGAGCGGAGTAGTACTAGAGGCGCGCTGCAATTTCGGACTTGGTGAAGACCTTTCCCGCGTCCCCACTGACGTGCCAAATGTCACTGCATGATGCATCGTTCTTCATATTATCGTTCATGTCGTTGACGACTTACCAGGCTAAGGTCTCTCGTTGAGTGATTGGATACTGATAGCAGGATGCCCGTCCGGTCACGACGAAACCCCACGTTGATTGAGTTGTACAAACTATGACCTTACCACTCGCTCGAACACGAGCCCTTCCTGCTATGGCCTCTTTTCTACGGCGAGGCGCCGCCTCACGGAGTCCTCGGTCCGACCAGAAGTAAGGTATGTATGTAGTGTCATGTTTACAAGGCCCATAACGTCGATCGAGCGGCTAAAGCCAATTGTGAGTCCTATCTTCCACAGCATCCATCATGTCCTCGAGCACAGAGGACACGGAACCCCGTACACTGCGTGTGATCCATGCAGTACACCCCGACACCCAAGACATCTTTCGCAAGTTCGCAGTGCCAAAGGAAACCCTCAAGACCAATAAAGGCACTATAGAGAAGGTCTGCACGAACTGCGGAACGATCTTGAAAAAACTCTCGGTCTGTCAGAGGGTATGTGCCACTGAAGTTTATGCGACTTGCCAGTAAAGGGACATGCGCTCATCGTACGTTTCGTCAAGTGCAAGAGCGTCTGGTATTGCACCAAAGAGGTAAGCTGAATCCGTATGACCTGGATCTCCATTTCGGCCTCTCAACCCAATACACCAGTGCCAGAAGAAAGACTGGTTTGTTCACGCGTACGACTGACAAGTGGTCTTACGAGTGAAAACCTCAGGCTTCGTCATAAAGAAACATGCACTCCGGTCGAGCGCTCATCTGGCATTACAAAATTCCCGCAAACTATCATTGCAAATACCCTTTTACTCAACACTCTCGCACTTTGTGCAGCCATCGATCTGGATCTCGTCAACGATAAACGGAGGCTAGGTTTCGACGTGCCTTTTGTGGGCCAGATCAACGTGGGCATGGAACCATCAGGTTCCACCGATCTCCACAAGTTGTTGTTCACGAAAGAGCTCGCCAACTCAAAGACCGAAGGGATGGTCCAGTTCAACAGATTCATGTCGTACATACCCGGACAGTTTGGGTATTCACCTCTCGAACCAAGGCAGATGGCGGTGTGGAACCAAATAAGAGCTCAATCGCCCAAAGATGCTCGTGTTGGGATGCTGGAGTTCGTTTACAACGTTAATCTCAAACAGTCCACGATGGTCAACTTCTGTGTTCACCCTGAGCACCTGCTTGCGGCCAAGCGCGCAGAGCCTTTCACTCATTTTTCAGGGATCACGGGAGCGAAAGTGGTACATCCTATGAGCGTTGTAACGTGCTTGGAGTAAGTTTTCAATCGTTCAAAGGCAGGGGTCATTTGGCATGAAATTAACTGTACAGATTCATGAACACCCATGTACGTGCCGACAAGCAGAATCAATTACAGCTCCGTACAGACATGACGGAATCAGACATGGACATCATCAGAGGTGTCATGGACAGGGCGAACAACAGTGAAGCCGTATGTTTATTGAGAGAAAAGATCAATAGGGAGGGGTTCTATGGCAATTTATCTTCGTTTATGTAGCTTGCAGATGCAGAAGTTTCGGTGTCGCGTCACTGTACGATAACTGGGGGCTTGTGATGAGCTATGATTCAAGTATTACAGAACTTAATTTGGACGTACATAACTCTCGTTGAACTCAGAGTAACGTTCCATCTCGCTGGAATGTATATCTGGGAAGGGGAACAGAGACCGAGGGAAGCGGTGAACCAGATCAAATTAATTTCCCGCGTCAAGGTTGGCTCACTTGGAAAAGATGCGAGGGAGAAAAAGGATAGGATTAGTGAAGTAAAAGAACTACAGGTCCATCTAGGAATCTAAAATAAAATAAAAATCTAACGACCGAGAAACTTAAAATAATGAACCGATCCAACTCTTCAAGCACAGACGCCGAGATCCTTCCACGTGCCAGAGGTGTCACCAGGCGTGTTGCTCGTCGTCCACTGAACGGCAACCCAGAGATGACCATTGAAGACGACCTTGCTTCCAGCAGGGTAAGCTTGCGACTTTTGCCAAGCGGGCACGCCAGAGCAGTTGACTTTGTTGTTGATAGGCTGAGCGCATTCGCCGCTGTCGGTCCATGCGTCGGAGCTTCCAGGCTGGCTGTTGAAGGACCATTGGTTGGCAGTGAAGAGTCGGCCATTGAAGATAACCTTGTCACCGGCGGTGTACTGAAACAACGTTGTCAGCTATTGCGTCCGAAGTGGAGTGAGGGGGGAAGGGACTTACAGCCAAGTTCGATTGCCACGGCTGAACCCCGTCGCATGATACTGTGCCGGGGTTCGGGGCCTGAGGGCCAGTAGACGAGTGAGGGGGCTGCGGGGTAGTCGATTGGCAACCGTGAGCACATGAGGGAGTTGGGGTGGTACTGCATGGTGTCGACGAAGTGGTGGGTGGAGTGACCGTTGAGGTAGAGCACGGGGTCGTGGTAGTCGTAATTCGAGTGGTTGAAGGGGTGCTAGACGGACAGCTGGTTGTGATCACTGTCGTAGTCGGCGTGGTCGTGGGGCACGGCGTAGTGGACGTCGTCACCACAGTGGTGGTAGGGGATGTAGAGGTATGAGATGTGGTAGTCGGCGTCGTGGAAATGGTAGTAGGTGACGTTGGCGGTACAGTGGTAACTACACTCTGAGAAGATGGCTAGATCGAGATGAAGAATGAGCGCTGAGAACAGAAGATTGGTAAAGGTGCTAACCTGGCCTCCATCACGAGGAATAACGCCACCGTTTGCTACCAAGATCGAGGAGAATGCGAAGGCAAAAGCGAAGAGCTTGGAGAACATGGCGGGAGATATCGTGAATACGAGCTCGAGTTGTCTGAGGGAGCTGGAGATATGGGAGATGTAGAATCGACCTGAGGTCGCTACCTTTTTATACGTCGAGGCAACTCGGATGTCTCACTTACTGAACGAGCCCCCTCGGATGGCTCCAATCCGTGTCTACGCTCCCGGAGGAGGTGAAGCTAAATGCTTTGCATTCAAGTAAGTCGATCAATATGAAAGCCCATCATATACAGATTCGATTGACTCTTGCTGATTCGGAGACATGTGATTTCGGCGACCCATACATTCGTTGGAGAGAATTGAGTCCCGGAGCTGGTCCCCTCGGCCCATCGGATAAAGGGGCTTCAGCGATCTGGACCATCCAACATTGAGACCATCCGTACAATATATTGTTCCATTAAAAGCTTTTGTGACCTCATGAAAACGACTCGTCCTCGTAATGCGACGTGCGGGTGTTTGGAGCAATGAACGAAAATGACCGAAGTTGACTTGATCGGCCTCGACCTATGCCCACCGACGGTTTCGAATTCCAGGTCCTGTCTATTCAATACGGCCAGTTGTTGTGTTTTCCAGCAGGGATGGTGCTGTGTGCGCACTAGCGATTGACGTCCAGTCGGCGGTCAAGGATGCTCCGGGCTGTCTTCCAGCCAGCGTGGACGTACCACCGAATACTCACTTCTTCTGCATGGCCCGCACCACAGGAGGAATAGACGGTCAATATCGCTCGTAGATTGGGAGGATACAAAAAGATACGAATCGCATATGCAAAGTATGCACATTGCAAGCACAGTGAACACCATCGCGGTTCGAAAAAAAATGGTGTCGGGGTTTGCATAGAAAGTGACTGGTTGAAGTTCCACACCTTGGACCACAACTTGCAAGTTCCAAAAAACAACTGACGGTGAGTCGTGCATGGATTCAAGCTTTTCGCTACTGGTAATTGTCGTGCGAACACGGTGAGCACTTATCACCACGCATACAGCGCTGGACGGCGCTGGTTTGAAGAGCCCCTTCCGAGTCCATCCATTGCAAACATTTCCTTCGCATTTTCAGATCATATCAAACTAGGATGCGCCGACTTCGAAGGATCCGCACAGAGGCCGGGTACTCGACCACCGCTCCCCTTCGCCGCTCGTAACACCAGCCAGGATATATGCGCCCAGTAACTGTTTTCCGGCGTCCGGGAGCATCGTGTCGTCGTGGACTCGGAATTTGGTACAACAGCGGGCCCGTCTCGAGAACGGTTTGCACCAAGCAATTGTCCTCACGAGAAGGACCTGCCTTGTGCTTTCTTCCAGTAAACGCCAACGTGGTACTTGCCTATACTACATGGCCTACATAGTAGCAAAAATAGCAGACAACATTGCTGGTTGCGAAGATTAGCATAAGTACACACGCAGAATGCCCAAGGTGAACTTTCATCGTTGCAGGAAATTTCGACTCGATGTGTTACCCGATGCGGATGCCTCGGTTTAGGACACCGCATCCTTTTGTTTTTCCTCTGGCATGATTCCGCTCCTCTTTTATAATTCAATTACGCCAGCATCCGTGGTGACATTCTGCAAGCTTAACTTTCGTTTGGAGCTCCTGCTGATGACATCACGTACACAGATCCATTGTGTCGCTAATCGTGATTTGGAATGTCTGAATCACCGCCTTCCTTGTTCTGCGGAAAACTGGATCTGAGATCCGTCATCGGACCATTAAACACCTTTAGGTTTGGACATATGACGGTGCAGTTGGCCCTCATTTCATGGGGTGCTGTTGGACGTATCGGTGTAATTTGACAAATCAGCAAGAAGAGGGAATTCCGTTGAGTATACGACCGGCACGTCACTTCAACGGACAATTAACCACGGGTGCACGGGGCCGGCCCCGTCATAATGTAGGGTTAAACGACGCGGTCCTAAAGATTTCCCCATCCTATCGTTGATGAAACTGACCATGACAAGGATACTGTAGGTTCGTGGTTAGTGGTCATGATATGCGGCGTGTGGTCATTCGGTCCTTCTCTTTAGGGGTTCTGCCAAGCATACGTTGCTCTGCACCGGACAGATTCCTGGGAGCATACCGTGGGCATGGCCTTTCGTCGAAGTGCTGGGTACAAGCCTTCTATCTCGGCACAGAAGCGGCACGCAAGCCACTGTAGCATTATGCCATCGCGTTGTCCGCTGGGCCAACGGCGGGATACTGGACCTTGTGTCTGTATCCGTACGCCTTCAGCCTTCGCATAGTCTTGATGACCCACCAGGCGCAAGTCCAGGTTTTTCCGTAAGGCAAGCGAAAGTGACCTTGTTCAGCTGATTCATTCTCGATGAGCGACAAAGTATATCAAGATCAGCTCTCATGAGGCCGAGGTCGACTCTCCCGTGATAGTGACTGCTGGCACATAGTTGTGCGCCGTGGCGGTCGTCCACGGGTCAGTGATATAACACATATCCAAAGGACGTGGTTGCATGGACGATCTGGTAGATCGGTTTCTTCCAAGGAGTTCCGACTTGGTCGGCTCACTACCAAAGCCCAGTGTCTGCCCTCGCCATTCCTTAAAGGTGCGTACAGTAAAGGGCAATTCCGAATCTCATCACAGGCGAAGCCATCTTTGGCGTGCTTCGTCAGGTAGGGACATGAAAGGAAGCTAAATGATTATCACCGCAACTGAGCGCGTACTAAGTTGCAAGGATAAAAGCAATTTGAGTGTCAACGCAGTACATCACCCGCTTTATACACCCCTTCCAAGACCGGATGAACCAGACCCTACAAACCAACAAAGGTATTTGAGGCACATTATGCTCACTTACCCACGACTCGAGCTATAGTGCAGAGATGCATAGAAGGAGTGCGAGGAGTGTGATAGTTGGTGAGACAGAAAGTACGGTACCACCAAGTCTGATCTAACGGTGTGAGGGGTGGGTTGGATCGATCATCGATCATATTCTAGAAGCCGTCATCTCGCAGGATGAAGAGCGCTCAGTACTTAATGTGATGAGCTAACGCCTCCTTTTCTCACAGCAGCCACCGGGCGCTTGTTGCGATAACTGCCAGTCTCGTTCAACACACTCACCCGTAAGAAGGTAGGAACAACTATCTTCATACTATTCTGAAGGTCTGCCTAGGGGAGACTAAACCTCACCTGTCTGCACTAGTCGACAGCACACCCCGGTCAGCAACTTCAAGTTTATCTTTGAATCCCCCAGTGAAGCCTACACCGCAACGGCAAGCGGCCAATAGTCCTATCAAGCAACTCAGAGGGACCAACAACGCGCCGTGACGACCACCTCAAGCAGGCGAAACAACTCCTTCTCGAGTGGCGCTATAAGACGTGGTTGGATGAGTATTCTAACGCTGTCTCGTTTGGTCCACCGGTCTTGCTACCCGACGCCGTGATCGAGAAGATCGCCACCCATCGTCTGAAACAGACTACTGATCTTGGAGGCACTGGTTGGAATGCCTAGTTGTGCTCGCCGGCATGGAGAGGAGGTCCTGGAGTCGTTGAGGAAGCTAGATGAGAAATTGGATGGCGAGAAGGAGCTCATCCAGAGCCAGCGTACGGATGCGAAGAAACGTGAAACCAACAACATTTCTGCCGCACTTCGCCCCTCACCATTTCCCCCTTCCGTGTGCGATCCGACTTCCAATCGACCAAGAACGAAAGAAATAATAGATCCTGGTCAATTTTACAGGCAAGTTGTGGTTGCGTATACTCGCTGAACCTTTGCTATAGGCTATCCATTGCTTGAAGCCCATCGGTCAACAATAGAATCGATCAAACGGCAGACGTTTAGCTACCGTCCAACGGACGTCCATAAGGCATGCTGAGCGTTTAATTGTAACTTCGGTCCCTGATCCTGACGCCCGTCGCTGCTTCATATCAGTTAGATGTGTATTATCCACCCTTTTCGGATCCCCACGTGAACGACTCGGAATCAGGCGGTCACCCCATTCTCATTTTCTTCTACGGCGGCGGACTGACTAGGGGAGCTCGTTCTTCCTCGCCTTCGTACTTGGTTTACAACAACCTGGGTGCTTTTTTCGCGCGCAGGGGCATCACTACGGTCATTCCAGACTACAGGCTAGTACCCTCTATCTCCTTCCCCGAGGGTTCAGAAGACGTCCGTGATGCACTCGACTGGGTCGTTCAAAACCTCTCCGAAGGCTGCCGTGGGCGTGTCTTTGTCCTTGGACATTCTGCAGGCGGTTTGCATCTCTCCGGGTTTGTGTTCACGCCGTCGATGTTTCCTCCGTCGCGTGTGCCTCCAGCCTTGGGCGGTATCATGTTCATGGGCGTACCCTTCGAAATTCACAGTACCAAGCCTCAGTTTCGCGAGGCCGCGAAACAGTATTATGGCCGCTCCGAGAAAGTGGAGACGTATCAGCCCTTAAGCCTGCTTCGTCGTATGGATGCCGCATACGTCGCCGCATTGCCGCCTGTGCAGAACCTCATAGCGGAGAGTGAGCCACGCGCGGTATCGCAAGCCATGCGAATATTCACTAGAGTATTCGAAAATAAGAAAGGAAGTATCGAGGAGCGCACTTTGGCTGGACATGATCATGTCAGCCCCATCCTTGCGCTCAGTTCTGGATTTGGCGAGGAATGGGGTGAAGAAATCGTAGCATGGATGCATTCTGTCGCTCAGAAAGACATGCCATAGTTTTAAGCTGCGTGCTAGTACCCGATCCGGACCTTGATTTTGGGCCCGTCGGCTAATTTCTGGACTTTCAAGAAGCTGGTGGCGGGGAGTGTGGCGTCGGCCCTAATAAACGGTCCAGCCTCCATTCTGAAATTGTGGATTTACTTTGAGCATTTTGTTCTGCGACCTTTATTCGTCATTTTTTTTACGCTAGGACGACCGTATTCGTACTTCCGAGAAGGTCTGCCTAGAGGAGGCTATCTCTGCGCTTGGAAAGGTGAGTGACTAGCCGCACGAGTACATGCAGCCTCCGTTCATTTTGGGCTGATCAGCAATTTTGGGAAGACTTGCCTACATCAAATAGCGTATGGTTTACGAAGCAACACAAGGGTTATTCATCACACGACCTCGATTGCCGTTCCCACTGACGGGGGCCCAGACTCCCGTTTTGTACAACGAAGTCGAATTTCACTACATCATTTACATTGTGAAGGTCCACGGCCGCCCCGAGGCGGCGGCAATATGCCAAGACATGCCTGATAAGATTGCATAGTTTATTCTGACAGCTTAGATTGAGATGGGACGGGGTGAAAGTCAAGTTCCTTGCCGAGTACCGAGATACCAGGCCGCTATGGGAAGATCATTAATTGTTCCTTGTCAAAGGAACTGCGAAACACGTACTGTCGCCAACCATGTACTTTTCATTATACGTAGTACCATCACCGAGCCAATGAAACCTATTCGTCCTTCCATCGAGATATTCGTAGTTGTAATCTTCCCACCGAGGGCGCTCCAAAGCACGTACAGCATGGAGACAAGATCCAGGCCAGAGGGCGACAACCCGACCTTCTTCTTTACCCAACTTATACCATGAACGACACTTGGCGCTGAAAACGGTCTATTGACAAGTTGTGAGTGTCACGCACCACGCGATTCTGCCGTCCGACAACATACCCCCGGGAAGAACGCCTAAGATGCTTCAGTCATACTGGCAACAAGCTCCATGGGGCCATGGCGCGTACCTCGAGGTATTCATCAAAGTCTGCCACCGCTTCTCTCTTCACCTCGATGGACTTGAGGCGTTCGCGCTGCATCTTGAGCAGCACAGAACCGGCATATTCAATTACCTGTTCTAATACAGCAAGCAAAGAGCCGGCGCCTACGAGCGAGTTTGGACCGAGACACTGGAACCAGTTCGGAAAACCGTCTGTGCATATCGAAAGATACGTGACGGGATGTGGGTCGAAGCGGTTTCGCAACGTCAACCCAGAACGTCCGATGACGGGAAATGGAAACTTAAAGTCCGTGTCGTAGCCTTGGAAGGGAGGATGTTGTATCGTTGACGCGTAACCACCAACGAGAGCGACGACTTACCGGTTGCGCAAACGAGGATATCGAGATCATAGTGTTGGCCATCTGTTGTCTCAAGGCCGGTCTGCGTGACACGTTTGATGTCTTTCGGGACGAAGTCGACCTATTGAGGCATATTCAATCATGAAAAACATCGACAGATGCTTCTGATCTGACATTTTCTTCGCATAGTGCCTCGAGGAAACCGGGCCCGGGAGTAAGTCTTCTACATGCAATGGGAAATTCGGGAGTGACTGAAACCCTCGCATTAGGTGATGGAATGCAGTTGAAGCCGGCACGTACTGTGGTCGGCTATCCACGACTTCTTCTCTAGACGACGCTTCATACCCTCCAGCAAGTGAGCCCGGAGCCCCGCTTCGTCATGTCGTAGGGCATTTCCAAAAGCAAACTGTCTGCAATTGAGAACTCGAGTTTTCAGAAAGGTTTGGGACCATACATTGAGCTCAGCTTCGAGTTCGCGTCGGAATCCTTTGTAAAATTTTGGGTCCCTAAATTTCGCTTTGTCCTGCTCGTCGAATTGATCTGTTATAAAATCGCTGAAGGCAGAGTGTGAGAATGCACGCGCAATAACATACAGTTTTTGGAGAAAGGGTCCCGCTTCAGCATCTCTGCGAGCTTGTCTGCACAGATAGGTCCAGCCACCCACGTTTTACCGCGAACAAAGTTGAAAAGTTGTCCAACGTACGGCTGGAGAGCCGGAACGATCTGCATCGCGGACGAACCCTGTGGTAGGTCGACTCTCAGCGCGCTCTAATTGCGTCATTCGACGGGATGACTTACCACGCCGATCACTCCTACCTTCTTATCCTTCCAGTCCTTGACGCCTTCTCTCCAATCATCGGTGTCCCAGTCCGCTGAATGCATCAGTTTTCCTGTGAAACTTTTCAAACCCTCGATCTTCGGCCACGACCATCTGCTCAGAGCACCAGCACAGCAAAGAACAAAGTCGGCGACGTCTTCAAACTCTTCAAATAGTTCCTTTTCAGTATCGCCACGTGCTGGTCGCCGGATTTTCATAGTGCCATTTTCCGGTCGGTTCATCGTACCGGGCATGTATGAGTTCGTGCTGTAGTCTGATGTGCTGTCGCAGTTGGTACTTGTCGACGACCCGCTCCAAATATGCGCGTATTTCAGGGCCCGGTGCATAAAAAGAAG
Organism: Phlebopus sp. FC_14; assembly: GCA_021018615.1. Taxonomy (NCBI): domain Eukaryota; kingdom Fungi; phylum Basidiomycota; class Agaricomycetes; order Boletales; family Boletinellaceae; genus Phlebopus; species Phlebopus sp. FC_14. Next base: position 2,337,377 of record JAEVFL010000007.1, read on the forward strand.
ACCATTCGGGCTGTAAATTAAATAACACAACTCAGCGACACCATCGCAACACAGACACAGCGGCAGGTCTCACGTTCTCCTCGAAAGTGAATTGATACTGGTGGAGAAAATATAAGCTCCGCACTGCTCGGAGAAATACACGTACATACGGTGTGCGATGGTATATCACAACTGAGGCCCTGTGAGTGACGACATTGAGCGCAGAAGGGTGTTATCAAGAGTATGTGTCCCTACAGGGTACCTGTTGGAGTACCATGTTCCACCGACTCCAGCATTCTTCTCGTAAATCGTCAGATCCAGGTTCTGCAGCCTCTGCGGAAGCCTGTACGCCAATGTTAAGAGGATCTTTGAGAATACGGAGTGAAAATATCCCACCTGACGCCAGCAGCAATTCCGCCAAATCCTGCACCGATGACTACTACCTTGATGCGCCTATCCTCATCAATTGCGAACTGACCTAGCGAATACGGAATATTCGCTTCTGTGTCCTTTGGACGCGCAGAACTGGTGGGTGGATCGATCTTTGCCGAAGCATCAGTGGTGCAAGGGTACTCTAAGTGAGTGGGTAGGGGCGTCATATGGATTGAAAGAAGCGCGATATTGCGTGGGTATAGGACCTGTAACCGGCACAGACCTTTATACCTCGCCCCAGGAGTTCCTAACCAAAAGAAGCGAGCAGAAATGGAATCTATAAAAGGGTTACATACAAGTCGCATAGTTATGACCGCTGCGCTCGTCATGACGTTGTCGTGCAGGAAGCCACTGGCTGTATCGTTCATAGCGAGAGATTTGATGTGACGAATCGCGCGCAGACTGGGTGTGCAGCGTGAGACGTTGACCACCTTGAGCGCATGATAAGTACTAACAAATTTCGGGCGCCTTCGCGGAAGAATGGTAGTGCCATATACCCTGCCACTTTCAGAAACGAATGAAGTTGGGCTTCTTGGTTCTTTTGCGGTAACCACAAGGAGACACTGGAAGAACATCATCAACAGTTACACCATATGACGGCAGCAGTGTTCGTGAAACCTGTCACGAGATGGGATTTCGTTCCGTATCCTCACTCGAAAGTGCCATTGCTAAACTCTGCAAATCCAATCCCCATAGGTGAGAAGTTTTCTTGTAGAAGATACGGTCATCACCCCTTGTCAACGCAACGTACAAAAAGCTTTCTGAGTTGGACACATTTAATTTTGCTGTGTAATAACTAATCGACGCGGGATGAGATGCACCCTACAGGTGGAGGTAAGCACATAGACTACTACGGCAAACGCTCACCGGTCTAAACAAACTCGTTCGATTCTTTGCAGCTAATGATGATAACCGTCCAATTGGCTAGTGAAGGAAATTATGGAACGTCGACTGTGGAGTTCATCGGAGCGTGTAAACGCGGCCGTAATGCTAAGCCATCATTGCCTAGGCTTTTGCAAATGACCGTCTCGTTGAGCTGCATGTAGGACTGCTCTGTAGGAACCTCGGCAACCGAGCTCGTTGTAAGTCCTTCTTGACAACAAGTCCGCCGCATAAAGGAATGTACACCCTCTCAGGCTGTGACTACGAGCGAAACTTGGAGGAAAAACCTTTGAATCATGAAGAACAGGTTACGCGTATGTAGTAGTAGACCAAGTACATGATTACAACTTACAGTAGCAAGCTAACTTTGGTCACGTCCTAGCCCACCTAACGTGCCACCTTTTCCAACGTCGAGGCACTTACTTGCTCGCTCACCAGACCCTCACTGCAAACTGAGGCGCCGAGACCGAGCGACCGTCGTTCTTTCGACCGTTTTAACCGTAGCAACGTGCAGAAGCCGCGGCACAGACACGGTTTCTCGTCTTTATGTCTCCATCGCAGACGAAGCTCCTCCATGACTTGCACGACTCATCGTGTCTAGTCGAGTGACAAGTCCCTACCATCTTGCGCAATCGTGCAGCGCCGGCCCTACGCGCAGCACGTCTACGATCGAGGTCTCTGAGACAGTCACATGCAATCGTCAGAGTTGGCAGATTTCCAACTAGTCCTAGTTCACGGTTCGGAGTACGTCAGTATCGGTCTTGCGATGTTACTATCAGTCAGCTCGGCGCCTCATCAACGGGCAGCTCTGTGCGCAATCGAAGGAAGGGGCTGCGAGTCCCCGCTACTTCATCGCTGCGGCTGAACACACATCTGATCATATCGCGCGGATCTGTCTTTCCACCGACCATTGCAGCGAGCGCAGTCAGGGGACATGGCTTTTCCTCGTCCATTGCGAGCATTCAGCGTCGGCCATGGAGACGAGAAGAGCCCAAACAGGCTCATGCGCACGTATACATCGAACGTTCCAGTCACCGTTCACGTTACTCGGGGCGCCTACACGAATGCTGGGTTATCAACCTTGTGGGCTCGAAAACTAGTCTCTAACTTCTTTGTTTTGTCCTGTATATCAAAAGATCCCATCATGGACACTGGAGATATCTAGATCAAATGAAAAGGCGGTGTGTGGACGTTTCACGAGAACACTCGGTATCCAAGCAAAAACCATGTAACGGACCAGCTAGCTTCTTCTTCTTTGTTCCACCCGCTAATCACATCCACTCAACATGACGACTGAGCTCTACCCAGATGAGCGACAGAATGCCCTTAATAACCGACCGATAGCGAATGTAAGTTATGGTGTCGTGCGGTATCCATCAGCTTAAGTTGACAGCATCAGGTCGATGGCGTCTTCAAGGAATACATATTTAACACCATGCCTACGCACTTGATTCACTTGTCCGGCGATGGATGGCAGCTTGTCGGCAGAGCAGACCTGTGCGCACTGTTCCGACCTCTTCAATCCCCGGACGAAGCATCCCTCTCGAAGGAGCAGATCATAGGCCGTCTTGTAAAGCCGGTGCTTCGATACGCCATTTTGTCGCATCGATGGCTCGACAAAGAGATCACATACCAGGACATGTCCAAGGGAGAAAACTTGGAGGGGAAAGCATACGAAAAGCTACTTGGATTCTGCACTATGGCAGAGTTGCACAGCTGTTCGCTCGCATGGTCAGACATGTGCTGTATTGACAAGACGAACAGCGTAGAGATGGACGAAGCCATCCGTTCCATGTTCAACTGGTATCGGAACGCGCACATCTGTGTTGTGCACCTGTCTGGCACGCTTAAAAACGAGAACATTATAACAGACCCGTGGTTCACGAGGGGCTGGACGTTGCAAGAGCTGCTAGCTCCAGCTACAATGAAGTTCTACGATAGCACTTGGCAGGAAATTACTGGGACACCGAACGACAAGGTCCACGAACCTATGCTGGACGCTCTGCATCGGGCGACAGGCATTCCTAAAGAGGACATTTCACGGTTCGTCCCCGCTACCGACCGCATCCAGGAGAAGATGCGCTGGGCGTCGAAACGCCAAACCACTAGAATCGAAGACGCTGCTTACTCCCTCTTGGGAATTTTTGACGTCTCCATCCCCACTGCCTACGGGGAAGGTCATGCGTCGTTTCATCGTTTGATGGAGGAGATAATCCGGACGTGCGATGAGATTGGGATTTTTGCGTGGGCAGGGCCGTCCTCTGGTCGAGGAAACACCGCAGCTATCCCTAGATCACCACGTTGCTACGGTGACGACGACTTCGTTGGTTTCCCTGCCGGGGCGCTTGACCAGCTTCATGGCGACAGAGATTTTTCGCTGACGCGACGTGGACTGCAGATCAAGCTCACGTTCGTGAAAGGAACGTTGAGTCCAACCAACGACGGCGCTTTCACGTTCGTTCCCGGCAGTCCCGTCTTCCAAAACACAATCATCCACACCTCGTGGCTAGGGACGCTCACGAGAGATGAGACATGGGCCCTTGCTATCCTGAATTACCAGCGGGGGGTAAACAATCGTTCAGTCCCAGTTGCCATCATCCATCCAGGCAAAGTGTATCTGTGTTGGCTCTGCATCATGACAGACAATGGGTCTTGCAGGAAGATTACAACGAGCAGTGTTGTGACGATACGGACTCACCCTGGGAATTGGTACGATTCCCGCGCGCCGCTTGGAGAGCCTTATTATTTGTAGGCCGGGGTGCATTTCCTCTCAAGGTGGTGCCCACACAAACTTGAAAGATGAGGTCTTTGTAGCTGGTGGTTCTGTTGTAAGTTATAGTCATATCCTCGAGGTGCTTAAGTCGCGCATAGACGACACGAAGGGCGGGTGGTTGTGATTTCTGACCGCGTACATTGACGAAATGCCTGGGCCCAACTGTTACTTCTCCAGGAAGAGCGCAAAGGTGATTGACACCAATCTTCAAGGGCACTGTCCATCTGAACCTGGACCATCTCTGGTGATCAAGACGAAACCGCTACCTTGAGTCTTGACGGTGTTTGAGTCCTGCAATCGTATGGATGAGTTCTGATCAACACGATCGATCTTGGATGTCAAATGGAGTTTGAGCGGAGGTTTCATTGCTCGCAGAACTTCATTTTGCCCGTTCTTTGATTGTCTCGATGAAATCCGATAACTGAGCCGTCTGAGATGAGCCCAATGGAGATGGCAGGAGTTTGAGCCAAGTTAGGTTGCTGTGGGTGTCCTGTTCCAGTAACTCAACGGCACTCCGCACCAAGAGGAGGTCTGTGGGGTACAAAGGCCAACAACATGGCATAGACTCTCGTCTCCACTGCACTAACCATCCACGAGCTGCCCATTTCCTCGACGTATACCATCGGTGCGTCGGACATGGCGAACCCAACAACCACTTTTCGTCCCACAACGCCACCACCAGGCCGAACGTTTGCAAACCAGGACGGATTGCCAAAGCTCCCTATTCCATCGCTAGAGGATACCTGTCAGCGATATCTCACTGCCCTTCGCGGGTTGCAAGACGATCGGGAACATGCAGCTACGGCGCGCGCTGTCGCAGCCTTTCTCGAGGGAGAGGGACCGGCGCTTCAGGCGCGGCTCAAGGAGTGGGCAGCACACCGGGCAAGGTGCGTTCATGACTACTACGGCTCCCAATCGCCTGATTTTAATGGGTTGTCCTCCGGGGGGTGTGCAGCTACATCGAGGATTTTTGGTCAGCGTTGTTCACCCATCCAATCGAAGCATATGTAGCTGAACGGGCGTTTCGCTGGTGTATAGGTACGAAAGCTATCTATCGCACAGCGATCCTGTCGTCCTCGCGCTAAACCCATTCTTCGTCCTCGAGTACGTCGTACCCTATCGACGACGACTGGATCCGCTCTTAAACCTACCCACACAGAAATGACCCTACACCAGACCGCGGATCTCAATTACCCCGCGCAGCTGCACTCATCGTCTCCTCTCTCGGTTTTGTGCACGATCTCCGTGCCGGGATGCTCGACCCCGACACCGTCCGTGGACGACCGCTCGACATGGATCAGTACACTCGATTATTCGGCACTGCACGGTTACCTACCGAGGTATGTACGCCAAGTCTGTTTTGTCTCTTTTTCATGGATTGATGATGACGATGACAATGATGATCGGCGTTAGCGAGGATGTAAGATGCTCGTCAATAGTGCGGCACGCCATATCGTCGTGCTGCGGAGGGGACAGTTTTGTCAGTCTCAGACTCTCAGTGACTCGTGTTGCCATATCTCAATTCATTATTCTTTGTAGATTGGTTCGACGCGCTGGACGAGGAGAACCGTCCGTTGCTTACGGAACGGGAGGTACTGAGGAACCTTCAGGCCATCGTACAAGATGCCGATAAGACGCCCATTATGGAGGTAGAGCAAACGCCCAAAATTACATCAACGCCTTCTCTTCTTATCCCTTTATCTAGGTCGCTCGCACCGCCATAGGCGTGCTCACGACTGAAAATAGGAAGACATGGTCGAGCTTGCGACGTGCACTCGCAGAAGATCGTACCAATGCGGCGTGTCTGCGACTTGTCGATGACGCACTCTTTGTCGTCTGTTTGGACGATGCTGCGCCCGGTCGGGACGGCGTGGGGGCGACGAACGAGGGCAAGCGGAACGGCGAAAGAGGGGAAGATCTGGCAGCGTTGTGCTCTAATTTCCTCTGCGGTACGTATGATCTCAGAGAAGGCGTTCAGGTAGGAACGTGTACCAACAGGTGGTACGACAAGGTAAGTGTTGCAAAAAACTGCGTCCCTGATAAGTCTATTTTTTTGTGACAATGCGGTGGTCAGCTTCAAATCATCGTCTGTGCGGATGGTGCCGCAGGGATCAATTTTGAACATACTGGCGTCGATGGACACACCGTTTTAAGGTGCGCGCATGTTGAAAGGATCCTTGGTGCATGTCGCCTTACAGTGTTGCGTTGGAATGAAGGTTCGCGGCGGATGTCTATACGGAAGTCCTCATGCTCCTCGCTCGCTCCATCAACCCCTCCGCGCCAACTCTTTTTCACGCACCTTTATCTCCCCACGCCAAGTCTTACAAACCCCCAAAGTCGGCGGCCTCCGGCAACCACGGTCCTTCCGGATCTATATCCAGCACATCCTCTTACTCGCACGAGTACGCAACGTCCCCCGCCAAGCTCATATGGACCTTCACGCCCGCCATCCGCGTCGGCATACGGTTCGCAGAGACGAGGCTCAGCGATCTGATATGTCAGAACGACTGCCAAGCACTCGAGTTTAGAGGATATGGCAAGAACTTTATCACCAGCCATGGATTTAGTCCCGACGCGTTCGTGCAGATGGCGTTCCAGGCGGCGTATTTCGGCCTTTATGGTGAGAATGTCGATGTTTCGAGTCTGGAGAGGTGTGAACGCTGATGTGTTGTGTTGTAGGGAGAACCGAGTGTACGTATGAGCCGGCGATGACAAAGGCGTTTCTACATGGTCGAACCGAGGCGATCCGGACGGTTCAGCCGGAGAGTGTAGAATTTACCAAGGTGCGTCTTATTCTTCGCCAATGTATGATCTTGCTGATTCGCTCCACTACAGACCTTTTTCTCAGAAGCCTCCAACGAACAGAAAATACGTGCTCTGCGCAAGGCTTGTGAGCGACACGTTAAACTCACCAAGGAATGTAGTCAGGGCCTTGGACAAGACAGGTGAGACAAGACCACGACCATTGTCATGATACTGAGCAGTCGTAACCAGACACCTCTACGCACTTTATTGTCTTCATCAGCGTCAACTGAGCGGTAACTTGAATCCTCTCCCTGACGACCCTGTGCCGAATGGTGGCACGAATGAGCTGCAGAAGGCGCCTCTTCCGTCCATATTTGCTGATCCTGGTTGGAGTCTACTGAGTACCTCGATACTTTCGACATCGAACTGTGGTAACCCCGCTCTTCGTCTTTTTGGATTTGGGCCCGTCGCCGCAGACGGGTATGGGATTGGATATATCATCAAAGAGAACGGAATCAGCATGTGCGTGAATCCGTCTGTCGTTAACTCTAACCCCGGCAAGAGCGCTGATGAACGCACCCTTTGCAAAGTGTTGCATCCTCAAAACATTTGCAAACACGACGGTATTTAGATACGCTCCAGTCATACCTGCTCGATGTTCAGCGGATACTTGTTCAACTACACCTTTCAGCAAACGAGCGACCAGCTCCATTTGTCGACCACTCGGGCATTCTTCGTGATTCCAAGACGGGACGACCCATCAACGGGCAACGTGCGACGGACGATGGGGGAGACGGTTACGAGGATACGATGCGTACGCTATTCCGCTGCGGTGATGTTTTGTTGCGATGATTTATACTTATGGATATCCATACACAGCTGGGTATTCTTTCTTTGACAGCGGCGATATGGAGCTACTCGGAGGCCGAAAACGAAGCTCTTATGCGAATATTGGTGAGTGCGGTGGTTGTTTCTTTCCATTTCGGACTGTGGGGGAGCTGATTCACGGTTGTGCCCGATGCGGGTGCTGGCTACAACAGGGAAAGTCTTGCCGTTGTCTGATTACTGACGACGTCGACGTTGGATGTATGAGTATTGTTTCCTGTATTTCTCGCGGATTTTGTTTCTTGGTATGTAGTGTATGCTAAAATGTGATGAGGATGGTGTCATCTTGGGCTCCATAAGCGTGGCAGATAAACACCCGACAACGGCGACAAATGGATGATATCAGCATCGCATTCTCCTAATTTCCGTATTTCCCATCCTTTCTCTTCTCAACTACGACCATCATCATGTCTGGCCAACACACCCTCCCCGACCTCCCGTACGCGTACGATGCCCTCGAGCCCTACATCTCGAGGCAGATCATGGAGCTTCACCACAAGAAGCACCACCAGACATACGTTACCGCCCTCAACGCCGCCGAGGCAAACTACGCAAAGACGACGACACCCAAGGAGCGCATCGCTCTTCAGGCTGCGCTCCGTTTCAACGGTGGTGGTGCGTATCCGTTTTACTTTTTACTTCCAGTACCACCAACGACGATCGTGGCGATCTCATCCTTATCTTATCATTATCATCCATCTCACACACCCGCGTCTCATCGTGTAGGACACATCAACCACTCGCTCTTCTGGAAAAACCTCGCACCTTCTGCCACAGAAGGTAAAGGTAACGGTGGAGTTCTCAAGGCAGGCCCTTTGAAGGATGCCATCGATTCGGCCTTTGGCGGTCTCGATGCGCTCAAGAAGGAGTTCAACGCCACCACCGCTGCCATTCAGGGCTCTGGATGGGGTTGGCTCGTACGTGTTCGCGCACGGTTATGCATCCTGATCGGCACTGACTTGGCTTTCCGTGGATTTGTGCAGGGATTGAACCCAACCACGAAGCGTCTCGAGATCGCTACCACCGCCAACCAGGACCCGCTTCTTTCCCTTGTCCCCATCATTGGTGTCGACATTTGGGAGCACGCGTTCTACCTCCAGTACCTTAACGTCAAGGTTGACGTGAGTCATCTATCTACTTGCGCCGATATGTTGGTCACTAAGCACGCTATCATAGTATCTCAATGCGATCTGGAACGTCATCGATTTCGAGGAGGCAGAGAAGAGGTACACGGAGGGTCTCTCTGGTGCGAAGCTGTAAAATTTTGAGGATGTCCGAAAGTCGTCAAAATTTGAGTGTGTAAGGAAAGGGAAGAAGTTTGGCATGTATCTGTTACCATGCCCGTGTTTGAAATATAAGTGCTAGCTTCACGTTTCGTTCCGTAAAAAGCGAGCAAGCCCTTTCGATGATGATGGATGTACGCGGAGCCAATGGAGGCAGACGCCCAATGTCATGACGCCAACGGGACGACGTTCTTCCACGTCCTCTCCAAAATCCGGAGATGATCGCACTTGGTGACCATGCCATTCATACCCTCGTCCATCTCTCAGGTCGCGGTGAAGCCGAGCAACGGGACCAGGGTAAGTTGCCTCCCCCAAGTTTCTCGCAAAGTCAAAATCGCTCGAGCGAGTAACAGCGTGTAAACTTGACAAGGGTTTTGTTATCAGCGGTCCTCGTCCTCGTCGCCATCTTAGCCGGGTAAAGGTGCCGATTGGTCGCGAGCCCATCGTAGAAAATCCGGTGTTGGAATTGCAGTTCGACGCGGCAGCACTGCTACTAGGATGGAGGGTAGGACTTGGAGCTTGAAATACGAAGTAGATCAGGGCGCCCTCGCCTCCAGACGGAAAGGGGATCGGGAACGGATGGCGGCCCGAGATCTATCAATGGTGGGGGGACGGGGGTACTCATTCCCGTCGTCCCAATGGTGTCCAGGAGATGGGGACCGTCCGTGGCCGAGATCTTGTAGAGCTTGACGAAATTTACTGGCAGCTGCGCGCGCGTAGCTTGGCCCTGATTAATTGCATTGCTGAGTGAATCAACATAATCCATCACCTGTCGAGACTTTGATAAGAAAGGAGGCTCCGCTCTCTGCACCACGAATCAAGCAGCGAACGACCAGTGATGAATCCGGAGATTGGCGGGGAACACGAGCGAGGCGAGCGCAGCGAGCCGAGTGAGTGTTCCTGAGAGGAAAAAAGAACTGACAGGCGACAGTGGGGATTTCTCCCCAAGACCGTTTCGTCTTTATAGACTCTTCAGGCCTGCTTAGTCAGTAGGACTTACCATTACAATTCTCACAGTGAGAATCGTACGATGCGGTATATTAATCTGATCGTGGGATCAGCCAATGGGAATAATAACTCATTCACACACCGGGGTTCTAAGAAGCATAACCATGTGAAAATGCCGGGGGTCGGACCGTTCTATAATTGTACTAGAATCTAGACCGTTCTAGCCCTACTAGAGTCTAGACCAGGGCCTAGACCGTTCGAGGCCTTACTAAGAATAGACCGTTCCAAAAATATACTAGAGTCTAGACCGCGGGGTTCCCGAACGCCGAGCGAGCGGAGGTGTGAGGGGACCCGCGAATCGTAAACGGGAACTGGCTTGGATTTCTCCAGGCCACCAGTTTCGACCTTATATAGGTCTCTTCAGCCCATGTTTACGTGTGTATGGGATACCATTCCGACGGGAGTCCGTTGGGACAAAGTCGTACGATGCGGTAAAGAATTCCTGAGGGCGTGGGATCAGCCAATGGCGGAAATGGAGTTTTCTCACCGATGGGAAACTGAGATATTCTTAGCAAGATCCTTCCGGTCTGGACCGTTTCTATAATTGTACTAGGTTCTAGAACGTTCGAGCCCTACTAGAATCTAGACCAAGGCCTAGACCGTTCGAGGCCCTACTAATAATAGAACTTTTCCAAAAATATACTAAGGCCTAGACCCTAGCACGTGACCGTGGGAAAGGAAGTCCGTCCTAAAACAGAACGTCACGTGACCGGGATTAGCCGGGGGGACGTACCAAAAAAGGCTTTGTTAACCCTAACCTAGGGTTAGGTTAGGGTTAGGGTTCTCTGTTAGGGTTAGGGTTAGGCTAAGAATATGGATTCTCAGTTCGAATTCTGTAATCCGATTAAGGAGTCCTTACGTTAGGGTTAGGGTAGGTTAGGTTTGGGTCAGGCTTCAAACCTCCGTGGTTAGTAAGTCCGAGGACTTGATAAACGTAAGTACTTACCGCAAAGGGTGTATTTGATGCTTCTAAAATTTCTCAGGAGCCGGAAGAGCTCCCACCAATCACGAGTTCACAGCACACAGAAGAACGCCAAAGAACGTGCAAGTTTGCTACTGACGGACTGACAATTACTGGGCAACTTAGCCATGATTGATAGGGCAAGCCCATACATGGTATCAATCTCGAAAGACGGGCTCCGTCCCGAGGGACGATGCTGTTCAAACGCCGCGTTGGGTTCCTTGTAGAGGTTCCGCAGGCGGCCGTGAGGTTGTGAGTTCTACGTAACGGGCAGGAAAGGCCAGCCCACGAAGAGAGAAATTCCTATTATTAGGCGAGATCTTACCAAGAGAAGTTTACAAATGACCTAGAAGTCTGACGCAATTTGAAGATATTGCAATCTGAGATCACAATTCAGTTGGTATAAATCAGGATGGATCAGTAATTCCCAAGCTTATTTTGGGTGAAACCATCAGATCTCGAAGAAGAGCCTACTAAGACCGCTTCCTTTCAGAAGAAGAGGGAAGAATGATTAGAACGTGATCCGAGGACCAGTCTAAAAATATGGGGGGAGTAGCCGTAATTAACATGAAACGAAAAATATTCGCCTCCATCACCAATCCAGGGACCACCCGACTGTGGGGGTATAGAAAGTTTATTTGGGGTTAGCCTAATTCGCTCCATATTGTTAAGGGAGCTGCAAGGAATATTTGCTGGCGTTGACCCGCGGCTATTCTTAGTAGAATATCATCAATGTGGCATTTCAATAACTTTCCATGAGATTTGATCGAGAAAGACCAATATAGATCATTTCCTACGCGATTGTTTAACCAAAACAAAATTACTCATGACTATGTACGTTACATGATCGATTCGATCTTGTACATTCTTAAGCTGGCTCAATATTTCCGCGTACAAATAGTGAAAATTCCCTGATTTAGAACTACACAGAGTTCCGGTAGAGCGGGCGAAAGAACCTTCTTAGCAATAGAATCGAGTCTACTCTCTCTTCCAATCAATGCATTGAAGGCATGGAAAGTGCCGGGGGGGGCGTTAAGTGGATTTCGGTTAACGGCTTAGAGGGGGCCGTTGCTGTTGTTACCAAAAAACGGATATAAACGTGAGACATTTAGGAGATAAAGAGACTTCGAGGAAGATTTAATTTCCGAGAAGAAGTGTAATATCAAAATGTATTAATTCACAATGGGGGGAAGCCCATTTGCCAAATGGACGTAATGGAAACCGTGTACAAATGTAGATATGACGGATCTAATCCAAAACGAGGGAACAAGGTTCCGAATGAAAGGCAAATTTATATTTTTACAAGGTACTAATTCGAGACTGATATTTAAAATAGAAGGCTTCTTTAAAGGAATAGAAATATCGAAGAGATGTCTGGAATTTTCGCAGGGGATATTGGACCAAAAATAGTTTGCGGAAAAGAATTTCCTTGCCGGGGGGACGTTAATTAGACCGGAACTACCCGACTATATTTTATATGGGACAATATATATAGAGTGTGTGTTATGCGACTTTACTTGTTATAGGCAGTGATGCGAGGTATTTGTACGTACCCACGACTATAAGGTTCGAGAAGTGTTCTAGTAAGAAAGGCACGCTCTGGCGACCAATCTCCCATAATTAGTTCTACTGCGAGAAACACTTATTGTGCCGCGCATCTAATTATGTCTAAGTGTTTTATTCCACAGACCGAGCGTTTAGTCGACGTCTTAAGGATTGTCCTTACCGCAAAGAGGTCCCAGCGCAAAGCATGGCTAACCAACGTATAAGGTTTCACACAAAGTAAGTAGGTCAAACTATAACCCTGGGACGAAGCGAGGGCATGGAGTTATCATTTACTTAATAGAACAAAATTTAATTTCATTTCGGTTTCAGTTAATTGCGGTGGATTTCACACAAAATTTCTTACTTCTTACTTGAAATAGAAAGGCAAAAACAGATGTATTGCAACAGTATATATATACAGCGGGAGATTGCCGGGGGGACGTACACGACAGCGAAGTATAATATGACAAGAAGCACTGTTTAAAAATACTTAAAGCTTAGTATTAATAGCGGAAAAACCGTAATTAAGACTTACGGGGCGGATCCTCAGCCGCTCAGGCCGCTTTGGCCTTTCCTTTCCCTTTGCCCTTTTTCGGGGCATTGGGGCCTGTGAGCCGGTCCATCGAAGACCTAAGGGCCTTCTTCTTCTTACCCTGTCCGTATTTACCCGAGTGAGGGCGTGGAAGCAGGGAAGTGGCAATTTCACTTGCCTTTTTGGCCGGGTCGGCGGAAGATGTCGTTTTGGGGTTCTTCTATAAAACCTTATTAGTGAAACTCTAAATGCCGGGGGGACGTAAGAGCTTACCTTGCCCTTTTGAGGCTTGGCCATCTTTTTGGTGGCAGACGACACAGCTTTATCAATCATCGACTGAATAGTCGATGTTGAAGGACCGGAGCCGAAGCCCCAATCCATGTCGTCGGGACCACTGGTATCAACAGTGGCCGCTGCCTGCTTCGACTTCTTCTCTTCCCGTTTTTGGCGAGAAGAGAAGTCTCGCGCATCGACAATAGATCGAATGTGGAGAGCGAAGATGACACAGTCTTCGAGCATCTCTAGTCCGAGACGCTGAGCGGACTGGTTGGTCTCCCACCCTGTCAAGTGAACCTCTCCATTCACTGACGTTTCCAAGACGGGGAGTTTGGTCTTGGAAATAATCTCCGCCTGCCTGTCGACAATGACAGGGCTTAGAGCATCATAGATTTTTTCGGGGGAGAGAAGCCCCTCGAGGTACCCAACTTCCTTCACCTTGGACTCGACTGAATCGCTCAGAGCCTTGGTTTGGGAATCGAGATGCCTTTTAGACAGCTCGGCCGAAAAAGCCTTGCCATCTGCCGTTTCGCCAAACTCCCTTGTGAACTGAATCACAGGGGCTTTTGACGAAAGGTGAGGGGGGAAGGTCAGGTAGGGTTAGGGGTTAGGGTTAGGGTTAGGTAGGGTTAGGTTAGGTACCGACCCTCCCCCGAAGGGGGAGGGGAGTAAGACTGATGATGGACTTACGACAAGGGGCGGGGCTTGATAGACGTCGCTGGTGACGAGGCAGGAGCAAGGCTCGAACTGCAGATAAAGAAGTCGGGAGGCGAGGTGGGGACTTTCGAACCCGGGGACCTTTCGTCTTTATAGACTCGTCAGGCCTCGATGACTAAGAACTGTACAGAACCAAAGATTAATGCCATTGGATAACAAAAATCATACGATGCGGCGCATTCACACGACTGTGGGAGTCGATCACACGCTCTGCTTCTTGAAAACGGGGACCTTGAAGTCTAGAACGTTCCAGAGGGAGCTAGAGTGGGGTACTAATATTAGCCTAGCGGAGATTAACTCCTACCTATTAAAGAAATGACGGCACCGGGTGTCGGCCCGAAGGCCTAGACCATATCCTAAAAAGGAGTGGCTGTGTCAGTTCTAGACCCACCCAATTTCCCACGCCACCGGGGCTTGCCGAGTCACGTGTTAGCATTACGTAAGCCGGGGGGCGTCCACAAATCCTCTGTTAACCTTGTTAGGGTTAGGGTCTGGGTAGGGTTAGGTTAGGGTTAGGGTTAGGTACCGACCCTCCCCCGAAGGGGGAGGGGAGTAAGACTGATGATGGACTTACGACAAGGGGCGGGGCTTGATAGACGTCGCTGGTGACGAGGCAGGAGCAAGGCTCGAACTGCAGATAAAGAAGTCGGGAGGCAAGGTGGGGACTTTCGAACCCGGGGACCTTTCGTCTTTATAGACTCGTCAGGCCTCGATGACTAAGAACTGTACAGAACCAAAGATTAATGCCATTGGATAACAAAAATCATACGATGCGGCGCATTCACACGACTGTGGGAGTCGATCACACGCTCTGCTTCTTGAAAACGGGGACCTTGAAGTCTAGAACGTTCCAGAGGGAGCTAGAGTGGGGTACTAATATTAGCCTAGCGGAGATTAACTCCTACCTATTAAAGAAATGACGGCACCGGGTGTCGGCCCGAAGGCCTAGACCATATCCTAAAAAGGAGTGGCTGTGTCAGTTCTAGACCCACCCAATTTCCCACGCCACCGGGGCTTGCCGAGTCACGTGTTAGCATTACGTAAGCCGGGGGGCGTCCACAAATCCTCTGTTAACCTTGTTAGGGTTAGGGTCTGGGTAGGGTTAACCTGTTAGGGTTAGGGGTTAGGGTTAGGGTTAGGGTTAGGCTATTCACATTATTAGTACGTGAATGTTTCAGGGATTAGCCTGAGTACATACGTTAGGGTTAGGTTAACGTTAGGGTTGGTATGCTTGCCAAACACCATGGTTAGTAAGTCCGTAACGACGGAAAACGTATGTACCTACCGCAAAGGGCGATATGCTAAGGTAGTTATTTGGTCACAGGGATCACTGGACCCACGGAATACAGTATGAGAGACGTTACTAGCGAACGCCGTGGTTCCCATCAGAAGGGTACCCCATAGCAACTTAGTTCTATCCAGGCAAACCACTAAAGTGCGTAAGGGACAGGGGTTGGCCGCGTTACTAGAGCCTAAGCCGTTCACGAAGCTACTACAACAAGTCCCAGCGTACGATACACGTTTCACTGGCCTCGAATACCACCGCAAGCGATGGCTCCCACAAGCGCGCCGAAGCGCAGGCAAGGGATGCAAGGGGGAATAGCCTTTTCAGGGGCTACACTGGAATTACCCAAAGAGACGGGCCTGCGGCGAACCTTTCGCGCAGTGCAATACTGTACCCACAACGGGGTCACGGGATATGATATTCCAACGAGCTTTGTTTTTGAACTTGCGTTCTACTAAAAAAGACTTACCAGAGTCTACTACAAGGAGGGGATGGTGAGTTCTAAGCAACGGTACCTTTTCTGTAGCATTGGTACCAGAACAACAGGGCCTATCCTGTAGGGAAAATAGTAAACGCACCTGAAAGGCCGGGGGGACGATTTGATATCCGCGTAAACGTTAGACTCTAACTAATCTAACACTACTAACTAGCAATTACACTTAAGAGAAAGCTAGAGGAGAAAGAAGTAGAAGGGGGATCAATCCCGAACCATTCTCAAAGGAGAAATATTAATTATGCACAGATCAGTGAGGGTGAGGTTTGACGCCCACCAACACTAGACCGGGGTCATGAGTTCTGTGTGGTAGAACCGGCGGTTGAACGTGCAACTAACGCCAATATTTCAAGTAGTGTTAATCAATTCCTTAGCAGAGATAAGGATTTCCAAGCAGAAAAGACTTAGGGGTTCACAGCGAATATATGGTCGCGCCTTTCCACGTTTAAACGTAAGTCAGTTATAGCAATATATTCATGTAGCGCTGGTACTAGCGAAAGTACAAGTCACAGATGGGTAGGATACGCTAACAAGTCGAGGTACTAGCAAGACGAGTTATTGTTGTAGTGTTCCTAATACTACTAGCGTAGCTAGCCATGAAGTCCATAAAGACGTGCCTAAAATCACATGTGTCTAAATGGAATTCCAAGGAAAGAATCAGGAATGGCAATGATATTTCCGATGCAACAAACGTTGTTAAAGCAGTCATGTGCCATGTTTCACAATATTATTAGAGGGAAATACAGGACACATAGTAGTAAGCTGCGATTTCCTTGCAAGCGAACAATTAGTGTACATGTATACTAATAATCACATTAAATAAATAATGGGAGACAAAGTCTAGAGTGACGAATTCATAAATGTAAACCACTTAAATGCCGGGGGGACGTTATTAAATGACGAAGGCAAGTGGAGCTCAAGGAGATCAGCCCAGGAGATAGAAGTCCAGAAGAGCGTAAGATTACTTACAAATTCACCCAGGGTCACCGTTGTGAAAGATCACGAAGGTTTCCATACAGGATTTTGATATAGGAAATAACACCCAAGATAATAATCCTTAATGCCGGGGGGCGTCATGACTCAGTTTAATTTAAACCGGAATGAGTCAATTAAAGGACTTGTAATTATATCGATGTACTTAGTTATCCGAAGACTACATTTTCCAAGGACGGTATTATAAAATGAGATACGTCTAACCATGGCTACAAGGAGTACTCTCTTTTCCTCAATCATGTAGACTCGACGTAAATAAATATCCCATTATCATGGTACGCTCTGACACTGCGTTCCCAAGAGAAGTCGAACAGGTTACAATCTAGTAAAGTAACCAAGACTCTAGTTTAGACCCTATGACCGAGCGTTTCAAAGAAGAAGTGACATCGTAAGGGTGGTCGTTGGGGACGCAAGGTGGACTTACGAATGCTGCCACGCCTTAATAGAACCAAGCTAGAATCTAGCAGTTTAACGAGTTAAATCAAAATTGATTGATTAAAGGTTAACTACGTTAACTAATAACAGGATATGTTAAGTTAATACTTAAACTTAAAGGTACGACTAAGTCTAATAAATAATTTATTATAAAGACTTATTGGTTTTGTCGCTCGTTGACAAGGCGAAACTTATCACACGATTAAGAAAAACTTAATAGGACTAAGACTGGAGGGAGGGACGCAAGAAGCAATCTTGCATTGGGAATGCAAAACAGTACTACGGTAAGTACTGTACAACCCATACAGTCACGCACGATGGAGTAAAGAACAAAAAGAACAGAGATAAAGACTGTTCAATAGAGTGATTTGTTAGTGTCTTTTCACTAGGTAATGTGCCGGGGGGACGTACCATCACTCTCGTGCCTTGCCTTTGCCCTTGTCCTTCTTTGCCTTCTTGGCTGACGCTTGGGCCGCTTTGACCGCTGGGGTCGCATAAGCGGACTTTGCTTTCGCCCTGGCTTTCTTTGCAGGGGGAGGGACGTGGGGGGGAGGGGTTTCAAGCCGACGCTTGGACGTTTGCTGGGACAAACGTTGTTAGCGTAATCTAAATGCCGGGGGGACATAAAGACTTACCGAGCGTGTTTGAGGTCGCTTTTTAGGCGACACGCTGACCGACTTTTTGACGGCAGCAGAAACGGCTTTATCGACCAGGGATTGTATCGATGGTCCGGGTCGGGTGAGATCCGCCATTTCAGTGTCAGCTGCCTTGGCTACTGCTACCTTCTTGGCCTTTTTGGAGGCCTCGATGGACTCTCTCGCTTCGACAAGCGAGATAATCCGGTGGCAGTAGACCACGAGGTCAGTAAGCACCTCCATAGAGAGCTTGTTTGTGGCCTCGTTCTCCTTCCATCCCGTGAGAATTAACTCTCCCCCGTCCAAAGAAAATTCTGGTATCTTGGATACCATCTTAAGTTCCACGTGGCGAGCCACGATAAGGTCCTTAAGTTCTTTGAACAGGGTCTCCGGGAGGAGAGCCCGCTGGAGGAACGAAACCTCATCTCTTTTAGTAGAGATGGAATCGTTCAAACATGCGCCCAAGTAGGCGTCATGTTTCTGCGTGAAGTTGGCACGACATGCCAACCCCTCAGCAGACTCCCTGAACCCACGAGTCGTTTGAACTGCAGGCAGTTTAACGACAATGTGGGGCGGGAACGTCCCTGCGGCCTTGTGGGCCTCCCACTTTGCTAAAGTGGCGCGAGCATTCAACAACTTGGTAGCTGTTGATGCTACCCCTTTAAGGGGCTCCGCGAGGACGTGGCGATAGTCCGAGGGGACCATCGCGATAACCTCGTCGACCGTAGAGGCCGCCTGCATCGCCATGTGTCTGGCTTGCATGAGATTATCAATCTCGTTCACCGGAGGGTAAGTGCCGTCAGCAGCCCCCGAAGCTTCCCCAGCATGCTGGAAGAAGTGTGAACGAGACATTGGAGAAAGGGCGCGTAACAACGAAGTAGTGTTAAAAGACATTTTTATATACTGACTACGACGAAGATAACATGCATCAAGGATGGTTAGGGACCGACCCTCCCCCGAAGGGGGAGGGGAGTAAGACTGATGATGGACTTACGACAAGGGGCGGGGCTTGATAGACGTCGCTGGTGACGAGGCAGGAGCAAGGCTCGAACTGCAGATAAAGAAGTCGGGAGGCGAGGTGGGGACTTTCGAACCCGGGGACCTTTCGTCTTTATAGACTCGTCAGGCCTCGATGACTAAGAACTGTACAGAACCAAAGATTAATGCCATTGGATAACAAAAATCATACGATGCGGCGCATTCACACGACTGTGGGAGTCGATCACACGCTCTGCTTCTTGAAAACGGGGACCTTGAAGTCTAGAACGTTCCAGAGGGAGCTAGAGTGGGGTACTAATATTAGCCTAGCGGAGATTAACTCCTACCTATTAAAGAAATGACGGCACCGGGTGTCGGCCCGAAGGCCTAGACCATATCCTAAAAAGGAGTGGCTGTGTCAGTTCTAGACCCACCCAATTTCCCACGCCACCGGGGCTTGCCGAGTCACGTGTTAGCATTACGTAAGCCGGGGGGCGTCCACAAATCCTCTGTTAACCTTGTTAGGGTTAGGGTCTGGGTAGGGTTAGGTTAGGGTTAGGGTTAGGGTTAGGAAAAAACCTCACACACAAGAGGGGTGAGTGAAATGGTGTGTGCTTACGATAAAAAATTGGGGGCGTCGCTGGTGACGGTGACAGGAGCAGGGGCTCGACTGTGAGGAAAGACTTTGAAGAGGCGAGATGGGGACCTTTCGATCCCGGACCTTTCGTCTTTATAGACTCGTCAGGCCTCGATGACAAAGAACTGTACAGAACCAGAGATTAATGCCATTGGATGGAAAAAATCGTACGATGCGGCGCATTCTCACGACCGTGAGAGTCGATTCCACGGTTGCTTCTTAAAAACGGGGACCTTAAAGTCGAGAACGTTCCAGAGGGAGCTAGAGTGGAGTACTAAAATTAGCCTAGCGGAGATTAACTCCTACCTATTAAAGAAATAACGGCACCGGGTGTCGGCCCGAAGGCCTAGACCATGTCCTAAAAAGGAGTGGCTGTGTTAGTTCTAGACCCGACCTATTTCCCACGCCACCTTAGATTACGTAAGCCGGGGGGCGTCCACAAATCCTTTGTTAACCTTGTTAGGGTTAGGGTTGGGGTAGGGTTAACCTAGTTAGGGTTAGGGGTTAGGGTTAGGGTTAGGGTTAGGCTGTTAATTCTTTTAGTACGAGAATGTTACTAGGATTAACTAGCGTACTCACGTTAGGGTTAGGTTAATGTTAGGGTTGGTCAGCTTGCCAATCACCATGATTAGTAAGTCCGTAACCACGATTAACGGAGTACCTACCGCAAAGGGCGTTTTTGCTAAGGCAGTTATTTGGAGGGGTTCCCCACAATCCCACTGGACTGAGTATGAGAGACAGTCACAGGGACAGTGGTTCCAACCAGGCGGTACTGTCACCAACTTAGCTCTATCCAGGCGTACTACTAAAGTGCGTAAGGGACAGGGGTTGGCCGCGTTACTAGAGCCTAAGCCGTTCACGAAGCTACTACAACAAGTCCCAGCGTACGATACATGTACCACTGGCCTCGAGTACCACAGTCAAAACCATGGCTCCCACAAGCGCGCCGAAGCGCAGGCAAGGGATGGATCAAGGAATAGCCTTTTCAGGGGCTACACTGGAATTACCACAGGGGCTGGCCTGCTATCCGAGATATCTGTAGTGCAATACTACAGCCACTCTTGTGGAAAAGCAGGGAACGTATATTCCAAATCACCTTCTTCAGGCCTTTCGGTCCGTTGAAGGGTATTAAGAGAGTCTACTACGGGGGAGTTAGGGGTTACACTAAGCGAAGGTACCTTTTCTGTATCATTGGTACCAAGTGCTTCCGGTCCGGAACCGTAGGGAAGGGTGGGTTCACGTACCTGTTCAGGTATAGTAGGACGAATAGCATCCTCATGAACTTTAGACTCTAACTGTTCTAACACGACCTTTTTCCAAAGACTTGAAAAATCAAATAATTGTTTAGTACGTTTTTTACTAACCAACATTCGGGAGTCGAGGATACCTATTGTACGCAAGTCAGCCACAGCCTGGTTTGACCCAGACGGTGACCGGACTTCAACATAGCGTCCGTAAGGTAACTTACTTATTCCATGTATATAGTCCTGAGGCTCACGCGGAAACTCAGCAGAGTATCTTCCAGCGTCGGCTCTATTAAGCCATTCACGCCAGTATCCTAGCATCGTGTCAGCTAATTCCTTAGCATTGAAATAGTTCCAAGCGAGGTTGTATTCAGTTTTAAGGGCAAGTACGGTTTCGTGCTCTTTTTTATAAATCGTAAGCCGGTTATCCCATCGTACTCGAGCATAACTCTTAACCCACTGATATACGTGCTCAGAAGGGTAACCTCGTCGAAGATACAGCGCTATCAATTCGTGTACCGACGTTTCGTAGTGTTCCTGTAGACTACTTAACGAGGCTAACCTTGACATCTCCCCAATGAACGTCCCTCTCTTGACGTCGTATGGATGGGCAGATATCCAAGGAATTCTTTCTTGGTGGGACTTAGCTTTCCGATAAGGCATGTGCTGTAATCGGTTCTCACGATCCTTGTAAAGCATCATGTCAAGAAATGGAGCCCGAAGGCTACTAGCGTCCCATTCAATCACGCAGCTATCGAATTTAATTTTGTTTTCCATGTAACGTTTAGCCGCTTCTTCCGAGTCGGCATAGACTAAGGCGAAACAATCATCGATGTATCGACCGTAATAAGCTATTTTAGGGTCATTCAAAACATCAGCGTCAATTTCATGTGCCACCCCGTAAATATTAGCTAAATCGGGGCTGTCGGCGACGCCCATGGCAAGGCCACGTAGTTGTTGGTAAAAAACACCATTGAATTGCGTGATAAGCTCAGTATTACCTACTTCCAACGCTGTTTTGAAAAAGGATTTCGCATTGATTTCCTCATCAGGTTGAGAGTCATCCTCATAAATTCCCGCCCAGTACCATTTCAGGTAGGCCTCATATACGTAATGGAGGCATAATTCGAGGTTAATGTTAGGATAAAAAGCGACAACGTCGCCTGTCACGATATACCAAGATCGTGTGGTATCTATCTTGAGCTTACTCAATTTGATCGCCAAGTCCTTGGACCCGATGATAACGGTAGGCGATGCCCGAATGATGGGCTTGAGTTTTTTAGAAATGTACTTAGCCGCGGGATTTTGGATTGCGGAGTGACAAGGGATGATTGGTCTAAATTTGACCGGCATTTTATGTATTTTGGGAATGCCATAAAACCCAGGAACCGAGTGCTCCGTGCCGGGGGGAGTAATTTTAGATCGGAAATACGCCGACACAGTCCCATCCGTAGGATCAATGTACTTTTCTGCTTGTAAGGCTAGAAGTTCCATTTGATTACATTTCTTATCTAGCATACGTTTAACCGTGGCTTTACTCAGACGTTTGTATTCTGAAGTATTGCTCAACGCAGCGTTAGTATTGTCTATTAGCCAGGTACGCTCTGACACCGCTATTCCCAAGTTCTTATCCGTGTGTGTTAGAACATATTGGTTGCTAACGAGGAAATCTCGAATCTCACGCACCCTAGGACCGAGCGTTTTATGTATAGTGACGTCTTTAGGGGGGTCTTCAGGGACAGCTAAGGCGGACTTACGAATATACTGCCGCGCCCTTCTAATACCGAGTTCGATATAAAGCGGTAACAATGGAGGTTCTTTAATAGAAGGAGGCCTCACATCGTAATCTGGGTCATAGATATTTTCATCTACTTGTTCAAAAGCAAACTTGATACGCCAACGAAGTCGACGTTCAAAGTCCGACCAAGCCTCATTAATAAGCTTGCGGTTTGTCGGTTGGTGAAACATATATTTCATACCAATTGACAGTTGATACTCAATTTCCTTAGGCAATGATACGTTAGGGGACACGTGAACACATGACATGTATTGGGAAGCCATGACTACATTTACTGGTGTATGTAGTACTACCCAACGTACGGCGCGGTCAAAAGACATTGACAAAATTTTATCTGGTAGAGTGTTACTTCGTCCTTGGAAGAGATAAGTGCCGGGGGGACTTACCGAACTCACTCCTTCGCCTTGCCTTTGCCCTTTGCGTCCTTTTTGGCCTTCTTGGCCTTGGACTGCGCTTCCTTGACCTCTTTGGTCTTGTATGCGCTTTTTGCCTTTGCCCTTGCTTTCTTGGCAGGGGGAGGGACGCGAGGGGGAGGTGGGGATGGAACCCGAGCCGATGCTTTCTTCGTTTGCTGGGACAAATGAATTAGCATAACTTGAATGCCGGGGGGACATTAAGCTTACCGAGCGTGTGCGAGGTCCTTTCTTGGGGGACTGCCCGGCCGACTTTTTGACAGCGGCAGAGACGGCTTTGTCAACCATCGATTGAATCGATGGCCCGGGCTTGGTTAAGTCCGCCATCTCTGTGTCAGCCGCTTTAGCAACCGCCACCTTCTTGGCCTTTTTAGAGGCCTCGACTGCATCACGTGCTTCTACTATGCTAATGATGCGGTGACAGTATACTACAAGGTCGACGAGGACTTCTGTCCCCACTTTAGCTGCCGCCTTGTTTTCCGTCCACCCCGTAAGTTCGACCTCGTTGTCCACCAACGTGAAGGAGGGCACTTTCGTGACCGCCATTATTTCAGCGTGGCGTTGAATTACCAGGTGTTTTAATTCCTGGAACAACGTTTCGGGGAGGAGGGCCCTCTGGAGGAACTTAATTTCATCGACCTTGGTGGCGATGGATTCGTTCAAACATGCGCCAAGATAGGCGTCATGTTTCTGCTTGAAGGCACTACGCTTGGCAATGCCCTCTGCAGACTCCGCAAAACCACGTGTTGTTTGGACTGCGGGCAGTTTAACAACAATGTGGGAGGGAAACGTCCCGGCAGTTTTGTGTGCCTCCCACTTAGCAAGAGTGGCGCGGGCATTGAGCAGCTTGGTAGCCGTCGATGCTACCCCTTTGAGAGGTTCCGCGAGGACGTGGCGAAAGTCCGAGGGGACTAACGCAATAACCTCATCCACCGAAGTGGCACCTTGCAACACTAAGTGTCGCGCGGTGTTGAGATCATCTTCCTGTCTCGCGGCTTCCATATCCCCATTGTCGGCAACGCCGCTTTGGTTCATGTGGAAGTGAGCCCGCGAGACGGGGGACAGAGCACGAAGGAGCGCAGCAGTACTAAAGGACATGATTTATATACTGACTACGGATAACGCAACACGAATGAGGGTTAGGAAAAAACCTCACACACAAGAGGGGTGAGTGAAATGGTGTGTGCTTACGATAAAAAATTGGGGGCGTCGCTGGTGACGGTGACAGGAGCAGGGGCTCGACTGTGAGGAAAGACTTTGAAGAGGCGAGATGGGGACCTTTCGATCCCGGACCTTTCGTCTTTATAGACTCGTCAGGCCTCGATGACAAAGAACTGTACAGAACCAGAGATTAATGCCATTGGATGGAAAAAATCGTACGATGCGGCGCATTCTCACGACCGTGAGAGTCGATTCCACGGTTGCTTCTTAAAAACGGGGACCTTAAAGTCGAGAACGTTCCAGAGGGAGCTAGAGTGGAGTACTAAAATTAGCCTAGCGGAGATTAACTCCTACCTATTAAAGAAATAACGGCACCGGGTGTCGGCCCGAAGGCCTAGACCATGTCCTAAAAAGGAGTGGCTGTGTTAGTTCTAGACCCGACCTATTTCCCACGCCACCTTAGATTACGTAAGCCGGGGGGCGTCCACAAATCCTTTGTTAACCTTGTTAGGGTTAGGGTTGGGGTAGGAAGGAACCCAACAACAAATAGTTGAGTGAAGAAGGGGGTGTGCTTACGAAAAATGCCGGGGGGCGTTTGAGGAGGTCGCTGGTGACGATAAGGGAGCAATGGCTCGACCTTGGAAAAGTTCTGAAAGAGACAAGATGGGGACTTTCGAACCCCGGACCTTTCGTCTTTATAGACTCGTCAGGCCTCGATTAGTCAGAACTGTACAGTACCAGGGATTATCGCCATTGGAGGACAATAATCGTACGATGCGGCGCATTCTCACGACCGTGAGAGTCGATCACACGCTTGCTTCTTAAAAACGGGGACCTTACGTTCCAGACCGTTCCAGAGGGAGCTAGAGTGGGGTACTAAAATTAGCCAGAGCGGAGATTAACTCCTACCTATTAAAGAAGTGACGGCACCGGGTGTCGGCCCGAAGGCCTAGACCATGTCCTAAAAAGGAGTGGCTGTGTCAGTTCTAGACCCTACCTAATTTCCCACGCCACATCGGCAAGTTCCGTGATTATCTAAGCCGGGGGGACGTCCACAAATCCTAAGTTAACCTTATTAGGGTTAGGGTTAGGTTAGGGTTAGGGTTAGGTTAGGGTTAGGTTAGGGTTAGGTTAGGGTTAGGGTTAGGTTAGGGTTAGGTTAGGGTTAGGGTTAGGTTAGGGTTAGGTTAGGGTTAGGTTAGGGTTAGGTTAGGGTTAGGTTAGGGTTAGGTTAGGGTTAGGTTAGGGTTAGGTTAGGGTTAGGTTAGGGTTAGGT